>VXBR01011488.1:433403-491545 GCA_013400215.1 Cisticola juncidis | reverse complement strand
AAAAAGAAGGAAAAAAAGAAAAGGAGACGGTAATAACAAATGAAACAAAGAGTCTTAGACTGTATTGTGGTGGGCTCCAATAAAGTGATGCTTCAAATCTCTGAGTAATGACTGCTAGCATGAATATACCATTGTGCCAGAGGAGAGAAAAATGCTTTTGATGTGCTACCAAATGGAGACTTTTGTAAACAAGTGGAGCACAACTTAAATGTGTTCATCATTGTCAAAGCTTTTGGGGTTTTTCATGTGCACAAAGAACATCCCAGTGCAGTGCGCAGGAAGCCGCTCATTTCAAATAAAAATATTATGAATAGACAGATAATAAAACACACAAAATGCACAGGAGGTTTAAAAAAAAATAAAAAAAAGAAAAATCATTCAATTTTGTAACTACTTAATTCTCTGAGTGGCCAGGAAAGGCCACAGATCAATAAAGTGTTTGTGAAAGACTGAAAGGAAACATAAACCCCAATTCTTCTGGCTGTTTGGCATCTTTGTAAACTTTGAGCCGGGCAGGCCATCCACAAGACCATGGGAATGTAGAGCGAATTGGGTCCTTTGTTAGCAGGGGTGCCATGGCGTTCCATGTATCACAGCCCAGGAATGCAGCCTCTGCTTTGACTGCCCAATAGAGAAAATGCATTCGGCCTCCAGCAGAGCTGCCAAAGCTGGCGAGAAAAGATAAGGAAAGTAGTAATTGGAGTTGGGATTGATACTGGCAAGGAACACTAAATGAAATCAACTTTCATTAAAAAGGGGTGGGGAGGGGCAAGGGCTGAGGGTGGGGGGCAGGGACTCTGCCTCATCCACAGTTTTGATTTTGGAGGCATCCTGTAAACTCTTACCTCCCACCAGGAGCTGGCTGGTGTCCCCACAGCAGCAGTGGCAAGCAGTGGTTCCCTCTGGCAGCCCCATCTGATGTTGCTAAGACTGGCTGGGGTTCAGGGCGCCACCAGCGCCACTGCCCTCAGGAGGGGAGGCTCCTGCTCCAGCTCCAGGAACCAACCTCCTGAGCAACTCATCTCCCAGAAAAAGATTTTTCATTATAGGGAGGAGAGAGGAGTTGATTACAAATAACAATTATTTGCCCCAGCTCTCGTGCAAAGCAAATTATATTTATAAGCCACCATGAGGTGGCTCAGCTTTGCTTCACAAAAAAAAAAAACCAACTCTGTCAGAGTGAAGAATGTACCCCGGCCATTTATTACAAACATACAGCATGACAAAGACTGTCTCTCCTCCCTGTGATGGGGAGATAGAAGTGGATTTAGGTGAAAAAAAAACCAACCAAGACACACCATCTAGCACCATCCCTTAAAGACCCTTTTCCTCTTGCATACATTTGTCCTTGCTACTGGCATTGAGACAATCCTTGGCAACAAAGCACCTCGCTCTCATGAAGGAAAGCAATTCTTTCTCATTGTGCCACCAATAATCAGAAACCCACATCTTCAGCCTCACTGTCTGACTTGAAGAACAAAAGGCAGTTTTCAGTCTTAACCCCAAGATCTGATTTAAAAGGGGAAAGAAGGAGGGGGAAGACCTTGACCATTCATTAACAACAATCTTGTTCTTTTTTTTTTTTTTTAGCAGAGGAAAAAAATTCTTTGCACACAAAGTAGTACTCCAGATATGTATATGGAGCCTGAATTCAACATCTTTGAGCAGAGTAAACCTTTGTGGAGAAAAAAAAATCATGAAAAGGCACTGGAGATTAACACTGTTCATTCAGGAAAGCTCCAACCCCCCAACAGCCTGTTTGAAACAAAGTATACCCCTGTCTAATTGGTGTACAATTGTGTCAGGAATAGAGGGAGAAATAATTTAGATAGTTAAAGGGGAGAAAAGAGTACAATTCCTTCATTATTTCATACTCCTCAGCTTTAAATGGTACTTTGGAGAAATAAGGAATTACAAAGTCTTCTTGTCTCAAAAAACCTACAAACTTTACATCCCAGCTTTACATAATTGACTTACTTATAGACCCACTAGCACACACAAATGAGTATTTCACATGCACCCACATTCATATAGACTTGCAGCACTTACTACAAGTTCTCTAATTTAACTATTTTAAAATTTATCTGGTAGGCTTAAAATCTGCTTTTGACTTGTAATAAATCATTGCCATAACTTGGCACTTAAACCTACAATGCAGAATCTCATTGAGACATGGAAGTGCATTTTTGCGATTTTGTCAGGTGGTTTGGGGGGAATTTTTGGGAGTGCTATTTCTTTAATTATTTAAACCTTTAATTATTTAAACCTTAAACACACAAGATATTTGTGGCATATGCCCTGCCCTAAACACCACATATATTTCATTTAATTGGTCTTGAGTGGCAAACTGAGAGAAAAACCGAAGTCTGGAACACAATCAGCACCTGTTCATTTATTAAATTGTCTAAAGAAAGCACAGCTTAAGTTTTCTGCATCTGTACTGAACTGCAAACATCAACACAGAGTGCAAGAACCAAGTAAATACTGCCAATAAATGCAAATAAGCTTAATACCATACTTAAGTAATGAGTGGGCAAGAACTCTTTTTGATGAGGAAGCACTGCATGAAGAAAGCTTTGCTTCCAGCCTGGAATCACATGTATTTATTTTGTCTTGTTTAATAATCTTAATTATTGTATGCAGTCCCTGATCAGTCTCGTGTGACAGGGCTCGCCAGCTTCCCCCAAGGTTCGTTTTTAGCCACATACCACCTACAGCAATTAGCTGCTTGTGCTTTTGTCTGTTTTCTGGCATTATGCCCTTCCCTTTCATGGGATTCTTCTTTTCTGCTGGGACTAGATGTTTGCAAGTCTCCTGGCTTTGAGCTATTTCAGCAACAATTGTAGTTGAAATACTTAATATTCTCATGAGAAAGATGGCTGTGAGGACTGGGGGGGTGGGGTGTCAGCCTCCCAGAGAACAACTTGGAAACGCAACTTAGTGTCACATGTAGCTCCCTATATGGAATACACACACAAAAAATGCCTTCTGAAAATAACACCCTGCACACATTCAGTTGGCAGGGGCAGCAAAGTGAAAATCTAGTGCACTAAACAGAGAAAAACATGTTTTAAGACATAAATGTAGACTGAAATACCAGCTAGCAGCAACTTCCTTTTTTTAAAATTTTGCAACTTAGTGAAAAGGAAATCTTTTCTTTCTAACAATCTTATTTTTTTTTCCTTTGTGTGGACTGGGAAGAGTACCACAGCCTTTTCAGTAGCAGCAGCTACTTTACATGTGCACTTCATCACATATTAAGTAGAGTGAACTGACTGCACCCAAAGGATGCTTGATCACAGATAAATCAAACCTCCCGGAAAAGCAGCACAAATGAAAACATTTAACATTATCTATTGCCTGTGCCCCAAAATGTGATGCACTGCCAATTCTGATGAGCCTGGACCCAAGGCAGAATTTAACATCTCAGTCTAAATTTTATGTATTGAAGGATATTGTGCATAAGCACAGAACAGAAATAACAGGAGGAAGAGGATGGCAAACACACTTGCACAGTGTCACACGAGCTCTGCTGACATCGCAAAAGGATGGGGGCCAAGCATCAAATAAGCTGTTTAAAAACAGGTTCAGATACATCCTATTTAATTTTTTAGTGTAAAATCCAGGCCTACAGCTTTTCCCAAAGCTCTTCATGGCTGGCAAGGAGACTGCCAGGCTGCTGAAGGAAAACACTGGCTTCAGGAAGGACAGCTTTATGGTGACAACACGGTATGAGTAGCACAGAAAAACTAGCCTGCACACATGCTTGGTCCAGCAAGAAGAAACATTCTAAGCCTACAAGCCCATGTCATCTCCATTGTCCTACAGCTTGCTGCAACAAGTCACTGACAGAACATTCTCACTTATTTAGAAGTTAATGTGAATGGCAAAAGGTGTGCTCTACACCAAGGTGTGGAAGAAAAAGGTACTCATCACAGATACCTGAAAAATCTGCCACAGGTCAGCAGAGCTGAGTCATAATAGTCATATAGTCATAATGCTATTCAGGTGAGGGATACAGTATCAGTGCAGACTTACATGCAGTTTTAACTCATACTGCCTTACCCATGAAGATATTCCACTCTGCATCCAAGTCCCCTTGGTTGGCCAAGCAGCCTCTCATGACATTAAAGCAGTAGTTGTAGCAGGGCTTCACCGACACCAGTCCTCGGCAGTGTGGGCAGTACATCATTTTCAGCAGCGCCCGCGTACCCTGCGGTGTGGGGTTTACCTTTATGAGAGAAAAAGACAAAAGAACAAGAAAATTAGCCCTTGGTCACTGAAGCAAGAAAACTCCACACATTCACCCCAAGGTGCATGGGACAGAGCTGTGCAGAAGAGACAGGAGCAGGGTCAGCCATTGTTATCTGGTCCCTGCTTAGGTAGTCCAGAGATCTAGGGGAGATGAAGATGATGAAGGGGTCACCTCCTTGGGTGTGCCACTCCCATCTGCCACTCCAGGGTAGGCAGACAGCTCCCATCTCTGCAAAGCATTATTTGCATCATCCAGTACACCCTGTATGATGTTGGACCCCTCCCAGGGTTGCAAGGACAGGCATCCCAAGGGGACTGGCAGCACTCAAGCTCAGGGAAGGCAGTGAAATGCACTCAAGTCAAAAGATGTCACACAAAGCTGCACTCTCTAAGCCCTGCTGCAAACACATGCTGAAGGTGATGGTGCTGGGACTTTTCAGGAAAAAGTGGAATGTCAAGATGGGATGTCTGACACGATCCCTGTATTAAACCCACTGGGAGCATGCCCTCCTCCTCAGCGGGGCTGTGGCTCTTCCTGGACAATCACCCAGCAGGGCTCTCCAGCACGGAGACCAGCTCCTTTATACCACATTCAAGTCCCTCAACACAGCATTTACATGACAGATACCTGGGTTCGTCCATACTCAGCACTCATCACTCTGAGTAACACCATTCCTGACATCTGAAGGAGGTGGCAGCTACAACCCTGCAGCTGAGGACAAGCCGGGAGGACCCTCAAAGCCACCGTGCAGCTGCTGGGCATGCAAGTGGAGCTGTCTGCAGCAGGCACGCCACCCCCAGCCCTCAGCAGAGCTGTTTTCCAAAGTGACTCATGGTCATTCATGTTTGATTCACTCTCTGGCCCAGCTTCAAAACATTCATTGAAACCATTTCCACCCAGCCAGTCCAAGGAGTATTAGCTCCATCCTGACAACATGGTGGGTTCATCTGAAGTGCTGAACAGAGAAGCTCCCTCAAGAGCAAGTTTAAGTGTTAATTAGCCACACATGAAAATAGAAAATTAAGATGCAATCAGAGATACACTGACTAAACAGAAGTGGTGTCTGGTGTTTTAAACAATGCACCTGAGACTCCTTGTAAGGCATTTAGGGAAGTGGTCTAAAGAGGCTGTGATCCGAGACTGTGCTGGAGGAAACACACAACACCCCTGAGAAAGAGCAAAGTCCCTCAACACAAACAGCTGGAGATGTGGATGGCCTTCACATGTCATCTGCTGGAGGTCTGGGAACTGACTTCACGGCAGAGAAGACAATAGGACTGAGTGGAGATAAAAGTAATGAGGAAGATTTGGTACTACACATATGATGAGGACCTTACTATTGCCCATCTCAGTGAGAGGACTATGGAGAAACTATGCCTAATCTTCTGGTGCAAAAACCTGTTGACAGCCCATGAAACTAGGAGGCAACAGATTAAAAAAAAAAAACAAAACCAAAAACAAACAGAAAAGAAAAAGCATTACATATTCAGGCTAGTTTTGTTAATATCAGCATATTTTTAAACCCTCTTTTCTTATGGAAAGAGATGACAGATAACAATCTGCTGTGCTTCTGACAACTCCAGAAAAACCACTGTTTCTCTTCAGCAGGCAAGTGAACTGGTTAGAAAGACAGAAGGACAATTTTCTGCAGCTGATGTAACTCAGAACTGGATTTTGGCTAGCCAGCAATGTTCATCAGACAGAATTTTACCCTTCTTTTGTCCACAAAGAGCCTGTTTGGCTGAGGAAACAGAGAATCCATGTAGAAAGCTGTTTGTGGTGCCTGTGGAATCTGATTCAGATGCTCCAGAGCATATACACATTTTATATTATATATATATTTGGAAGGCACAGTGGGAGCAGGAGCCCCAGCAGAAGACTCCCTATTGGGACAGCATGGCTTTAAAGGAGAGCTGGATCAAATACTAAGAGCTCAAGCAACAGAAACCAACTAAATCAGATGATTTATAGTTGGAAAACTGGAAACAGACAAATGTAAAGGTATCATCTGCTATCCAGATGGTGCAGTCTTTTCAGAACAAAAAAGTGGCAGGGGGAACTAAATAACATCTCACACCCAGAGACAAGAGCTATGAAGGACACTCAAGTTTAGTAGTTTAGTTGTTTCACTGATAAAAATCCCTTAATGTGTCACTTAGTGGTAGATGACAGCACCTCGATGCTAAGTCCAGGAACTTAGCAGTTGATCCTGGCCATCCAAGCACTGTTAGCTTTCAAAGGAGTGCTCTGCATCCTCCTCAGGAAGAAAAATTTGGAAAATGTTGGTAGGACAAGCCAAGTGCTAGAGCAGTTTGAAGCACAATCAGGAACAGGAGGATTCCCCAACCCTACTGCAGAAAGCTGCAGCTTTATGAAAGGGATTGCATGGCAGCACGCTGCAAAAACTCACCTGCAGAGCCGTGACCCAGGAGGCCCCTTCCCACTTTGTTCCCACCTCGCCCCACGAGTGCTGAGCGGCTGCAGCCCTGCAACACCCCTCACTTTGATAGTCCATAGGGGTTGATCTTCACAAAACCCAGCAGATGTGGGGGAATCTGAAGCTTCCTTCCTGCATTCCACAGCAGGCAATATGCAATGGTCACCTGGATTACGTCCTTTGAGCAGGCACGGGACGATTTTAAAAACAAGCGAGGTTTCTTCCCCACATAGGTTTGAGTCCTGCACAGAGCTGAGCAGAGGGTGATCACAAAAGGATGATGGAAAAGACAAACCCTAGCCTCCATGACTGCCAAACCAAGCTCTGCTGCTGATGGATGTAACCCACAGGGAAGCTGTTACTGTGCAATCCAGTCGCAGGTAAAGAGGAAGATAATGAGGAAATTCATCAGTCTAGAATTGGCATTTTATGGTGTCAAAACGCAACAGGAAGGCACAATCAGAGATCACTCTAAGGGAGGGTTTGAGGGAAGACTGTGAGCAATTACACCTCATTACAACAGTGATAAATGCTTAACTGCTGAGTATCACTGCAAGGAGAACCTTAACCCCTGGCACAGGGCCCGTACCTGGTCCAGACCAGCTCTGGCTCTGTCAGTGGGGTGTGCCATATGTTGCATTGGCAATTCTTCACAAGCTTTTAATGTTGGCCCTGCCATGCCAGGTGCAAGCTCTTAAAACGCCATTCTATGTAACAGTAAACCCAGATATGCTTTGTTCTGGGGTTGTGTTTATCTTGGAAAGCAACTCAAGTTCATTCAAACTGTACTCTAGAATGACCCTCAAAACCAAGTAATCTCCTTTCTAATAAAGCAGAGTACCAAAGAGAGCTTTATTTGCTGGAGGGGATTTACTGTGGTAGATTTCAGCCCAGGTAGTAGTGGCTGCAGTGCACATAGCCCGTAAAAGCTTCTGATAGAAGTTAATGCACTCCAGTCCCTTCCTTTTATCTTGTGAAATTTATTTCCTTTCCATGGCGTTCCACACCACTGCAGCAATCCATCACCCTGTGGTTTCATCATGTAAATTACAATTTGTCCATATCTATATGCTTTGTCAAATGTGAAGATTAAAAGCTGCTAACAGATGTGTTTTGGCACCAATCTTCATATCAAACTTGTTCCTTAAAAGTACAGATTTGCACACAATTCACCAAAATTAAGTGAAAAGCAAACAACTCAGGGCTTAATGCAAACATTTCATATTACGTTTGCTGGGGTAACATCCCAACTTACATTGACTGGTGAAGGTCAAATCATGTCCCTGTAAAAATGACATGCTCTTGGCATAATAAAATCTGTTTTTTCTTAGTATCTTGTCATACCCATCCCACGTCAGATGATCCTGTCATACCCGTTTCACATGAGGGAAACTGTTACACCCCTAGCCTTTTCCATCTTGCTGGCAATTGCAGCTGGATGCATTCCTCTGGTAGAAACATCATCACTAAAGTACACACCTATGGAATGCAATGCCTTACTCACAGGCTACCACAAAACCACCAAAACTCAAGATAAACTGATCTGTTCAAGCAGATCAAGAAGTTCAGAGAAGCAACCAGATAATTTTTCGTCTCCTTCCCAAGGCAAGGACTAGCCAAGGAAGGATGACAGAGCTCCAACCATGGACAGTCCTGCAGGGAGCTCCCACCAGCTGTCAGACAGCCAGAGCTACATTACATTCTCTCATTCTACCCTACAGTTAACATTAAGAATGTTAATAATAACATTTTAAATCCTATCAGCTTTAATAACTATTTATAATAGCACTGATAACTCAGGCTTTCTTATTTGCCATGCTTGCACAACAACAGTGTTGCCATGCCAGGACCATAGTTGCCAGAAGACATAAAAATCCAACTATTTGAAAATAAATGTAGTGAAATTACTTTTGTTTTATACTGTATTTTCTTTGCAAAAAAACAACAGCAATACTGGCTAAAAGACTGAAGGAGTAACTTCTCAGTGACACGGAAAGATGATTTCAAAAACACTCTGAAGCTACCCATGAGATGCTCTAGGTGAGCAGTCATCTTACACAAGTGAGTTGTCATTGATTTTTGGGACACTTGCATCATTTTTTCCTTCTTTCAGTGTTGTGCAAGAACATCATCTTGGCACACACTGGTCCTGACATTCAGCTCACTGTGAGGCAGAACATCACTTGGGAGGCTCCCGGTTTGCATCCCCACCCCAAATATTCCAATATAAGTGTTCTGGAATCAACAATGTATTTAACCAATTTTGCTGGCCTGGTGCTAGAACATTAATAATTTAAACAGCATCTGGTTCAACCACAGATTTGGGCCTCTGAAGTCTTGCATAAGGGAACACATTTAGGAGTGATTTTGGGAACCGCATGACTGTGTCTCAACACTTGCTACCCATGGTGACGTCTGCTGCAGCGTTATCTTGTGCAAGAAGTTCATTTATGCTCAATTCCCTATTTACAGCGTGCTCCCCCACTCCGGATGTGACAGTGCCAAGAGATAAAGCAGAGCTCCCGAGAATCACATCACCAGGCACTCAAGTTGCTCAGTCCTAACATTCACATGCTTGTCTTCCTCAACAGCAACCCCAGCCCACAAAGAGCACGGGGAACCTCAGGGTGCCAGCCAGCTGGATGCCTCTTCCTCTGAACACTTACATAGCAATGCCAGGCTCAGTATTTCCTGGTCGTGGTGCCCTTGGGACAAAAGGGCCTTTCACATCAAGCTTGTTCTCTGTAGGAATAAGCCTCTCCCTGCCTGAGACACCAAGGATCTTGAGGAGCGATCCATTTGCTTTAATGACCAAAGCAGCAGGGACATTTATCTGGGCATCTATAACCAAAATCATCCTTAATTATCCCTCACATTGTTTTCAAAATTAGCAGCAGAACCACAGCGCAGGGCAGAGAAAGAAAAAGCCAAACCCACGCCAGTGAACTGAAGTATTCCTGCATGACACCATCGGCTCCAAATCCACAGTCCTATCCACACACTCCCAATCCTAAATCTGAACTGACTGCTGCTTCAGCGTGCTTTGAAGGCCTAGCACAGGCCCTCAGATGGCTGGAACTGAGGCAGATGCAGTCACATTCTTGGCAGGTCTTCTCAGGGTCATCTTTGATGTGGAGAAGTGCTTGGTATTGTTTTCTGCATTGATGTTTGCCCCTGGTATGTGAAAGAAAATGTCCTTGCGCATGGCAGCCCCTTGGTCTGGCCTCGTGGCTTGCAACCTGCTGTCTGGACAGCACTGCCCCTTTGGAGGTCCCTCTGCTACACACTGAAAGGGCTCCTTAGTTCCTCTGGCTGTTTCTTAGTTACCCACATGGCAGAAGTGTTGTCCCCCACTGGTCTGCAATGCATGCAAGCAACATATTCCACTTCTGTCACTTCCCTGGCAAGGTCGGCTCTTGCTTGAGCAGAATATTTTAGCCTTTGGATAGAGGAACACGAAATTCCTCCTGAAAGAGGATTACAGTCACATTTCGCCTAAGTCAAACAAAGGGCAAAAACTGCACAGAGAGAGGTCAGATCTCTGACTAAACGTTTAGATCCTCAAACAGTAATTACAAGGGGCACAACTTCTACCAGATCTCGGTGCCCTACTGTTTCTGATGACACAGGCCTTAATTCTTGCTCATTCATTGTTTTATTATTTTCAGCACTGCTTCTCTTAAGCCAATGGCTGGTCCACATTCAGCACCCATGCCAAAAATCACATGAGCCACAGTTCAGGTTGCTCATGCAGACCAGCAGGTCAACCAATAACTCATCTTGTGCTCCACAGGTGCCTCATTCAGGATGAGACAGCTCAAAGCAAAAGGGGGTAAAAAGGCCACTGGGCTCCTGCTCCGGCTTTGGAGCACCTGTGGGAAGGCAATCCCCTGTCCCACTCTGCACTTCTCTTCATAAGCAGTTTGAAGAAAATTCCCTCCTTGGCTGCTACCATTACACTTCACTAGAGCAGAAATGCCAATACAAAGAAAGCTGACCTTCTTCATCCGCTGGGAACATCCCCAGAAGCCTCCTCTTGGTTGCTAATGTCAGCAAAGGACAGCAGATGAGGAAGTAGGTGTAATCCTCATATGAAACTGCATTATTTCATACGGCTCATAACTGTGCTTCCAAACTAAACAGCATTTCTTGCATATAAACTGCTGCCTTTCCCAAGGATAGGCTGGGAGACCCTTGCCAGCAGCCCCAATCCCTTGATGGCAGTTACATCTCATGTGGCTTTCAGCACACAAATTCTTGTTGAGGGGGTGATTTGAGAACCTCTGGAGCTCCCAGCAGTTCTGCCTCAAATTATAGGACACAAGGGCAAGAGGGAAAAGTGGTAAAAGAATCCAAAAACAACAGTTGATCAGTATAAATTTCCTGGGGGGCTCCAGAAAACTCACACCACCATTGCCAAGTGCATAAGTTCACACCCACACATCCTGGCCTGCAGAGAGATGGTGACACAGACACAGGCATGCAGCCACCCACAGCTGGATGGCTTCATGCTTCAGCCTTCATGGGTGTCTGCTGCTGACCTCCAGCCAGAGCTCCCCTCCCAGTTCCTCCTGGTCATGCAAAATGCTGTCAGGGAGCCTAGCCCTTGATTTCACTTCTTCCCCCACAAACAGGGACCTCCACCCTATACCTGTAGCTGACCTGCACCCCACAAGCTCCAGTGCACTTTGCCCTCAGAGGTGTCATGACCCTCCACCAGGCTGTGGGTTTAATGGCATGCAATTATGGGAAATCTCAGCAGCCTGAGAACTGCCCAGTTGCAGGTTCCCATCCTTTTTCAGTCACTCGTGGCTCTGGTTTGTATTTGCTTCTTTTTTCCAGCTCTGGCCAGGGCCGGAAATGTCACTGCTGGCAGCAATTTAACCCGGCTAACTTCACTGCTTGTCCAGGGCTTAGTAGCAGGAGAGTGATTAGGGGATGGGCAGATTTCCATCTCCTGAAGGCAGGGGCAGGAAGGTCAGGGAGCAAGCACCCAGCACCAGCACAGGACAAAATGATGTACTGGAGGCCCTCAGCCCCTTGCACCCAACCTCAGAGGCAGGCCACATCTCTAACAGGCAGAAAGAGCACCCTGTACAGATCTGCTGCTCAGAACAGATTTAGAAAATACTGTGCTTTTTGCGTCCAAAGAAGGAAATTTGAGGGGTGAAGACCTGAGCATTGAAATTGAGGGTTTTAGCCGGTTTGAAAAAAGTCTGTGTTTTCCCTCAAAACCATATAGCTTTCTCTCTTGTGTGTGTTTCAGCACAGTGGTACAGCTTTTGATCTATTCAACGCTGAATTTAAAACTATTTTCTAGCGTTCTGGCTCAGAAATCAAGCATACTTACAGCTTTTCAATATTCTTTCTTCTTTTACCCCTTTATTCCCAAATTCACGCAAGAACAATATCCTTCTAAATGCAACTCCCTAGTGAGGATGTAAAAATATCTAGGATCATTAAAAAGCTATCAAGACTATTGCACTGTAGAGTGCTCTTTGCTCTCCTGATAGTATCCTGGGAAAGGACACAGCTGGGCCTTGCAATAGTTTGTATTCCTCCTCCTGAAGAATTTCAGTTAAATGATTTTAACTGAATTGTCACAAAGCACATTAAAAGTAAAACTCATTTGCATTCATTTGGAAATTTTTCATAAAGAAGAATGAAGATTTATCCCCCAAGTTAATCTCTGGTATAAGCAATCATTTCACTACAACTCCCGAGTAAAACTAATAAGGAAGAAAAGTCAATGGAGTCATTATATAGAGCTCAGCAAAGTCAGGCTAATCTATATGTAATGTGGGAAGGCCCAAAACACAACCACAGAGCAGCAGGCATAAAAACATCAGCTTTTAAACTCACGTCTTAGATTTCCCATTGTGTCTTGCAGACACACGATGTTAGACTCCCACTGAATGAGATTAAAACGCTACAGGAAAGATTATTATTCCTTCTACTGTTGCAACTAAAGCTTAGGTATTCAACAGCAGGGACTTCCGTTAGTCCTTGGAAAAGTCAATCTTTTTTAGGATTTCCAGTGCGACTTGTGAAATTGAAGTGGAAAGTAGAGCAACTGTGATTGTCCACGGCATGTGAGCTATTTCTGCAGCTGCGTGGGACTGTGGGTAGCTTTCCACACTCCTGCAATTAATTCTAGGGTTGAAGGCAACTCTACACTCAAGGATCTTCAAAAGGCAAAGAGAAATCACAACGCCACCTCGGGTTCACGACTGATTCATAACAGATGCAGGGACCGTAGCCCTTGTGGTTCCGTGTCAAATCTGGAGACGTTTTGATGAATTCTGAGCAGATGGAGCATAAACACAATCCCTCACCCAAGCACGTTTACTGCCTCTCAAGTAATTGCACTGTACACAGGCTTAATGGCCAGACCTCCCACCCGAATATTTCATCCACACTCTACAGCAGTGAAAATCCAAACTCCTGACCACAAGAGTTGCCACAGCCACAAAACAAAGGCCACCAAATCTGAAACCCCAGCCAAGAGCAGGCTTGGCCAGTGGCCTGGCACAGAGACTAACACTTTATCTGCTACCACCCCTCCCTCCCACCAGCACAGCATCCCTGAGGCTGAAAGGTTTTGTGATCTCCTAATAGTGACCCACATGTCACATGCAGAGCTCCACACACCCACCCTCAACCAGCAGCACATTAACTTGAGAGTCATCTCTATTAGGTGGGGAGTCAAGGTGTCCAAGGACCTAAACCTGTAACTGCTAACTTACAACTCACTCCTGGAGTTTGGGTATTTCAGTTCAGCAACTCCTTCCTTGCTAATATTCTTTGCCCTTCCGTACATGTTCAGGCCTATTGCTGGCTGTTTGCCTCATTTTGTCCTGATGAAAAATTAACATGGAAGCAGACTTCTTTTTTTCCCTATCCTCAGAGACAGTATTTTAATGTTATCCCCATAAGTCAAAGAAATCTGAATGATTATCTCATTTCAGGATGCTGTTTGTGCTGCCTACAGAACTGCATTCTGCTTCTAATAATATCTGAATAGCTATTCTTTTTTTTTTGCTGGCACTTGGGTTGATTCAAACTCCTGCCTGGTTTTCAGTCTCACATTTTATTACTCCATACTAGGTAGAGAGAAAGTTAACGTCTCTCTGCCCAATTAAATTATTGCAATAAATCTTCCACAGCCCACAGGAAATGAGCTGAGTTTCTTAAAAGGAAATCACTAATATTTGTTATCTTACATAATCACTTCAAGGGGATCATTTACTGTTCTCTATACCATACAACTCAGACTAAAATTAAAGACAAATCTTATGTCAAAAAAGCAGTCACCCCACTTAAACAACTCCAAAGTGATTTATATGAAGAGGGAGGTAAATATTTAAGTGACCAACACATCACAGCTGTTTTATCCCCCCCATAAAGTGACTTTACGATAAAAGTCTGAGGTCTAACTGGTGCTGCATGTGTGGCACCAAGTACAAGCTTCTGCCCTGTGCAGATGGCTCTAGCTTACTTATTACAGAAGTGCTTACTTATTTAGCTTACGTTATCACAGAAGTGCTGTTTGCTCATGTGAACTGCCTCTCCCCATGCCCTGGAGTGAGGAGCAAATCATCAGCTGCTCCATAATAGATGCCTGTAGCATCCATGAATCACTGTAATTTAAAGGCAATATTAAGAAGAAGATATGGCCATTACACAAGCAAACATGGTTATTTCCACTGCAGAAGGCATTTAATTTCCTGTTGTTGTTGTTCCCTAGACAGGAGGAAAGCATCCATCTGGAGAACTGGGATGCAGCACTGGGCAGCGGTGTGGTCAGAATGTGACTCTACCACAACAGCACAGCCTACATAGATGGAGCTGGGTCCCACCTGTGCCTAGCTACCGCCTTTAGGTAGAGGACAAGAGGGAGAGGTGCTGCCCACCACAGGCCCAAGGGACACGGGGACGAACAGCCAGGGGACGGAGCTCACCGCAGACACTTTGCTGATGACGTCCCTGGCCACGGCCAGGCCCTGTGCGAAGGTGCGGGCGGCCACGAAGGCTCGCGTCACTTGCAGCTTGAGCTTCCGCGGCACGTCCCCGAAGGGCTTCAGCTGCTCCGTGTACTTGCTGACACACTCCAGGTACTCGTCCGTGAAGTGGTACTGGGGGTTGACCAGCCGGAACATGCGCTCCAGCAAGCGCGCCCAGAACTCGTTGAGCATCTCCTCCAGGTTGACGTTGCCGCCCACGTAGTAGCGCTTCAGCTCCACGAAGAGGTCCTTGAACAGCTCCGAGTTCTGCATGTACAGACGGCCATACGTCCGCACAAACATGTCATTCAGAGACTTCTCAGCGTTCTCCAGAAGCTCTTTGAAGAACTCTGGGAAAGAGAGAGAGAAGATATGGTAAATATGGGCACTAGGTTGTGTGTTCACACACTCTACAAACATTGCTTAACTGGAGGATTAGCACAATGAGACCGTCATCAAGCTGAAATGGAAAATTAAAGGATTCCCCCAGAAATTTTCATCAATGTCAAGATCTCAAAAATTTTCATTACTCTTCATAAACCAATCCCTGAAACTCTCTACAGACTGGAAGCCTTGTATGAGTGAAATCTCTCCTGATACAAATATGAATATCACAATTAAGAGTCGGCAAAAAGACAAAAAAAGGGCAACAGTATCTGATGTTTCCGTTTAGACATTTTAACAGATGTAATTACAAAGAACAACATATTGGAAAGAAAAAAGTTGGTTTTGTTAAACAGATGTTTTGCACAAATCAATCCTTCTTTCCAGTTCTTGACAATTTATTTTCCAAGATTATAATAAACTAGCCTCAAAAATGAAGACATTTTAATCCATTTAAAAAACAAATTTAAAAATTGACCTGCAGGTTCTCTCCCATCCTGCAAGTTCATAATTTCTCAGGGCAGGGCCTGATCACTTATCAATTGGTCCTGATTGCAGAAGGGACTTCAGATGTTTGTGGCAGTGCAAAAACCCCTACAACTACACCAGTTAAAATCTAAGGGCTAAACACTTGGCACAAAACAAGAGATTTTTAAAATTACAAAGGACAGATAGGGTTTGTGATTTTTATCACTTTCTAAACGCAAATCACCACTTTAGTTCACTCTCTGGAGTTCACTCACTGGACAACCCAGAGAGTGGCTGATGCCATGTCTCAGTAGTGCCACATGTGTCCTCAACACTGATAACAAATTGACCTGATGACGATACCACTGCAGAAGCAGTTTAAAGAACCTGTCCTCCAAAAACACATCGCCACAACCTTGACATGTTGGTCTAAGCACAAACTACCCTGTCCCAAAGCCTTTGCCTTGGAGATTTGGGATAGATGAGATAAAAAAAATAAAAAATAGGGGAGGGGGTCCACTAGGCCAGAAGCATTTGGGCCATTTTGGAAAAAACCTTACTGCTCTATGGCCTTGGGGGCAGCTAAGAGGGGCAAGGTAGGTGCCACTGGGACAAAGCCTCCCATGCCTGTTTGCTCCAGCCCCGCAGGGAGCAGCGGCATCCCAGGGAGTGGGCACAGCTGGGTGAGGAAGAAGATTATTTTATGCATGCCATCAGCAATTGAGGATTCTGACCTCTGCTTTTCTGTGACTCATATTCAATAAATATTTTTAATAAAACATGCCTCTGTGGTTTTTTAAATCCTCAAAGGAGCAATGCTTACAGCTAAAGTTGTTATAAGGGGGAGGGGGGAAATATTTTGGCCCAGTGCGAATTTAAACCTTGTTAAAAGACATTAGAAGTATGCTGAAGTTCAGATTTTTGTCTTCAAAGTGCTCCAGTACAAACAAAGCCTAACACAGAAAACATTTTCTGGAAAAACTGAAACATTCCATGAGTTCCTGATGAACAAAGTCATGGGGTTCAGTGCCTGACATGGCTGTATATAATGCAGCCTCTTAGGAGCACAAGAGAAATGATCCAGGGAAGACGAGATTGATTTCAAACACCCAACACGTCCTCTGTCCAGTATCAGCAGGAACCTCCACTTTCGTTCCCATGACTGGCATTTCCCCTCCAGGAAGATTTTTTTTCTGTTCAGTTTATACTATAGAGATTAGCTTGGTGTATATTAATTTCTAATTCACTTAATCATTTTGAAGGCTCACTTCCTTCCTTTGCTCAGACCTTTTAGTATCACCAAATAAGTTGTTTATTTAAATACTTCTGTACCAGGCACAAAAACCTGCTAGATGTGTCAGCAAACTCTTCAAAAAGAATTAGATTTTTGAAATTATATTGAAAGCAAACCCATCAGATAGCTCAAACCATCAGTCTAAAGAATCCAAAACAATATTTTAAGCCAAGAAAGTTATCTTAAGTAATATATCCATATTACCATAACCAATTTATTCTCCTGCCCAAACTCATTTTATCAGTTACACTCCAAAGTTGAATAAACTTTGAAGTTGAATAAACTGTACCCAGGCTTTAGAGCTCTTCATCTCTTAGCAATTTTTCATGTGGGCTAGAACCAGGTATGTTCATTAATTATCACAAAAAAAACCCTGCAATCTAATTAGCAGCAAATACCCACGCACCTGCAGCCTTCCAGCCAGAAGTTCTTCCGTGCCCGAAAGGAAGGCAAATAAAGGAAATGAAAACTTCCCACCAAAACCAGGTACTTCCAAAAGCCCAACATAGCGCTGATGAAGGAGGCAACATGCTCGCAGAGTGTTGTTGTCTCTGGCTCAAGATTCACCCATCATTTTCATGGACAGAAAGCTCCTGTTCTCAAGTGCCACTTCCCAAAGAAGAAGGAGAGGAGGGCAGAAGAGGCTGTGTCTGCAGCCTGGACTCAGCATCCACCCCTGCCAGCACATGCCTGTATCCCTGAATATGCCAGATGAGCCAGACTGGATGCCCTGGTGACCAGTGCCTGTGGCTTGGGGTTGGATGTTGGACGGGTGATGTCAAGCGTGGCATTGGGGATGAAGGCCACTCAACACCAGCAAGCAGGGATGGACCCAGCAGAGGAATGTGCATGGCAACTTCCTTCATGCAATGCACAGCACTCTTAGCCTGGTAAGCAGCAACAATTAAATCATATCTATGGATATATTTTAGTGTAGCTATTGGCACAGTGTAAGCCTGCATCCTCAGTTTTTATCTCCACATCAAGAAATCAGCCTGGGCGCCAGAAGGAACATTAATCTTTTCTCTGTGCAAACTATGGGCATAGATGTCTGCAAGGAAAAGAAAAAAGCCAAAAAGCCCAAAAGTCCTTTTCACAAGTTAAATGCTAATCTGACTCCCTATATCTAATTAGATACTAATTCTCTCGTTCACAAAAATGAGCTGATTAGCAAACACCAACATAACCTAGCATTAACCTTGCCACCACAAGAAGAAAAATGGCAGGTTCCTCTCTTATGTCTGGACTGTTTGCTGGGTAAAATAAATGACCACCTTTCATTTGTATTAGAGGTTGACTTGTTCTCAAACAAAGCAAACACACAAAGGCCTCAGTTGCTTATTTTACAGCACTGTAAAAGCACGTTTTACAGCTGTGTTGCAAGCAATCTGTACTCATTAAATTATCACTCTGACAGGCTTCCTGTGAAAAGCTGTCAAACGCAAACATTTTTCACACACGACAAATCATACTTTGCCGGTGCTCTCTCAGACACTACTATCTGGAGGGATGGCAGGCTCTCTCTTCCCTCCAGTTATCTTGTTTAAACTCCCTGGACAAGGGCTGGCCCCTCTTGTCGACAAACAGGCATACACACAGTTGGGAACGAATTCACAAATGGACCTGAGAGAGCAGCACATGGCTCCAAGGTCTCCCTGGCTCTCCTGACTAAGAGCAGAGCCTGCAGAGAGGGCTGGGTTATGCAGAGAGGACGAACCACAGACAAAGCTTTGGGATAACATGGCACAGCCAGCTCTGGTCCAAACTAACCACGCCTCACAGCTTCAACACACCTCAGCCAAGACCTGCTGATCTAAAGTCACCTTCTCACTCAAGGTGATGCTCAGAAAGATGAGCTCCAGGCTAAGGGAACCAGCACTGTGGGACCAGAGCCACAAAACCTTTAACATCAGGAAACAATTTAAAAATTTGTCTGTATTGCAAAATAAATCCTGTGCATACTATGGGCTTTGATGCTCAAAGGAAGATGACATTTCCACTGCCACTTAACTTTAAGAGGCAGAAAAGGCAGTAATCTGCAGTCAGGCAATCTATAGCTCTGGGCTCTGTTAACATTTTTGAATTTCAGGGTAGAATTTCAATGCCCACCACTTAGTGAAAGCCTAGACATGTCATGAAATGGTAAGAGTGACAGAATGTGACATATGTGCCATCTCTTCAATAAAAATCCTGGGGAAAAAGGTCTCTGCTTTTGAACAAATCCTTCTTTAAGAGGGCACATTGAGAAACATAACCATAGTCACTTGGCAATTTCCTTTTTTTCACGTAATAAGACATATTACCTCTTTGCTGCTTGAGGTCAGACCAGATCTGCCAGTAACCCAGTGCAGGAGAAGAGCATTGCATCTCCCCAAGCTGCGTTCACATGACATCAGATTCCACTGCCAGAATTATTCAAAACAATCTTTCTTCCAAATTGCAGATACATGAGCTAATCGAAGAAACACAATCACTCCACCCACTGCGAGACAGAGTAAATCCCACCTCCAGACAACATATCTTTTTCTTTTGACTTTCAGATCCAGTATATTTTTGATCTTGGATTCATAGCTGTCACTTGAAAATATTCGCTCTTTTTTTAAGTAAGAAGGGATGCAGTGTTTTCCTGTTCCTTGTGCTAAGTTTTCAGATATCTCAAGAGTCGGATTTTCATACAAGAAGGCTTTTGCTGAGGAGAGCCCAGTGCTGTAGGGCACAGTCTTATCTAAAACAAAGGCGGCTCCTGGAAATGAGATGAACACATCAAAGGGGCACATTCCTCTTCACCCACAGATAGATTTGGCATTTCCGTACATGCACTGGCAACAAAGGAAAAAGCAGCAAAACTGCCTGATCTGAGCTGCCTCCTGCCATCACCTGCCCTGTGTCAGGACCTGGTGTCCTCAGCCTCCCGAGCCCTGCTCCATGTGGAATCCTCAGGGCTGAGTCCATAGCTGACCACTGCAAGTGTGCAAAGCTGTGCTTTCAATTGCTTTATCTTCAGTAGCAGAACACAATTATTTCAGGGAATACTTTCACACAGAGAGGCGCAGTACTCCACAGCACCACTCTTGTAGCCACTGCAAACAGTCAGAGCATCAGTGACCCAGGGCTCAGCACCTAAAACCCCCACGCTTTATAGAACAAAGGAAACCAGTGCAAAAAGGTCAAGTCTTACCCAAGAGTTCAGCAAGGCTGCTGAGCCAATGTGCTTGCTAGACACCCACCTGTTGGCCATGTTCAGGTGTGCTGGTGCCCTTCCAGAAGGATACCAGGGCTGCCACACACATTTCTGCCCCCCAAAGCCACCAGACATGCTGCATTTCCCATGCATCTGTTTTCCTTAGTTCAGAGCCGAGTTTTCAGTTGGCCTTACTCTGTTTGAGGTTTGCAAATGACCTACACAAACAGATCCCAGGTAAACGGGCAATTACTCAACCACTTTAAAAAAGAAATAAAACCAGGTTCAAACACACATATGGAACAAGCTGAATTTTTATAGGCACAATTAATTAGTTTCAGATAATTTGCCACCCAGCTTTTTGAACATACTCTTAATATATTGTCCAGATTATGGTTAATCAAGGACTGTCTGTCTTACTAAAACCTTTAATTTGCTTGTCTGTATAGACAATTATGCTTTCTAGTGTCTACAGGAGAACACTGCCACAAAGAGATTAATTATATTTTCTCCTTAAGAGATTTACTCATAAAATGTCCGCAACAGCAAGACAGATTCCCAGACAAATGCTCCCGCCCAAGCCACAGCCCTGCAGGCTCCGTCCCTGTGTTTTCCAGAGGTGCATGTGCAGATTCAAACTCCACCCTGCAGCTGCTCCTACCATGTGAAGCAAAATTCAATCCAGACAGATAAATGGAATTTGGGAGGAAACAGACAAATGTTTCACAGCTCTTTTCACCTGGAGGCTGAAGTTGTTCACAGTCATGCCACCTAGTCCAAAGGGAGGAAAGAAATTATTTTTTTCTGAATGTGCTTCATTATTTTTAATATGCCTTCACTTCCTTTATTGCATACACAGCATTTGTAATTTCCACCAGGGAAAACCAAATCCTAGCTTAACAACCTTTTTCCGGAAGTGTTGAGAAACCGATGAACACATAGTGTTAACACATTTATTGAATATGAACTCAGAAGGGCAGGGCAGATCCACAAGCTGTTTATCTGTCCTGTTTTCAAACATGTGTTAGCAGTTACGGACATGGGAAGAACTCTTTCACAGGGCTTGAAGAAGTACAGGCTTGAATCTTGCCAATGTCACAGCAACAGCCCCAACATGTGAATGCTGCAGAGCTGGGAGGAACAACATCTCCCAAAACTCTGCCTGATTAGTGAAAGTCAAGACAACAAAAACAACTGGGCCACACCCTCATAAGTGAAAAAAAAAATCCCCAAACCATCAGATACCAAGATTTCTACAAGTTCTGATTTCTGGAGCACTGTGGGGCTAGTAGGAGTCCAAAAGAGCAGAGTAGAAGATAACACACAGCACCTAGGCAGCATCTAGAGACTGAGCTTGTCAGAAAATAAGGAGCAATGAAGGAGGAGGACAATGTAGAGATTGCTGTCTGTGATTGAAGAAACAAACAGCAGCACATTGCATCCTGCTGTATGTACCAGTCATCCCATGAATTAGGAAAACAGTGAGAAATGCCCTTGGTCACTTCCTAATCTATCCTGCTCTGCACCATCCCATGCAGCAGGATGAGCCTAGACTTTGTAGCCTCCTCA
The DNA here is from genome assembly GCA_013400215.1 of Cisticola juncidis. Lineage (NCBI taxonomy): Eukaryota > Metazoa > Chordata > Aves > Passeriformes > Cisticolidae > Cisticola > Cisticola juncidis. Next base: position 469,954 of record VXBR01011488.1, on the reverse strand, counting down.
TCCCTGGTTTCAGGGACTGTTCACTGTTCACAGATCCCATTTTCTCCCATAGCTATGCTGAGATTTCTCCCACTGTTTCCATGTTGTCTCTTCCCTAAGCAGCAGGTCCGTGATTCCCATCACTTCCATTCCCCTCCTAGCAACAACTCTTCCTCAATGCACCTCTCTGCAGCTGTTTCTTCTTCCTCCACTGTTTGCGTTCCCCTCTACTCCTCCCACAACTAATTTTCAGAGCACCCATTCCCCAATCTCTTCAGACACACCTGTGATTTCTCAGGTGCTTCAGCCTTTGCCCCACATCAATTTGGTACCATTATACCAAGTTCCCAGCCCAAACTTCACTTGGAAGCAAGCTCCTTCAGGCTGCCTCCCACATCTTCCCAACTCAAAGGAACATTCTGGGACACTCACTAAGGTATTTCACAGGTACATGTTTTCCCAAGGTTCCCTTCCTACAGCTGTCAGAGTGAAAGAAGGGCCTGCACTACTGAACAGTGAGGATGTCTTTCATGTTCCCATTACCTCAGTTACCCTTATCTCATTACACTTTCAGGGAGAGCTCTTCCAGCTGGGGCTGCCTCTTATTTGTTCAGCCAGCATGTGAGTGGCTGGACACTAAGACATTACATTACATTAAGCACTAATAAAATAGCTCCAGCCCTGCATCAGTGAGTTATCACACCACCACCACCAAAACGGGCATCGAGGGGAGCAGCTACCAGGACTATGCTCATAGGCTTGATGGCTCCCTTGTGTAGAAAGGAGGAAGAGAGAGTTAATTTTAAACAGACAAACAATAGCTCATTGACTGGTTGACAGCAATTAGTAACCAGAGAGCACCAGGCACGTTTCCTGTAACCAAGTACAAAGCCTGTTGCCTGCATCTTTGCTTTTGGAAAAAAAGCCAAAAGGATAACAGCAGTTTACCTGCGATGTTAAGAGCAGAACTGCTGTGACTTGAGATCACATAAGAGTGTTTGATTCCTCCAAGTCCATACACAAACTGCTTTTGCTCCTTGCTGAAGTCTTTGCTAAATTATAAGATCTGGTATCATTTTTTTTCCCCTCCTCACTAACAGGGCAGGAACGTCCTTCACCTCGCCCCACTAGATTTCCTACTTCTGTGGTAGCTTGAACTTGACCTTAGGATCTTTCCAAGCCTCCTAAAAAAGAGGTCTGGTTCTCACTACTGTCCAACAAGCATCACCGTTTTCAACAAACAAGATTAAAAATCATAGTGGTATACGTCCTTAAAAATCACCAGATGGAGAGGAGCCAGCTGAAGAAAAACAAAGAATAAACAAACTTTCAAGGCACAGACAGCAGACAATTTATTTCATTGCTGTTGCATTGAGTGGGAAGCACAAACAAAAGCCCACAAGCAGGATTTTCTAAAGGAAGCATGTTGGTGGTTGCACCCTCCAGCTTCGCAGTCACTTCCTCCCTATCCTCAGTAAGTACCAATCCGAAACCAAGTCCAAAGGATTGCCTCTCCACAACAGCTTCTTAGAGGTATATCTTCCCAACATTTTCTGCCCTGGTCGGTATGAGATTTGGTGCCATCCATTTCTGGAGAGGGCAGAACCAGGCTGTGCCTTTACTCAATGTGAGTGGCAGCACAGACCAAACCACCCTATTATTTGTACCTTAACGATGTCATGGTCATCAGTGCACTCGCCTGAAGGTGGGTGGCAAGGAGAGAGCTCCTTCCACCACACAGGTTTATTCAGAAGCTCGAACTCCATGCAGCTCTGCCATAGCAGAGGTCCACCAAGTCTCTACACGGTGCTCCAGCTGTGCCAACACATCTGGAGCTGCCTCCTGCAGATATGAACGTGATGGCAGCCAGTACTGACCCCAAGATCCCGGGTGCCACAGACAGAGGAGGACACTGCCAAAGGAGCAGGATGAGGGCCCAGGTTCTCTGTTCTCACAGGCAGCTTCCAGCAAAAGAGTTAATGTGAGATGAAGGTCCCCAGAGGGCAGTTATTTTGGTAAGGCAGAGCACCCTGATGGGCTGCCAAATTCTAACTATAGGAGCAGCAGGCTGGACACCTGTGGGGCTCATCTTTCACTGTTTGCCTCCACACTGCCTGAAGCAGCAAAAAGGAGACCACCAAAAGCTTTCCCTTGTCCCTTCTGTGTCCTTCCCAGTTACTAATACATCCCAGCTATGCATCCCACTGCACTAGCACACCTCCCTGATAATTCATGCCTGGAGGAAGCAGCTGGAAGCAAAGGGTATTCTGAACAACAAAAACAAAATTCAGAAATGAATTCCAGTCTTTTTCCTCCAGTTTCAGCAGAGCTTGGAAGCTATTTGGCCAATGTTCTCCTGGACAGCCTCTTGGATTCAGCCACAAGCCAGTTATTGGAAGAAATTCATGCACCCAGGAGTACCACAGGGCTCACACTAGAAGGTCAAGGGCACCTGGGGTGCTTTGAAGATGCTCATCAAAATCACACTTTGTACCTGTAGCTACCCTGCCCCATACAAACACAGAGCCCACAAATGGGAGTCCCTCTCCAGCCCCTCTGCCTGCTCCCTGTACAGCAGAGGAGTTGTGTGCACCATGGATTTGGGGCCCCTGGCCAGCTCGCTCTTCTTGGATTTGGTTTCTTTCCACTTATTGTCCCCAAAGGGTTTCCTTTTACACTTCTGTATTTGTTTTATCTTAAATGCTAATGGAAAATTCAGGAAGACTGGATCAGAAATGGAATTCTCGGCATTTAATCACTTCCCAGATGCTGGCTTGGGCTGTACCACTTGATACAAATCCTTCTGCTGTCTGGGCACTGAGAACACCAAACCTAGTGTGAGCCCAGCCCAGGCACAGACCATCTCACACACTTCCCTCCTGTACAACGAGGGTTACAGAAGTTCGCTGCCTTGCCTACGGCTAGAGTGCAGAAAAAAAAGGGACACAACTTGGTTTAAGTGCAACAGCAGAAGTGCTTGTGAAATACAGGGGCAGGAGAAACAAGGAGCTTGTGGGACTCAGCAGCCCCTCTATTTTTTCCCCCCAGAAAAAGGCTTGGCACAACAGTTACATCTTCCAGGAGATTCAGGATGTGTCTTTAAAAAGTAAGAACATCTTATCTAGGAAGCAACTGAACAGCGGAAACACTGCAGAAGAGTTATGGGCTATGTCCTGTCCTGGCTCCAATTCCTCAAAACAGCTGAACAGTTTCCCCAAAGCATTGCTGGTTAGCACAGACCCTGGTGTGGAAAACTTCAGCCTCAAAGGGCAAAAGAGGTGAAAGTTTGAATTTAATACATGGAACTGAGCATTTATGCAGTCTTAACGTCACCAGTAATTCCATTAATGTTATTAATCCCCGAGAGAGTGAAAGGGAGGGCACTAAATTGTGAAGATAAGACAAGGCACAAGACATTTTATTAAAAAAAAGGGAGGGGGTGCTTAAATCTCTAACTGGTATAGCTGCTTCTGTGGCATAAGATGTCACCACAGTCAGTTACAGCTCTCCCATGAATGTCATTGTCATGGAGGGAGACGTTTACATGGCCAGAAAATTTTACCCACTAATTTCTCAATTAAGCCCACAAACACATCTGAGATTAACCAGCAAATCTTCACCTCTAAAATCATTTAGCAACGGTGAATCCAACAACTCACAGAGTATTTTTTTTATTTTAACAAAAATGCATTTCCCCTGCTGCTGAAAAGACATCTCCTTACTGCTACGCTGTCATCAGGCTAGTGGTTTAAATTACAACAAGGGGGACCTCCAGGAGCATACATACCTGTACTGTAAGTACACATTTAGACAGGATATGTAAGATATGGTACTCCTGGGCTCACAAGTTGTCCCAGTGCCTGCAAACCAAATACGCACAGGAGGATCTGGTGCTGTCACATTATGCACTGGGAGCTGAAATGACTCCTGATCAGCCCTTTGGGGATGGATAATCAGCAGATTGTTCCATGCTTCTGAATGAAGAGGAGATAATCCATTTCTGTGTGGCTTTGGTGTCAGGACAGAGCAATTCTGGCAACGGTTCCAACAGCACACAGCACTCCAGCAACAGCTCATGCAAACGCTCCAGAAGCCATGGGGCATCCCAACCTCCATCCAAAGGACATGCCGCCACTTGGACTGTCCTGCAACAGCAACTGCTGCAAAGGTCAAGCACATATGGAAGGAGGACAGGTTTGCCTCTCCTCCCAGACCTGAACATCAAAGCTGGGACATTAGCAGCCAGAAAACCAACAAATATTTCCAAAGGACTGGAGGACAGGGTTTGCTGTTTGGGCTGCATCCTGGAGTGGCCAATTACAGTCCACGGATGTATCACCCCGCAACAGAAATGTCCACTCCACCTGAAGTGAATCTGGTCTCTGTAATAACTCTTCCTGCCTACTCAATCACTCTGCAAGGCTGTAGCACAGAGGATTTCATGTAAAACTAAGGAAGGTGTACAGATCATTTTTGCCAGTTTTATTTCCATTTGAATGGATTTAGCCACAAGTGATAAGGAAGCCCTGAAGAGCTGCAAATAGTAATATCAGAACTTGAGCTCATGCAGAAGAGCAGCTCTGGAAAGGACAGTGTCCTTTTCCAGTCTCATCCTTAAGGATCAAGACAAATATACGGGTCTCTATTGCCTCTCCTTCCTGTAGTTTGGGTACATTAGATCAAAAAGTGTGGGATGAATTTTGCTGGCCAAGAGGAACTAAAATGTGCAAGATACAACTGGCCACAGCTGATCCGATGACCAAGACCAAAGGAAGGAAAGACCATCCCACAAGCAGCCAAACATTCAACAGCAGGCTCTCAAACAAACAAAACACAGCAGTCTAGGGCATGGAATTCCAACATTTTTGGAGAAGAGTCTGAGGAACCTCAGCCAGGAGACTCCTTAACCTGCCCCAGCAACCAGCAGGAAGGTGTGCCTTCAGCCTCCAGGTGACTGGGCTGGAGGGAGAGAGGCAGTCATGATTACAAGCCGCCCAAGAGGCAAATGATGGAGGGTGGTAATCAGTTAATCTCTACTTCCACCCCAGGTAAGACTTAAAAAAATCCCTAAATCAGCTTTGTCTGCAGCAAATGAAGATTTAGTTCTGATATTAGCACTCAAAGAAGGAGTCGTTAGGCTTTGGGACAGGCTGAGGAGATTGCTGATTCTCCTTCATTAGCTTCATATGAGGCAGACACACCCTTGAGGGACAAGCTGGGCACAGTAAATCCAGCTTTCAAAAACAGCTGAACAACACCATCCCCTTCCAGACTTCCACTCAAGGACTTCTCAGGCTAAACTGAGAGTGAGACCAGCACAGAGGATGCTCTGAAGGGCTGACAGGAGAACCACAGAGCACAGACAGAATAGCTTGTGCAGGCTCCCTTCCAAAGCTCACCTTTTATGAAGGCTTGTGCTTTGACAGGCATTCATCTCAGCTTGGCTTAATGTCCCCTGCCCTCACACAGCCCTGCAGCCATCCCCCCAAAAGAGGCAGATGCACCTCACAGGATGTCTGCTCCACATCAGGGATGCTAATGCAGCAGCCTGTGCATGCTCTTTGTTTTCAGTGCAGCATTTCACAAAGCCTAATCGTTCATTTAAGGTGAAGCAGATGCTGTTTCTCTGGTCTTTTTGTACGGGCTTATCTATGGGCTGGATTTCATTAAGTGTCTTGTTCTGCATTTAATAAGCTTGCAAGTCTAGACACTTTGGTTTTCCCTCTATCACCCCTTTGGTGTACCAGCAGGTAGAGACAACAGAGGTTAAGAGGGAAATATTTAGCCAGCAGATTTAGATGCTATCAAGATTATTGCATAATTCTACTTTGACTCACTGCAGTTTCATACCCAGGGATTTTTTTCTCTCACCCTAGTGCCAATCCCTTTTGAAAGCAAGAGACTGCTACCCACTGTACTGGTGCAGAGGTGGTTGCTGGGAGCTTCAAGGCACAGATTTCGGGATATTCATAGAAAACTCATGTTGAACCAATAACCAAACAAGGGAACAAAGTCCAAAGAAGCTGCATGTCCTCCACTGCAGAGTGTGATGGTGATGTGCAAGCAGAACTGTCTGAGCAACCCAGTCCACTTGAGTTGTCAGATACTTCCATACGCAGCTGGCTGCAACCTCACTCCCCCAGCCAACAAGGGCAATCCAAGCAGCAGCCTGACATCCTGCTCCTCCTCTCCAGATGCCCAGGCAACAGGCACTGCAGTGTCTGGGAGCACTGAGACACCTACAAAGCCCTACAGGAAACAACCGTGAGCTCAGAAGCAAATGAAGAAATGCCCCCGGACCTCAGCCAGATATTGTGCCCAGTGTTTAGTGTCTAGGCATGGACTTCAGCTGTTTGCAGAGGTGCTCTGAAAGGAAAAGCACCCAGCTGTAAGGTGGGCAGTGCTGGCTATGTGCAAGCCATCTCCAAAGGGAGCTTCTTCCTGCAGCTCCCATGAGCTAGGCATGCCCTATGGAGAGCCAGTCTGACAGGACACACTGTGGACCCAAGGGTAATACCGAGACCAGTCATTTGCTTATCTGTCAGCAGTTATCACCGCTCCAGCGATGGGAACTCAGCCGAGACTTGTTCATTATGATTCTGACCCTGCATCACACTTAAACCTCAGCCTTCACACAAAACCACTCTGTGTTTATCTGCTGCTCTGCTTAGCCCCAAAGGCTAAAAGTGAGATGGATACAAATCCTGTGGGTTCACAACATGCTGGGAAAGATCAGCGTTGTTGTGGATCAGGGCTGCAAGATGTGCACGTTAAAATTACGCGCACTGTGGGGATGTACCAACGAAACCAACTGCAATCTTACATTAGAGCAAAATGGCTTTTCAAAATATTAATCAGAAAGAAAGATCTCTCTCTTTGGGAAACCATAATCAGCAAATACTTCTCTCTCACGGGATTGCAAAACAAGGCATGCTCTGCCCTCTGAGCCGAGTCATGAACTTTCCCAGCAAAGGGGGAGACAGAGCAGAACACTGCATAGAAAACAACAGGATGGGGATTTTTCACATTTTTATCCCAAGGAGAGTAATTCAAGGTCTCTGTGCTTACCATCAAACTTCTTGTATCGGGAACTAAACATGTTTTGTAGGTGATTGCTAAGGTCTGTGACAGCGTTTCTGAAGTCGTGTTTACTCTGCTGACTGTACTTCTCCTCCATTTCCTGAGAGCAGCATGTGTAGCCTTGCGAGCAGACTTTCAAGTGGTCACCTGAAAAGCAGAGAAGAAAATAGCCCAAGTTAAAAGGACTCACTATGCTAAAGAAAAGAGTTCTCATGAGGCAGGGTGTGTGAAGATTTGCAGCACCATTTACTTGCAAGGAGATCTTCCTGCTGCGAGTGCTGGACCAAGTACATCAAAACCTGATTCCTAAGAGAAACTTTATAGCAATACACACTTTCTGCCAGAACATTAAAAAGTGTCTTCTTACTTATTCAGGTAATAGACAGGATGAACAGGTATTCATCCTGTATAGTATAATTTGAAGAACCAGAAAACTGACCTATATATATAGATATATCTATATATATAGATATATTCTATATGGTAACTTGCATGAAGTTTTTCTGAGTATTTTTAATACTTCCAGTTCATTTCGTTAATGCACAACATCAATAGCAATGGCCCTTTTTGTCCAGATAAGTGCTTTTTTCTTCACCCCTCCCCAGTCCAACTACCAGAGGTGAAGTAGTCTCTCTCAGAATCACAGCTGTCACTGACACTAAATTCTACCTGGTTTGTGCAATGGTTCATGAAAACGCTTCATATTTCCCAGCTCCTAATTTTGCACTTTTCTGTCATCATCCTGGAGGAAACAGGGGGTTTGTTTTTTGAGACTTTAAACAGATTTCTTTTTTCCTTGTGATAATCCTTTCCTAAGAGTCATCTGGCTCAAGCTGGCTTGGTCAGAGGGATCATCACCAGGCATTTCAGTATCTGCAACAGCTCCATTTCCAAATTTCTCAAGACAATCTGGACGTAGGATCTGGACCCATATAATCTGCTTTTAGATGCCCTGCAGCAGTGTGGGATGAAGCTGTCTCCTTCCTGCACCACCTGTAAAACACATTGCCAAGTTTTGTGGGCCAAGAGAAAGCCTTGGCACAGCAGTCCTCAGCTCCAGCTCTCTGACAGGCACCACAATGCAGCACCAACACCAAGTAGGTGTGCCGATGCTTAAGTCCACCATGGAGGTTGAGACACACTATCAGAGCTGCAAAGGACTTGTCAGCCCCTATGCAGAAAAGAACATCTTCCTGACAGGCAGTGCACCACACATTTAAGGAAAAGCATCAAAACTGGGTTTAGAGAAACAAAAGCAGGTTTTTGACAGTTCAAAGCCAGCCCAAGGTTAACACAACAGGCTGATGCTCTGGCTGCCTTGTGCAAGATTTCTCAATAGTGTCTTTTGCCCAGGTGGTGAACCTTTATATCATTTTGCATGATTTTCTAGCCCAGAAAAGTTAGTGTCTCTCCTTACAGACACATCAGGGCCATCTCAAAAAATGACACAAATATTTTTGTCTCTCTGTCTATATATATAGTTCTTGAGAACCCCTCCTCCTAAAATCTGTTTCCCCGTTGTGCTACAGGGTTTGTTTGTTTTCTGGGGCATTACAGAAAGATCTTGACCAGCAGATAATTCTGACACAGCTAATTTATTGCACAAGACCATCCACTGCTCTTCAATTACAGAAAGCTCAAAGTCTGCTGCAGGAAGCAGCACTGCTTAAGCACAGCTTTCAGAAAACACAGAAAAAATGTCACTGACTCCTTACAGATATATCTTTTTTTCACAGGCTACTTCTTTCCGTCTCAGAGGAGCTCCTCCAGCAGCAAATACACAGCTCCAAGGGAGGCAGCTCCAGGTAGTTTTGCAAGTTATTTAAACAAGAGGAAGGGGTGCACCTAGATTTTCAGATCCTGACCATTAAATGCATCCTGGAGCATGCCTGGACACTCCTCTCTGAACCCACTTTACCAGCAAGCCTCAAAATAACAAAGTGCCCAAGCATCAGTGCTTTATTTCACCTTCAGTCTCTGCTCCAATTCCAATACAGGACTAAGGACTCTGAAACAACATTAACCATGAACAGCAGCAAAGCAAACTCAGACCTACTGATAGCAGGATTTCTTTTCCTAGTTACACTTCACAGACACTTCTGAAGTTGTCCATAGATGTCCTACAATCATTAATAAAGTGGTTCTAGCAACGTCTCCAATTTATTTATTATTTAAAAAACCACAGTGTATTTCACAAATACAGGTATCAGTTTCACATCTATTTACATTATTAAACTACCATTACCATCCTAATGTTACAAAGCAGAATCGTTTCCTCTAATCCCCTTTGTCCCAGATTTGACAGTACCTCCCCCCCAGGACACACATGCAAAGCCAAGCAAGAGCACTACTGACAGTAAATCGAGCTTGCACAGATCCCATTTGGTTGATCATTAAGAAATAATGCTCCAAAATGTAACTCAGACATTCAAAAATGAATGACCAAGCAATCTAATTATGGAAGATATTTCTCAGTCATGTCAGCACTATGTGGTCTTGGCTCATGATCAAGAATTAGCTCTGTCTGGAACTGAAGAGCTCTGGCTACTCAGTGCTAATCATGGGAGGATGCACTCTGCTACCCGGCACTTAAAAACCAGAAAGTTTAGATCTGTGGGCTGCTTTTCTTGCAGTTCTCTTATGCCAAAGTGGGAGATGTCACAGGAAAGTCACTGGAAGACACTGGGGGCCCCAGTTTTCCCACACAAAGGTTTGTCCTTAGCACAACTGCATCTCTAAGAACACATCCAACCAACACTGGCACAGCATGTGAGAAATCTCATGTCTGGCCTTTTAAAACTGCTAGCAGAGCTGATCCATTCAGGATCCATCCACGGGACTCACCCATGCAGATAGACCCTAATGCAAGACACATCAACCAGCTTTCAAACACCGTGGTGCCTCAGCCAGGAAAATGGAAGGGATGAAGATTGGAGAGCTCCATGTGAGTACGGACCAGTTACGCGCACACAGAAACACCGACCCAGAGCCATGATCAAAGCCAAAGTTCTCTGTCAAACTGGCAGTGAACTCTTCTGAGGAAAATGAATGAAAAGGATGTGTATTTACAGGCATACTTCGCAGAGATCTAGTGTTTATGTACATTATGTAGAGAACGCTCATGGTGTGCGCTCACTGTCAAGGACACATTCGGCAATAATTATTTTCCAAGTTAAAACTCATCAAACAATGCCCAAACAAGGCAACTATTCATCTACTGTTGAGTGTGAAAAACTCGGCAGCTTTTGTAATTTATCACCGTGTGAGCACAGCAAAAATATAACTCTGCCACAGTTTCCTTTCAAGTTAGGCTTTTTATTGAATTGTTTGGCAGGGTGTGCAGTCATCACGTCGGGGGCTGCATGGCAAAAAGAGCCCAAGTAGCAGAGATTGTCTCCAAACATCTACGGCATATGCACACCATCACCACAGCTTGATGTGGATTTGCAGCAGATCTTTCTCATGCCCTGCTGCAGCAAGACTTTTCCTTATTTTAAGATACATGTGAGTACTGTGAGAGAGTTGAGAGAGCAAAAATTGTGAAAGAAACTTGGTCCTTGGCTGCTTAACAGCATGGCTCAGGGGAATGAAGGTGGTTGTTTAGAGACAGAAATTTGATGGTACATGATGTTACCATCTGCACATGCAAGCAAATACACTCAGAAAGGTAATCTTGAAAAAGCATGATTTAAGCCATTACAGAAACACCACATTTAGCAGACTCCAGGCACACAGAGTTTCTTCTAAATTAAGTAACTGTTTTGCAATGTGTTGAAAAACAAGTTTTCTAGTTTTCAAAACAAGTAAATAAGTAAGTGAGCAGTGCAAACTCAGGGACTACATGATACTGAAAAGCAATTCTCTTTATCAAACAGTTTCCAAGACTTTTTCAAAATGTTTCGGGATGTCTAGCATACCTTCCTAGCCTGCTTCTCCTCACCTTGCCCAAGTTCATATTTTAAGGACAGCTAATTGCAAAACTAGCTAAAGCTCCGGTTTAAAAGGAGCGGTTTACTGGGAGGCGGGGGGTAAGTATTTCTTTAAAAGGCTCCCCACACAACCCAGCCCTTCACTGGAGCTCAGTAAACAAGCCAGAAGTGGTTCATGGTCTGAGACGTTGCTGCTGGACTTTGCTCCCATGCGAGAAATTCGGCTGGGGTAAGGTTGGGTGGTGGAGGAGCAGGAGGCAAACACTGCTGAGGACCTGAAAGCAGGGCCAGCATTTCAACCTTGTGCTCTGCCTCTCCCCTCTAGCACACATGGGTCCGTGTCATCTTTAAAGGAGTTTTATGACTTCCTCTGAACCAACTACCAAAGGAATCCTAGACTGTAATGCCAGACCCTAATCCAATTTCACACTAGACTTGCCTTCTAATTATCACTGAATATTAGGCTTCCACCCATCATATATAATTGACATGCTACCGAGGCTTTACAAAACCCCCAACAAAGATGACAAGAAACACTAGCATCACCCCTGAGCACAGCTCCACTGCTCCGGCCCCGCATTAGCAAGGGGCAAGAAAAAGAAAGAAAAGCATGAGCTTGTGAATGGCTCTGGTGGAGTCATCAAGACAGACACATCTACCAAACTGTCCACTCAATCCAATCACCTCTGAGTTACCCAAAATACCAAAAATGCCTCCTTTTCCTGACTACAAAATGATCTGGGGATGCTCAGGACCTCTGGGAATGGATCATGAGCTCTAGTCCATCTTCAGTGGCTCTGCTGTAATCCCTACAGGATGTCGTCACAATCACAGCCGAATCACTGCTTACACTGTTGTTAGATACCTGCTAATGAAAAGCACTACCAAAATGTAGAGTCTTGGCTTTTAACTATTTCCAGGTGAAATTACACTAAATTAGACTATGAACACCAAAGGGAGGAAAAAATAGCTGTCTCTGGGGTACACTGCACCCCCAAGGCAGCCCTGCCACCTTCCTCCTTCCTCTGTCACACATGCACGCTGCTTCAAGGCATGCTTTCTTCCTACAGAAGCAGCAAACCTGAATTTTTAGTTGATGCCTCTTATCAGAACTCTCCTTTTTCACTGGGTGGTCAGTGTTCTCCACTTGCTTTTAAGCTGTGCTGCTGTCAGCCTTGTGTTTGTTTTAGTGGGGAGAATACTCCTGTGGAGATGGTCACTTGCCAGGAAGGAAGGGATGTAAAACAGCATTGAGGTCTTGCTAACAGTGGTGGTTACACATCCACCAAGAGCAGCAGAGTTAGACTCCTATGCTCACATCCTACAAATGATGCAGAGCTGCTGGTACCCTCTTGATCAGAGCAGGCCAAACCAGGCTGGCAGATCTGGAGCTGTACTTCCCTCAATGCTCCTGAGTGCATGGTGTTACAACCATCCCAAACCCTTATTTCAACTACACACTTCCAGGAGAAGCACTTTGTGCAGCAGCCTCCCCACCAGACACAAAATAATATACCCCAGTTTACACTGTGAATCACTTCCCATTCCCATTCTAAAGACTTATGCAACCAGAGTCGGCTTTCCTTTCTTCCCTCTTCAAAACATTAGTAACTCCTGTTGGGATCTCACACCTAAAAAGCACCAGAAGAGTGAGCATACCCCATGCTCCCTAACTCAGGTCCTCACCATGAAGATCAGCAGCCAGCAGCACTCTCCATTCAGGCATGAGGCTCCAGCGTCTTCAGAATCACAAAAGATCTTGGTCCTGGATTCAACCATCATGGATTCTCATCCCCACCTGAACCCTTTTTCCAACCACACAGGATTTTTTTAAGCCAGAAGACATCTTCACCATGTAGTCAGCTCCCAAAGCTGAGTGGTAGGGTTGTAGAAGTAACACAGTTTGGCACCATGTGCCAACATGCAGCATATTTAATAACCCATCCAATTAGCAACCATTTTATATAAACGGTATATTTGCCTTATTAATGGTAAAGCCACTTGTTTCCCCTGCACTTCCACTTAGGTTATTAATCAATGTGCATTTCAGTTTTTTACTAATTACTCTAATAGCACAAAAAACTTTCCCAGACCCACAGAGAAAGCTTATAATAGTGAAATGATTTTGGTGGTTTTTTTGCAAACTTGTCAAGCAGTCAAAATACACTCTTTGATACCCAAACCAAAGCCCTTTCACCTACACTTAAGAACAGTGAACTATTTTCAGTTGAGCTTTACTGCATCTGTTAACTCAGCTGCTAATCCATCTTGCAGGCACAGGAATGGCAGTGCACACAATACCTCAGTGACATACCTCCCTTCAACACAACAAATAATCCTAATTATTTCCATAGTGTGTACCTACAGTTACTTAAAATATTGTATACAACCGAGCTCTGTCTGGCTTCTATTTTTCCATTTTGCTTTGCTGACAGCTTTGGGTTCCCAAATTTACTGCCAAGAAGGTCAGGGAGTGCAGAGAACAAGAGAGATTTATATCCATGTGTGTACATTAAGCCAAATGCACATTAGGAAACTTAATTTTCTACTGGAAAGAGCAACTTAGGATATAAAGAAGGCTCTTGCATCCACCCACCCAGGTTCAAATAACCACTGCAAAGCTCATCTTGGACCTGATGACAGAGCCAATCCCTGAAGGACCAAATCTGGGTAAACGCTGTCTGCTGAGATCAACCGGAGTGATTTTGGGACATCCCTCCTGGGCAGGGATAGAGCAGGACAGCCCTTCCCACACTCCAAACCCAGCTCTTCAGCCCCAAACAAAAGTTGAGGATCTGTCTCTGCTCACCTTAGCAGCCCAGAGAGAAGCATCACTGGTCAACAGAGATCCCCTCCTGCCCAGCTCTCAGATTGAGTCTGGGGCAATGGAGAGGTTCAGGTAGGAAGACCCCAAGGATCAAACCCAGAAACTCTCTACAGCACATCTGGGCTGGGGACTCTGCCCTTTGCAGGTGATGTCTAAGCAAGGAGGATGCAGGATCTTGCCCTCAGCAAGGTTTAAAGAGTTCATTAAAAGATAAAACTCAGCTCACCTGAGGAAAAATACCATCATTGCTTCATTTACATAGCACAGCCAACAATTTCCTACCCGACAGGGTGGCCCAAATACTGCAAGGTTTTACACCCTGGAAAAATATGCCATGATAGAGCCTGCTTTCATTCCAACAAACAGGATATTGAGTCAATTAGTGGCACACCAAGCACAAACCAGACAGATGAAGATAATACATTTCTACAAACATCAAAAGAGAGAGAAACCACACAAAGACCTGAATATACAAATAAGGCAAGGGGGAAAAAAGAATATTAAGTATTACATAATTAAACTTATTATTTAAGCAAATCTGAAAAGGAAATAACTCTGGCTAACTACAGGATTCTCCCTGGCTCTAGCTAAGACAGAAATCTTCAATGAAAACCAAGAGTTGATTCTTAATTAAAAAAAACAAAACCAAAAAAACCTCCCTTGGTATCTCTGAGTGAGAACTTAGGAAATGCAAATTTTCTTTATTATCACTCAATTCTTCAGGCATGAAATAGTTTTCATAACATGTCTCTGCCTATACACACTAAGTGAGTGGTGTTATACAAGGGTCAAGGTATGCTGACAATTATTGCTGTTTCTTCTCACTTCTCTGGTGAGGAGGTTGGATAACAGACCAACCCACCCCCAGGATGACCAAGCCCCTCTATCAGCTACCAAAGAACAGGTAAAAAGCTCCATACCTGCAGTCAGTAACTCTTACCTTTACCTAAGGGTAAAAGTCACAGGAAAAAGAAGTTGCATACAGCCAGCAATTACACTTCAAAATCCAACTGAGATGGGCCAGCAGATTTTACCAGGGTAATCCAAAAAACCTCACCAAGTATAACTTAATACAATTAAAGGGGGCAAAAGGGGTGGCAGGGAAGAAAATCGATTTAGAACAGAAAATACCCAGAATTACTGAAGCCTCAGGCACAAGGACCAGCAAATAGAAGAGATGTGGCTGGGAGACAGTAACTTTCGCTGTAAGACTGTTCATTTTTTTTCCTCAAATTTCCCATTAAGAAGGCAATACAAAGCCAAAAAAACCTGACTGTTTGTATATTTTTTTCCCTAAAGCTTTTGGCTGTTTGCCAGAAAAAAGCAGCCTTTGACCAAAACTGATTCCATCACAACCAAAGTAATTTAAATTGGAATATTTTTCCTCCTTAACATTTTCTCCCTTCACTTTTGGCTCCTCTCCCTCTGCATGCCCCAGACCCTCCACCAAGCACCTCTGGGGATGCTCACACCATTGCAGGGTGGCACCACATGTGTGCAGGCAGGAAAGAGCAGAAATAGGCTGCTGGCAACCATTTTTCCAGTAATTTTTTCCTTTTCAAACACAGTTGATTCCAGTGTCAATGCACAAAAACACGTTTCAGAGCCACACAGTAGGTTCTTGTGAGGTGCACCCAGGCTCACCTATTTGTGCCAGCAGACTGGTCATACACTGGCCCAGATCTGGCAGCAGATGACCTTTGTGATTCTGAGAATCAAGTTTGATCTGGGAAAATACCCTCAAAGCAAAAGAAGCTCAGAAGGATGTAAGACTTTCATGGTTTTGTGGATGCACTCAGTAAGATAGATCTCCTCAGCTGAGAGCTGCCATGGGAAGCCACTGTTGTCCCAGCTGGTGGCACTGGTACATTTTAAGGCAAGCACCACTGTCCCAAGTCACTGGAACTGTTGCTGTATGGCCAAACCCCCTGAACATCTCCCCTTTCCAATGGTCCCTGCTACACAGAGGCTCAACAAAAGTGAAGATTTCCTGCTTGCACAAGCAAAACCTCACGTGCACCACGACACACGGCAGAGCTACCACTTCCATGAGTTCCACAGCAGTAAGAGCACTAAGGGCATGCTAACTGGCAGCTGTGACCCAAGTAAAAATCTATTAAGAAACCCCAAAACCTAAAGATGTTTTTAATTCCTCAAATAAGAAACAAAGCTTGTGGAATTCAGCCACAATTTCCTGTTTTTGACTTAAAATAAAATTAAAAAAATATCCCAGGCTTTATACAAACAACAATCTAATCTACAAACTGGAGCACAAGAGAGATGTTAATTAACTTCCAGAGAGATTAATTTGCTGTTGTGGGATCCCAAATAGGCACTGTGGAACCTGCTGCAATTCTGAGACCAACTTTACACAGAAGAGAAGAGAAAAAAAAACCCAAGAAACAAACAAACAAACAAACCCTAACAAAAACACAAGAACAACATCAAACAATTATATTAAAGGGCAGTGTATTAATAAACACACAAATATCTGGGAAGTAGCAAGGCAATGTTTTCCATTTATAAGGGCATGCTCCTTCACCCTGCCTTTAGGCAGGGAGAAGAGTAAGCTGGATACAGGGGCTCAGCAAAGAGCCAGGACCAGCCAGGGACACTCAAAAGTCCTAAGTGACATGGACAGGAAGACTGCTTTTACTCCCCTTGCTTTGATAGCAAAAGCCATGTCAGTTCCTTGTCCCATGCATCTGCCAATGGTAGGGCTCTCTTCCCAACAGCACAGGCAGCTTGGACTTCGGACCAGAGCACCAACTCCTTATCTCCTTCCTCATAGTGCCCTGCATGCCACCAGCCACACACAGTGCAGCACCCACTGATCCCAGAACCCCACTCAGGGAGGGAGCAAAAGTGATTCCAAGCTCCACACCAAGGAGAAACACCCTATCTTCTCCATTTGCAAAAGCATTGATTGCTTGGGGGTTTTGGGGTCAGGACTTAGGACTTGCAGTAACTGGAAGTATAAATTAAAAGATGACAAACTTTAAGGGTTCAGGTGTGGCAAAGTCCAGCTGTAATCTAATAGCTGAGAAACCAGGCACCTCCCCTGTCTCTGCATACCCCCAGTGTCACCCAAGGCACCTCTGTACAGGACAGAAAACTGAGCTTTGGACTGCTTCTATCAGGAAACCCAAGGCCCAAGGAAGAACAAGTTTGCTTGGGCAACTTGTCCATCCATTCCTGCTGAGAATCACAGGTCCCTGGTGCATCCAGACCCCATCCAGCAGACCCCACTCTGATCCCCTCCCTTGACACAAGGCAAATAAACAGCAGTTTGCCCAGAGGGTCCCACAGCCTTGAAGGGCATCATCTCTCCATCCTCTGACTGGGACTTGCAAACCTCACTTTCTTCCAGGCAAGGATAGATCTTCCCCAAAGCACAGAAATACAATGGGAATAACTCTTTTTGGTCTGTCTGCCCTCTAGTACCACTTGACGATGGATGGTTGTCTCCAGACAGCATTTCACACACTCTGGCTCACTGAAGACCAACCCTCAGGGCTTTTGCTTCTTAAATCCCCCCTTATTCAAGCTCAGAGATACCCACAGCCTTTCTGCAACACCTGATAACCAGTCTGACCTACGAGGAGAAGCGAGGCAGGTTCCTCCTCCAACAGCATTCACGCCATTGCTCAAAACAAACTCACTGGCACGCGAAGTCCTCCAGCAAAAGCCTCCTGCCAGCCCCAGGACGAGCAGTCGGGGGACATCAGCTCCCCGCACAGAGCAGCACTTGTGCGAAGCCAGCAAAAACAGAGCGGGGGCACGGCCAGAAGCAGCCATTTGGAGCAGACTTCCCCCCAACTAAAGAAATATTTGCTCTAACAGCCTTGAAGTTTTTAAGGGAGAGCTCAACTTCTTTATTTTCCTTTCCAATCCACCATTTTCCATTTCTCCACACAGCAACTGAACCAACTAAAACCTACCTGAGCCCTCACGAACAAGGCCCTAAGCACCAGACCTTCCCCCTGGCAGAACAGAGTTGCTCCCCGCACGGCCACATCCTGCCGCCCCTGATAGGACAATTAGCCTTAATCCTCGTTAGTTCTGTACGTTTCCTTTAAATCCTGTTACCGCATTCCTCCGTGCACTGGAGCGCGGCCCAGCCGGCCTCCTCCAGCCTCCTCCGCGGCGGTGACGGTGACCCCGCGGTGCCTCCCGGCTCCTGACCCGCCGGAGCTGCGCGAGTCCCAAGGGCTGCAATGCTCCCGGACTAATCTATCTTCACTGATTAGTTCTTAATCAGGAAGGCAGACGTGAACAAAGGGTGCAGATGAAAAGAGGGATGGGGAGGGCGGGGGTTTAAATGGGAGAAAAAACAAAGATTTTCTTCAAGGAAAGGAACCCCTTTGCTGCTTTAGGAGGCAACTCTGAAAACCTGGTCCAAAAGCGGCGTTTGAAGTCTAGCTGCTTTCATATTTATAACCTTTGATTCATTCCAGAAAATCTACGCCAAAGCAGACCGGGTAGGACTACTACAGTCATTTATTTTGGAAATTTATCCAAGCCTTGGTTAAAGATAAACAATGTGCCTGGATGTGAAAGAACATCAGAACCCGGCTACCAGAGCAGCGGGGAGCTTCCAACGGCTTTGATAGCACCAAGGCACAAGATGGTATCAGTAAACCCAAAATATACTTATTCCTTCCTGCAGAGGCATGGGAAGGCCTGGGAAGTTCTTGTTTGTCCTTGGGAGGCATTCTTGCTATGCTAATGTTATGCAAAGATTCAGCTCAGAAATCTCAGGCACAATCAAGGCATTTAGACCCCACTCATTAATGGCCGAACAGTTAATAGGCTGGAGTTGTAATTCCTCCTTCTGGGGACTTGAGGGTGTGTAAGCCAAATCCATAAAATATATATATAGATTACAGCTGCACTGTTGATCTGTTACTGAAGATAGGAAGCACCTTTCTGTCCAAAACGCTCTGAAAAACAAAAGTAAACCCAGAATTTTTCATGTCTCCACTGATTTCCAAAGCCAGTAGTGCATCAGTCTTCCTAAACCTGTTTCCTAAACCTGGGAAAAAAGTGATCAGCAGCGCATCTTAGCACTAAGTACCTGTCCAAGGAAAATCTCCATGAACCAGAAGTTTAAAAGAACATAATTACCTCTAAAGCAGCACCTGAATGTCACAATTACAAAATAGTCTTTGGAGTTTGCAAGCCTCCTTTCAGTTCAAAGTTTAAGGCAACACCAACACACCGAAAACCAGAGTCTTTCTTGCGAAAAACTGACCTGCAAACATATGGTGAACATATTGCTAAATTGGAGAGACACCTCAAAAGAGTGACAACGCGAACTTTTGGGTCTTCAAATAAACAAATTTGAACTAATCAATCTGGAAAGTCTGTTTTCTATTTGTGGCTTTGGGTTTGCTGTTTAATGTTTCTTTCTTTGTCTTAGCTGTTTGTTTGCTTTCAATTATGCAGGCCCCTCCTTATCCTAACCTCTGAATCTCCCTGTGCCGTGCTGGCCGGGAGGCAAGCAGCAAGACACCGTGGTCATGGAATATCAATTGTGAGTTACAGGATGACCCAGAAGGGGCTCCTTCTTCAAAGGCTATTCGTTTTGCTCTCAAATCAACTCTTTTTTGGCCGTCCCCTCCATACAAGGGTACGGCACCAATAGTTGTCCTTTCCTCTAGAGTGGGGACTATTTGCTGTTTCACAGGTCATCAGGAGGTAGCAAGCAAAGTTTACCAGATGTGGCTTTTATCACCTCAAGTGGAACTATTTTCTTTATGGGAACCCTGGTTTTTAAGGTTTTATCAGATCACTGCGATTACAAAAGCCTCACTTACATGCTCAAAAGCTCCTATAAAACCTGTAGTTCAAGGTTTATTTGGTCTAGGTGGTTTTCAACTTGGGGGAATGACTTGCAGACACAAGTAATTTGTCCTATAAGCTTTGACTGACCAATTGCGAAGTACACTCAAACTGCGCCTGCCTCCTGAGCAAAATTCCATCAACTCACTGACCAAAAGATCTTCTTTTAAGAATATTTTTTTAAAAGAGGGAAAAGAAGAGGAAAAAAGGGCTTGCAGCAAAAAGGAAGTTTCAATTACTTTGTGAAATCAAGCAGAAAAATTAAGATCCAAGCAAACTTTATTAGCTCTGACAAGCAAATGCTGATGTCTTTGTTTCCTATGTGCACAAAACTTTTACTAAGGAGGGGCGTATGTGGTTTGATTTTTCTTCTTTTTAAGCCACAGAAATATGCTTCTTTTTTTTTTTTTAAACAACATGCTTTGCTAGAACTGGGTTTCATAACTATATTCGAACGAGGGAACTGCACACAGAGCTATCACAAAGCAGCTGATCTTTCTCTAAGCATTCACCAACATTTCCACGTGTCAACAGTACTTCACAACCCCATTTATCTATGTAAAACCCCACATTAATAAACCCTTCTCCTGCCTGCAAAGCATGCCAAGCAGAGTAACAGTGCAAATAAGGTAAGAAATTAGAGCAGGTTAAGAGACTCCAGAAAGAAAATACACAAAAGGCCAGACTTTTCGAATTAATTTTGCATCCACACATTTTCCAAGGCAGTTTGGCTCCTATTAAGCATTTCATATTCGGTTTGTAGTCTGCAGTCTGGAGGGATCTGTGGGAGCACAGCAGTACTCTGAAGGCTGAAATATGGGGAGCTGTGGTCTCCTAAAAAACAAGTTTTTAGAGGGCTCACAAACTGCCCACTGCCCCAGTCAAGCCCTACACTGCTCCTAATGAACGAACCATCTCCTCTGCCAAAACCCCCACTGGCTCCTGGGCCCCTGAGGGCGGGTGGGCTGCAAGCTGGTGGAGCAGTTATTTCCACCGCCTCAAGGACCAGAAAGTCTCATTTGCTTAGAAAATAAAATTCAGTCCAAGAGCAGGTCCTGGGCAGACATAAATGAGACTTCAGTTCTAAGTGGAAAGTTTTCCACAAGACATTTTCATAGCAACACAGAGACTGTTTTGGCACCAGAAGGAAGGCAGAGCACTTGTGCTACTCTAAAATTCCAGCTCCCTGGTTGTCCCCCTAGTTTAGCTCAGCCCAGGATGACCTCCTCAGCCCAGACACAGGCAGTGTCCCTTCCACAATGTGCCAATTTGGAGCCAAATATTCTAGCTGAGCAGCTCCACTGCAGAGCAGCTTTCCAGGAGTCTGGAAGAACCACTGCCATCACCCTAGAAATGCTCCTCCTGAGCATCACAGCCACCACTCAATTTTGAGGAACCCATGCTACATCTCAGTACACAACTGCACACTATGAACACCCAGTAAAGCAGCAAGCTTCTGGAATGCTGCATTTTCCAGCCTTGCCCACAAAGCCACACAAAGGCCTTTCTTGCTTCATCAATGACCCCAGGGATGCTGTCAACCCCTTGATCCAGCCTGCCTTCCTGGGAAGAAAGGTGATGCTGCTCTGCCCCAGGTCCTCGCTCTGCTCATGACTGTACAAACAGCTGGACCAGAAAGAGTCACCAATTAAAGGGGTTTCAGAAATAATTAGCTCACATGAATCTGATGCAAAGCAAGATTGGTGAAACAAGCCCAGATGAAGGGCTCTGGGAGGGATAGTCAGCAGAGCTTGATCTTGCAGCAGATCTTCCACTGCAGATGCAACACCAAGGCACAGATCTGTGCTTCCCAGCTCATCCTCTCCCTTGGTCAGAGCTCCCAGTGGCTAATTGGGACATGCAATAGGCTCTCTGTGGCCATCAGAAGACAAGCTGCATGGGAAATTAATGAGCAATATGTGTATCTGATATGCATTGGAAAAAAAAATCATCAAAAACAAAATCATACACTACTGCCTAGAGCAGGACACCACAGTTTGATAGGACTTTCCAATTTAAAGGTTAAAAACTCACATCATGCGTTACTGCAAAAGGCAAGAAAGAACACGTTGCTCAAAGGGGATGCCAGCACTGAAAATGAGAAGGTGGGTCAGGTTTAAATCTAAACAGGTCTACCGCACATCCATCCCAGGGCCACTGTTTATAATCAGAGAAAGGCAACTTTATACACAAAGATCAGACACTAGTGGTTCCTGGCTGTTCCCAGGAAAAAAAAGCTGCTTTTCAGCTGAACTTTCCGAGAACTGTTCATGTAAATAAGAAAAACCTCCAGAAAAGCACATGGCCAAGGCTGAAGAAAGGCAAACACGGAGAAAGGCAAATAAGCTGCACAACAGGAGGCAGGGGACGTCCAATGCTAAAAACCCAAGGTGTAACTTGCCCAGGACCTTTGAAACTCCCTGAAACTGGGCCACCATACAGAGGGAGGGTGTCAGTGGAAATCCTCCCTCCAGCTAGAGGAACAGCTCCAGGTTCAATCTCCCTGAAAAAAAAAAAAAAAAAAGGGATGGTGCCTGGAGAGACAAGAGACCCCAGCCCAAGCACAGGGCAGGACATCTACCCAGAGATCCTAATAGAGAGATCACTGCGTCCTCCCCAGGGAGCAGCAGCAATGGCACAGGAGCACAGCCTGTGACATTCAGAACCATCCCCTACATCTCCCACCGCCCTGCTTTATCTCCCCTTGGACAAAACACCTCAGAGCTAAGACCACAGCGGAGTTTGTAAATAAGATTTTTTGACCTGAAAAACGTGCTTTTAAGCCCTTGACTGCTACTCCTACCAAGTGTTACTTTTCCAATAGCCAAGTATCCGTTGCAGAAACCACCCAGCTCACACAAGCACTGTACTGTGTTCTGCTAGCACAACACGACCTACGTCCAAAAGCCCATCCCGCTGCTGAAACAGACTCCCAATGTATTCCCAGGTCTGGAACCACCAGCCTGCCAGTGTTTGTGGAAAAGGCGAGGCTGAGTAGTTTAACCTACCCTGGACGAGGCAAGAAGAAGGGTGGAAGAGAGGGGAGAAAGGATTAAGATAAGGATATCATAGAATTAAAAATTCCTCCTTCTCCCCCTCTGCAGAATGCCCTATCTTTGCCGCTCTCCTTGGCACAGCTGTGAACACCAGCCTTATCTGCCGCCAGCTTCACACAGGCACTCCTCCTCCTCACCACAGCACAGATAAATCCCAACATCTCTGCAACAATTCCCAAGCCAATTTCTGTGCTGCCACCTTTGTTTGGGCAAATGCCTCCCACGAGGCACAGCAGCATCCCAGATGACAACAGAAGAGTGCAGAAAGCCACTTCAACCTTTGAAAATTAAAGCTTTTTGGATTCCCTACACTCCTCCCAAACACGTTTCACAGTGTAAGCATTTGCCTTCTCATTGCTGCTCTACATGGGAACAACACGGCACAGGGTCATGTTTTCTTAGGTATTTAGGAAAAAGCAACTTTGGGAGACACCTCAGCCCTGGTGTTGTGCAGACTGTCCACCTGTAGACCCCAGCTCTGATCCCCTGCTTTGAACAGCAAACAGCTTTGGTGGGATGAGAAAACAACACACTGGGCTTACAGCACCCAATGCACCAGGGGACAATTGCACTGAGGTTTTGCTGGCAGGCAGCGAAGGGGTTTGTTTTGTCTTCTTAAGCACAGCCCTGAGCAACCTTGAGGGAGTAAGGAGAGCAAACAGGACCTTTGCCATCCACCTCCCAGGTGGGACCATCAACGTCTACCAGCAGGAAGGTGAACAGCCCTGGCACTGTGAGCCCCACAGAGGGAATGGCTGACTGAAAGGATGGGATGGATTGACCAATTCAGTTGTGTTAGTCTTTCTGAAGCAGGAAGAGGAGTTCTTCTCCCTCCCCGCAGCCACTGCTGTGTCCTGGCACTTCTGTCAACAAAAATACTCTGTGAAATAAAGTTTGCAGCTAAAAAAAGTCCGGAGAAGCGATGGGCAGCCCCTGCAACAGGGAGGCACCAAGCAACCCGCCAGCTACATGGGGAGATCCTGGCAGGGTTGAGGGCTTTTGGGAGGAGGGCTGCCCTCTGTGGCAAATCCATGTGGGCTGGGTGTCTCCAGTGGATGACTCTGTTGTGACCAGAGCAGCTTCCCGCTGTGGGGATGGATCTCTCCTGGAGATGCACCGAGACAAAACAGGCCAAGCAGCACCCAGACAAGGGCCTGCAGCAAAGTGGTGATGGCCATGCTGGTTCAAATCCATGTGCCTGGGGCTCAGCCAAGGAGATAAATGCAGGGAGCAGAAGGGACACCAAGGGCAGAAAACCAGGAGCCAGCAACTATCCCATGAGAGACCAAGTGCTGGCCACCACCCCGTCAGTGTTTCTGTCCAAAAGCCAAGACTTACTTTCCTTTCTAAACTCTACTCATCCTGCTTAAAATAGAAGATTAAAAAACAATAAAAATAAACTGCCCCATCCTTACACCACCAAATGAAGAGGCAAGAATGGGAGAAGTATAGCCCTCCAGCCTGGACACCCTCAGAAAAAAGTCCAAGCTAACACTTAAGCCTTGAAGCTTCACTTGAGCCCCCAGGTAAGAAGATGATTTCCAAGACTGCCACAGGCTTAGGGACAGCTCCCCTCCTGCTCTTGTGCTATTTTCAAACAATGACATTTCTTCCAAAACAAAGTGTTTTGCAATCCTTGAGCAATTCTTTCCTTTTCCAATAAAAAGTGAAATTCTCCTCATTCTCACCAGTCAAGACTCCCAACCACAGGAACAACCACCAGCTCCAAACCCATCCACCCTGCAGATGGCTACTCAGAGCCCTCACACCAGGCTCAGGGCTGGCTCCACTAAGGCCTTGCTGTACCACTGCTCACAGAAGACTGGGAAAGGTTAAATTTTAACTTGAAATTCCTTCCCTAAACTGCCTGACTTGTCTTCTGAACCTCCCTCCTGTAACTGAGGGATTTCACTTAATCTGTTCAACTTCCAAGTGTGCTCCTTCTGCCATAACTTGTTTCCCCAAAAAGAAATTGCTTAATGTCCTGCAACATTAATACATATATATGTAACTGAAAATCCATGGAGCTGAGTATAACCTATTTCTCGTAGCAATGTAAGTATTTCCAGGTCCTAGCAAAGGCACAGTAAAAGTAGCTCTACAGCAAAATGAAGCCAATAAAGAGATTTGCTTTGAAAGAAATTAATATGAATCAAATCCAAGAAAGCGGATTTCGTGGCACAATCTGCCTATGTTAACTGCCCAGTAGTCTCCCAAACTGCCAGTCCAAAGGCAACACACAGTAAAATTTACATTCTGTGGTCACTCAGACAGACATCTGGTGCAAAGGCTTGCACTTTAAAATAAAAACCCATTGAAAGCACTTCTTAAAGAGCTTTGCAGTTTAAAAACAACACCTAGGAACTATGTGGGACTGAGCAATCTAATCCCAAAAGAAACATAGGCAGTGCCAGTGCTCATCCCTGGATCCAGCTGGGAGAACACAAGGGGTTAAACATGTGGTGGGCTCTTGCAGCAGGAGCATGAAGGGCCTATTTAAAAAGAAGAACCAGAAGTAAGGAATTTTGCCAGTTTTTACCCCTGATAAATCCGCATTCCAGTCTGTCAGCTATCTTGTTATCCCCAGAGCTGCTGAAGTGTCTTTGGCTGTAACTATGCATGACTCCAGCTTTGAGTAATGGAAATAAAGTATGTGCATTGCGACTGCAGAGTTCTTTTCCCAACCCCAGAAAAAGAAAGACAGAGCAGGAGGAGATCCTAGAGAAGTTCAGGAATTTTGTACAGAGAAGCTAGAAAGCTGTTCACATCCTACATCAGCTGCCCACTGCACCAAATCTGTCTGGGGAGAGATGCCTACAGCTTGTAAAGGAGATGCCAAGTTTTAGCCCCACACAGCAGCTCTTACTGTCTGCAATAACAAACAAATAAATACTCCTCCAGATTCACAAGTCCAGTTTAGCTGGCAATTCACAGTCAGCAAACATTTGGAAGCAGTACTGTAAAATTAAACAAAGCTATCATTTACAGGAAACCCTGCCTCGAGTACAAATTATAGAGTTGTTAAGTTTATCTGGGAATGCCTTGCCCCTGAGTGCTGTATAATTATTCCTAAATCTTTCAGGAAAGAATGCAAATATTTTCAAGCCGTAATTCATTGACAAGGAGGAAGTGTCATTTAACCTTCTGCGCATATTTTGATACCTAGAAATTAACCCCTACTTTCCACAACTATTTTTCAGGATCCTACTGAGCCTGTTGAGCAGCAAGTGGACCCACAGCTCTTGTTTTGGCAAGGCTGGTCAGGAGCATCAGGCTCACCTGGCACTGTTGCCTGCTCCCAGACTGCTTCAACAGCAGCTTCAGGGCTGGTTTGGAGCAGCGTCGTTCCAGCCAGGCTGCTCCCCTCACAGAACTTTCCCCATAAGGAAGGCTGCTGAAAAGACTGGCTGTTCTCACTGGAGTTACGGCAAGAAGAGGTATAAAGAAGCCTTTAATAATGCGGAGGGCTGAGTTATGTGGAGTTTTCACTAGCGAGGCGCCTGCATCACGATCCCCTTGGTGGGCTGGATTCAACAGGGCTGAGCAGCCCTGTCTCTTCCAGCCTCCTCTACCCAGCAAGCCGCAGCTCTTCAACCAGCCCCAATTAACTCCAGTTAATTAGCAGAAACCACATGGCCAAAAGCAGTCACACCTTTCCCAACCCCCCCATAAAAGTTCTTTATTTTGCAAAGGCAAAGAAGGTCAACTCATCCTCTGCTCAGGGCCCTCCAGCAGTTGAGACCTTAATCTACCACAGGCAATAAATTGAGGCATATTTCTAAAGAAAGTCACTTGCAGCCAAAGGGGAGAGGGCATGCATCCCCCAGGACATCTGCAAAGCCACATACACAGACCTCCCCACTCCCCATGGCACCCCTGGGCAAGCACCCCCTGCTCCATGGGGACCCATTCTGCTCTAGCCCATTGCTGTGCCAGGGTCAGCCATGTCCTGCCTGCCAGGACGCATCTGCTCTAAAACCCTCATGCATCCACTGCTGTGTTACAAAGGAAAAAACCCCACCAAACCAAAAAACAGCCAGCCTTACCTTCTCAGAAAGGTAGCACTCACACGACTGTATTTTCCTCCGAGTGACATTATTAATTTAAAAGAGCTCAGCAGTGGGTGTTATCCTCCGGCGCTCACGGCAGCTCCTTGGCACAGAGGCTGGGTGCTGCAGGAGGCAGGCACTTGCAGCCTGGGGAGCATCGCCACCGTTCGCAATTCCTCAAAGATGGAATGCAAACAAGTACGGCATCAAGGTTAGGCTGCAGCAGCTACAGACAAACAATATCCATGATGCATATCCACTGTCGCAGATCAATGCTTCTGATATGGTGGAACTGGGAGACAAAAAGACCTGGCTTCTTCCTCTGGGTGGAAGCAGGTCACTGGATTCCCTACCTCGCAAACAGATAAGCCCAAGAGTTTTCAGTATGAAGATGAGAGAACCTCACGCAAAATGGATTTAAGCCCAACTCTGTCAAGATGCCATGATGCTCCAAACCAGTGTGATGACGCTCCAAACCACCACCTGGGTCCCAGCAGTACAAAACCCCTTCATCTCCTCTCCTTTCCAGTGAGCAGTTGTGAGCTTTCTTCCATGCCTGGAGCCAGGGAAGGGAGGCCAGGCCAGGCACAGATCCCTTGCACTCCCCTCCTCATGCCACTGCCATACTCAGGGAGCAGGAGCATGTAAAACCAAACCAGCAAGCGATTGCACTGGAAGAAAGCAATCTCATTATGAGAGCTAATGAAAGCAAACCGCAATTATTATGTAAACAGCACTAAATCATTAGCAGACACTATTAAAGCCATTTTTTCCCCCACGGAGAAGAAAAGCGTATGGCCCTATGGCACCCTCAGTTCTGTCTCTAAACGGAGCCAAAACTCAGGAGGAAGCCTGTTTGTTTTCCTCCAGTCCAAACTAAACCAGCAGCACCACTCTGACCCCTGATCTGCATGCTGGGTGTTTGCCAGCTGCTCCAGTGCCTCTGCCCATGAAAAGGGACATGGGCACTACTGCTTCACTGCCTTGGCTCACCAGGAACCCTGTACTTCCCCAGGACTGTTGGCCCACCACACTTTAGAAACCCTAAGGTTGGCAGGTACACAAAAAAAAAACGGTCCACACTACTCAGAGCAAAGGCAAAGCCCACCAAAGGGTGCTATATGTAGCTGGCACGGGATTGATTTTCCATCAGGCTTGTAATTGTGCCCATTTGTTTGATCTCATAAATGTTCTCTCCCTCCATGGGAATGGGCCAAGGAAAGTCAAGGAAGGTGCAGGAGGTGATTTATCCCTCTTATTGCATGGCTATCCCTATCACTAATTTCTTTCTGATAGCAGCACTCACCACAATTGGGTGAAGCTGCTTGCTCTTTAATACTCCATGGTGCAAAGTTACCTTTAAACAAACAAACAAGCCAGCTCCTTTGCAAAGAGGACACTGCCAGCCAGTTGCTATAAAGACACTCAAACAAGATCCTCATGTTTGTATGAGAAGCAAAAAACTGCATTTCAGCCCAGTAAAAATCCTGGCTCCGTCTTTATGTTCCAAGAATGCTGAATCAAAACAGGCTCAACTCTTTAAAAAGAGGAGAGTACAAAGAAGCAAAAAGTTTGTATTAAAACCCATGTAATCTTTTTAAAACACCATTATTAGAACCTGTAGTACCAGCCAAGAGTGATTTATCAGCCCCCTGTCATCACAGCCTGCAACACAGAGCTTTTTATACCAAACTGTCAATGCTACAAAGCTAAAGCCTCAGCTCATAATTTCTTAAAGCTGGCCCTCTGCTGCCAGCAAATCCGCTAAACTCTGTGATTTGGGGGTCCAGAGCACTGCTGCTCCTCCGTCAGTGCCACGCAGGGTGATGTGACCCGACACAGAGCACCCAGCACAGGTTCTGCGTGGTGCTTCCAAGCAGGAGGATGTTAAAAGTCAGTGTAGGTAAACAAATCACCTAGGGTTATTTAAGCTTCTTTCAAAAGGAAAGTCAACGGGCCATAAAGGCTTTAACTGCATTTTCCAGTGCAAGAAGGGACGTACCTCAAGGTGCCTGGTTTTCACAAGGCAAGCGGTCAGAGCTCTCTGAAAACCAGACACCCTGACATTTGGGGTTTTCCTGTGAAGTTGTTACTCTAACACACCCCAAATCACCAGTAATTTCTAGAATAGCACTACAAACCACAAGAGGTTAAACTGACTGCACATTACTTAAACTAACCTAAGGGTGACCCCTGGAAAGGAACAGCTATTGGATGTTGTGGTTCTGTAGAAACTCAATTACCAAAGCCAATTTCCTATGAGCATTTTTAAAAAAGGGAAAAGAAGGGGGAAAAAAAGGTAGCAACAATGCTGACAATGTGTAAGGCCCACATATTTTCACCTCCCAAAAGCTGCAGCCTCGCCTGTAGAAGAACTGCTCCTATTCCCACAAAAATGTTCAAACATATTTTAAACATTTCATCATTGTTTGCTTCCATCTGAATTTGCTTAAAATCCAGACAATTCTCAGCTTCTAAACTGGAAACATTAAGAGAAATACTCCTTCAAAATCCTTTGCTCAGGATAGCTTCTCTCGACCCTCTTTCCAACACCAAAGCTTGGCGAGAGAGAAGTGTCTCATAGGGTACTCAGCTACCAGTTGTGTATAAGCCACAGAAAATATGAGTAGAAAGACAGGAAACGAACAGATTTTATTTCTCTGCTTAGAAGATGGACAACCAAAAAAGTCTTTCTAGGAGTATTTTTGGGGAGGTGAGGAATCTGACAATGCTTTACATTGGGAAAGAGGTACTACAGTTCTATTTTCAAATTAAAATCAACACTGAGTAGCCCTTAATTAAGATTGATCCCATCAGCTGGTATCCTCACACATGCTTTTTAAGCATCTCTATCCTTTCAAGCACTTTGCAAGTGAGGTGATGCACTGCTGCCCTTGAGGAACGCCACCCCATCCTACCTCTGTCCTCTCCCAGGACTCACAGAGACATGAGAGGTGACAAACAGCAAGATGTGAACTAGCAGGGAAGACAATCGTGCCAACCACAGCCATTTTCAAACAGGAAACACCATCCTAAGAAAACTACCACAGCCACACCCCCAAGGGGCAAAGCCTGCCAACAGCCCACATGGCTGCCACCAGCTCTGCACACATAAAGCCTCCAACACTTTCTCACCAGGTCCCCTCTTCTCAACACGCTATTTTTATCTAAGCACCTTTCCTGGACCAGACAGATGTAAACAAGAAAATTCTCTGGCACAAACATGGTGCTTCTGCCACAGCCTCTGCAAGCTGCACATATCCTGCACAGGCAAAGAAAAACACAAAAATCTGTCTAGAAAAGCAAAATAGTTTCATGAAACACTTCTTTAACAAACCAGGAAGCAGCTAAGACGGGCTATGACAAAGTAGTAATCTCTTTTAATTAAAACATTTGGCAATGTTTTAGAGAATACAGAAAAGAAAAGAATACACACAGCAGCTTTCCTCCTGAGATGCACAAACTCCAGTGAAGAGCACCTTTCCGGACACCAGAATGGTTTGCCATGGGGCATCTTGAAGCACACAGGGTAATTTAGGGAACAAGAGGGAAACTTTCTGGGTCCTCCAAATGCTAAGCAATGGGAGCAGGAAGTTATCTTCATAATCTCAAAAGAAAGAGAAAGCAGGAGGAATGTGAGGAATGCAGGGAGGTTATTGCCTGGGAGACCGGGACTGGCAGCTCACTCTCAGCGTAGCCGCCGGCGAGGAGACACACATCCTGACCTCTCTGGCTAACAAGAATTTCCTTCTCCCCATCGGAAAAAAAAAAAAATCAGGTCCCTGAGGATTGCTCCTCTTCTGGGAGGAGGCAAAGAATTTTGCAGCAACAATGGAATAATCCTGATGCTCCATCCTGGTGCTGCCCACATCTGCAGATGTTAAGGACTGAGCGTGTTCAACTCAACACACATGCACATCCACAGCAATCCATGGTGAGTCCATGGGAATGGCTATGTGTGTAGAGGACAGGAGACGAGAACCTGTCTGAACACGTCTGACACCTCTTGAGAGCAACTGGCAGTCCTTCCCCATCCATGCAGGTTCCCAGGGTTGGCAATCCATTGCACAGAACCAGGACAGTGCAGTCTGCACAAGCCACCATTCAACACCAAGAGCAGGCTAAGACCACAGATATCATCAGCTCAAGGAACTGGGACTGTTCCAACCTCCTGACAGAGATCACAGTCCTACTGGGCAGATTCTTCCTGCCATGTCCAAGACAGAAAATCAGCTCAGCTCATCTGCAACCTTCTTCCATCAGAGCCATTTCACACACACAGCAGTGATGCTTCATCCTGACTTCCTTGGTTTCACAGGTACCAAGGAAATACCGTGGCAGAGGGGAGAGGAGAGACCCAAAACAGCGCCTCGCTGTCATGCTGGCCTTGCTCTGCTGCTGTTTCAGTATGAATAAAAAGCCTGTTGACATACGAAAGCCACAGAAAATCTCCCTGAAACTACAAAACAGTACTGAAAACATTGTGCAGCTCAGGCCTTCTGCACAATGTACACACGCCTATTCAGCCTCTTAAAAAACAGCTACATGTCTAAGGAAACATCTGATAATGAAGGCAATTTTAACAATAGATAATAATTTGACTATGAATTGTATGGAATGTAATGACTGCTTATTCTGGCAGAAAAAACAGAACTTTCTATGAAGTGTCTGCCAAGGAAAACGATACTCCCACTCAGCCCGGACCACTGCAAGCAGTTGCTGCTAACCACATGCTTCACGCTGCCGGCTGCTGGGACACGGTACTCCGCTGCAGCCGAACAAAACCCCGCGCTGCAGCTTTGCAGAGAAAGCAGCGTCCCAGGCGAGCGGCGGCCGGAGCCGTGACTCAGCCGGGAGCCGCCGCCAGCCCTTGCCAACACTCGCTGAGCCACACGGCCGCCAGCGCCGGACGCCAGGGCGCTCATCGGTGGCCTGCGGGCAACTCGCACACTGCCAGCTCCCCCCTCCCGCTGTTTCCAGTTGCTAAATGACATTAGAAGCGGCTAAAAATACTTCAAGCAATTCTCTCATTTACTTTTCCGTGCCAGCAGTTGTGTTTGCCGCGGGGATGTTCTCCAGCGGTCACTTCCCCACCCACGGGTGGCCAGGCAGTCGTTCCATTAACGCGTGCTGGGCAGGAGAAAACCCCCACTGCCTTCATTGGACAGGAATCACGGCAGATAGGTACAGCTGGTGGCCAGGTCAGCCCACACCTTCAAACAGCCCTCAAGGATGACCAGGTGGAATCTGGTATTTTTCATAACACAGCAAGTCCAGAGCTGCCTCGTGCAAACCGACTGCAACAGGCTCAGCAGCGCCAGACAGCAGAGTAACACTGGCCTGGAGGGGATCCAGAATCCGTTTCTCAGTTGGAAGGGGCCACATGGAAGAGAAGCATGTGAAAAACTCAAGCAGCATTTGCTGAACTTGACATGTAAAACAATGGGCTGGTTTTGGCTGGAGCAGAGTTAATTTTCTTCACAGTGGTTAGTATGGGACTATGTTCTGGGTTTGTGCTGAGCATAGGGTTGATATTACAGAAAAGTTTTTGTTATTGCTGAGCAGGGCTTACACACAGCTGAAGTCTTTTTGCTTCTTGTGCTGATATGCTGGCAAGGAAATTGGAGGTGCACAGGAGATTAGGAAGAGACACAGCTGAGACAGGTGACCCCAGCTGGCCAGAGAGAGATTCCAGATCATAAGACATCATAGTCAGTATATAAAGTGGGGGGAAGGAGGAGAAAGGGGAGAACATTTGGAGTGATGGTGTTTGCCTTCTCAAGTCACTGTTATGTAAGATGGGGCCCTGCTCTTGTGGAGATGGCATAACACCTGCCTGCCCAAAAACCCAGTTAATTCTTGCTTTGCTTATATGCTCAGCTTTTGCTTTCTCTGTTGAACTGTCTTTTTCTCAACCCACAAGTTTCCTACCTTTTACCCTTTTGGTCCTCTAATCCTTTTGGTGGGGAAGTGAACTTCCCCACCTGTGCGACTTGCTTGGCGACTGTGCGAGGCTTGGTTGCTGGCAGGGGTTAAACCCCAACAAACAGCACTGCTAAAAAAGCAGCGTTCCTGACTGACCAAGGGCAGCACACCGAGGCACCTACTGACAGCCATAAATACACTGGGGACAAGCGAGCAGCAGGACTTCAGGGCACGCCTGCCCACAGTCACTGTGGGCAAAGTCCCAATAGTCCAAAAATCAAGGGTCAACCCATTTCCTCTGCCACGGGGAAGAAAATGCTCTTACAAATAGATGCAGCTAGTCCAGTAATTTGGTTTAAACAGAGATTAATTACACTGAACACTTCACTAAGACTGAACCGAGTACTGCCTGCACCCAGCTCCCTGCAAAGGCAGGCTTCAGGTTTTCTCTGTGCTCCCTACCACTGCCAGGACAGCAGTGCCAGCAAGGCCAGGATGACACTGCTGCGGGAACTTTGCCGGTAAACTGGCTAAATTTTCCACCAACAGGCAAGATGTTTTCTTCTTTCCTTTTCAATCCAGAAAGGAAATTTCTTTCCATTTCAATCCAGGAAAAGAAACACGTAGTTCTTCCAATTAGCAGGAAAAGGGAAGGAATTTCCGTCTGTTTAACACCTGAGGGCAAGAAGCAGCCTTTTGAAAGAAAGGCTGGGTGGGGGCTTTTTGTTTTTCAAATCACAGCCACCTACTGTGGGTCTCCAGATGCCATCGAAGCATCTCACTTTGCATTTCATTCTGCAGCTCCACAAGACCAACCAGGGTAAGCAGCCCCTTCAGATGGTCACTCTGGGGAGTTTTGCCCCATCAATATGACAGCTCAGAGACACACGAAATCCATAAGGATCAACATATTCTGGGTAGAGTTTGAACAAAGTCAGTGGCTCTGGGACCCAGAACTTCCCAGGATGTGAGTCGTCCTGGGGAAATTGTCAAAAGTCATCTTAAAAGTAGTTACAATCTGGCTCTCTGCCTACACCACCTACTATCTACACGCTATCAAGAGTCACGTTTCACAAACCAACTGTGTAGACATCAGGTCTACGAAAGCACTGACCTCTCCAGAAACAGCAACATTGAATCTCGCCACTGCCAGGAGCTCTGCCACACGCACACCACAGGGCTACAGGGGCAGCAGCCATTGAAGAACACTTGGGTACAAAGCAGCACCAAAGGGCCACGGATTACTAAGAGCTTCCATAGAGTTTTATAGCAGTAGTCTATGCTTATACCTCTAAAACCAAAGCTGCATAAAAGGAAACAAGTTCTCTATGTCCCAAACCACAAATAACCCATTTTACACCTCTTTATCAAATAAGCAGTGAGCTGACCAGCTGTGTGCTTCTTTCAGAAATGCCTAGGTACTTCAGCAAGACATAACCCGCTATTTATACATACTCTAATTAGGTCCTAAGCCTGGTCTAAATAAATATTAAAGTGAACTCCTAGGTAATTATGGTGAAGGAGCAACCTTTTAATGCCACTGAAATAGCAATGGTACAAGATAAAATGCCCACTGAAATGGGCATTTCCTTGAAAGAAAAAAGTTTGCATATCTACTGCTCCAGAAGAAAATAAATGTGAAAAGAAGAAAGAAAGAAACAAACAAAGAATAAAGAAAATTTTCAGAATAAAGTAAATGCCAAAAATCCATGTGAGATGCTATAAAACCCCAAATGACTCCCATGCCTTTCCAGTAAGGATGAGTTTCACATACTGTCACATAGCCCAGTGCAGGGACACATCTGCCTGCACCACACAGCTGCTTCACTTTGACAATTCAAGGCCAACATTTTATAGGATCAGTAATCCCCGACAGCAGAGAAATCACTACACTTACAGAAACAAATTTACCATAGCTTTTAGAGCACCTTTTCACAAAGATGCTAGGAAGTTTCTGTCTGCACTGTGATCTAAAGTAACTTGCTAAGAGAATGTGAGAATAAAGCATAATCCATCAAATCAGTACAGAAATCTAACAAAGAAGTTGATGTACTGCAGATGTGAACAACCATGTGTCCACCCATCATTCCATTGACATTCATGTGTCCAAACGTGATTCTGTTCAGCCCCCTGAAGCCTCCCCAACCTGTCCTCCAGTTTAGTGGGCAGAGAGGTGCCACCAAGCAGAAATCACCAGTTTCCACCATCACCCCAATGGGATACCTGTCCAAGCACATGGCTCATTCCCTCACACACATTTATCTTGTTCCCACCGATAGCCAGGCGCCCAGGTAACGGCGTTTCCAAACCACTCACTCTCCTGATGGAAAACATGCCACTTATCACCTGAAACACCAACTGAAATCAAAGCTTTGGCAAGTTACTCTTTTCTGGAGACACAATACACACCGCAGACCTCTTACCCTGGTGCCAGACCTCAGCCTCCAGCATTATCACCTGGCCCATGGGACTCCAGTGTCCTGTGCTGATCCCACAGGGGCAATTTCAGGTGGAGTTCTCCATTCTGAGAAAGTTCAACACCAGCAGTGGGACCTGCATACACCAGCTGAGCGGCAGGGAGATCCGGAGCCTCCAAACACAACCCACGCCAAAGCCACATGAATTCACAGGGGGAACGTGAAACTGCAGCAGGTGTAGCACCCCACTCCAGGTTTAATTTTAAATTCAGTCGCACTTGAGGTACACCACACTTTAAAGCTGTACACAGCACGCCTCCTTTAAAGACTTCCATCACCCTCTCTGAAATACCCCGCACAGCAGGATTACGTTTAAAACTCAACTTTGCAAGGCCTGTTGCTTTCCAAACAAGGCCAGACACAGATTCCGTGCTCCCCTGGAACAGCATCGTAACTCAGCCGATATTTTCAGCTTGTCATTGCAGAAAGCTCTTCTTTTGTCAAATAATCTTAACTCGCTCATCACTTTTCTCAAACAGACAACAGCTTTAGAGCTTCAAATGGAAGCCCTTTCAGCAAGATCTACTCCTGATATTCTCCAAAGCTCACCAAGTCATCTTAAACTACAATATATAAAATAAGGACAAGGTCAAACCTTCCCAGTACTGGACTTCAGAGGAAGTCTGCTCACATTCAGATCCTACACTGATGAGGGCTGGACTCAAATGCAAGACTATTTATTAGAGACCATTTTACAAAGCAGGCAGAGTGAAGGGGAGTGAGTATTTTAACTGCAACCAGTCAGACGTTTCTCATTAAAATATTTCTTGGAGAAGTCAACGGGCCTGCAATTTTATTCAAACAGATGTAGGCTAAGTGCATATCATTAGTCTGACAATACAAAAGCACAAGCGACTGAAATGATTTTAATTTTGTCAGTGAAAAGGATAATGTATGCATATCTGGAGGGCACACCAATGGTAAAGATTACCCACAGCTTCTATCTGAGCCGTCTAAAGGTATTTACTTGGGGTCTGTCTGTGTTGTGACAGTGTCCCAGACCGAAATGAATGCCTCCAACACTCCACATTTTTGAGCCATTCAGTCATGCATTTTTGTTATTGTTGAAAGTAGTGCGAAATTGCAGTGCATGAGCTGGAGTCCTTGGTGGTCTCCGAGGATTCCAGCTAAAAAGGCACTTCCTTTGTTCCGCGGAGAATGCGGTCCAGTAGGTCATTCAGAAGGGGAAATAAAAGCAGCGGCCCTGGGAGGGAGATGAAGGATGAAACAAAAAGAATAAAATGTTTTGGGTGTGAGCACATTAGCTACCATTTCCTACTGCTGCCGGCTGCGAGCACTCCTGTCCCCGGGATGCGCAAGTATCTCGGGACGAAGGTAGAGGGAAGGAAGAAAGAAAGCAAGAAAGAAAAAGAAAAGAAGGGAGA
>VXBR01011488.1:275036-425295 GCA_013400215.1 Cisticola juncidis | reverse complement strand
AAAAAAAAAAAGGACTTTTCTTGATACCTCATTCAGCTTCAGATCTCCTTCTTCTGGAAAAAGATGTCTTGGTAGAGGTGAAGACTCTGCAAAACTCCCTCTGCAGAGTCCTTCACTGGAGGACCTGGCATCCTGCTGGCTTTTATGTCCACGATTTGCACTCTCTTGGCTCCATCTTGGTGTGAAGGAGTAGCTCCAGGGATGTCTCCTCTGTGCTGTGCTCAAGCCCTCACTTCCAGAACTGCCTCTGTGCAAAATCACCATCTCTCCTCCTTGCAGCACCCTCCCCTCCCTGTCCCCATTTCAAAACAACCAGCTCTCATGGATCCCGTGCAGATGCTCACCATAGATTCCTGTACAAGAGGGAAAAAGCCCTCAGCTGTTTTTGCTATTAATGGGCAAAAAAATGTTCCCTATGGAAAATTTCCTTGTGACTCACATCTCTGTTTCAGTTGAGAAAGCGAAGCATCAGGTAGCTATGTGCCTGCTTTTCTCCTGTCCCATGGGCCTTTCTGCCTGAAAGTAACCATAAGCAATGCTGAGATCCTGCAATTTAGGTTTCACAATACTTAATGTAAGTGCCCGGCACTTGAAATTGTTGTCTCAGCTCTTTAAAGAAGTTTTGTTGTTGGTTTGTTTTTTTTTTCCCCAAGTCCCACAGTTGCAATGGGAAAACTGAAAACTCACACCCAAATCATGCAAAAAACAGATGGCAGGAATGGAAATCCAAATTAACTATTTCTTAATTTTAAAATTCTTTAAAATTTAATTCAGTTTTTAAGGCAGGCCTGGCTCATTCACCAGCTCTGACACTGCTGGGATAACAATACTGTGACATTTACAATGACACTAGCTCCTATGGGTGTTTTTTTCCCAGAGCCTGTTAGCTGGCACACGTCCCAGAGACACAGACATGTTCCTAAGTCACCTAAGCCACATCTCAGCTGCAGCACCTGGTGCAGAATGGGCTCCTCTTTTGCTGGAACATGATGCAGCCTCAGTCTGTGTCTTGCCAGAGGTGGGTTGTGCAGAAAGGTGTGCCCCTGAAAGCAGTGCTGGGGTAGGGGATGTTCTCAGCCCCCAGAAAAAGTATGCTCCAAAGGCAGAAGCATCTGGCCTCTCTCAGAGGGACAATTTCAAGTGAAAAAAATCTAAAAACAAAGGGTTTAGTTACCCTGGACATCATCACTGATATGTACCTGCCCAGGATCCCATGGAAGAGAGGCAGCTGAGGGGAAAAAGAGCATGGAAACATGACAGGAGGTGAAGCATCAGCACCTTCCCGCAGATTTGAGCACTGCAGGGCTCATCACGCTCAGGAACACTGAGCAAATTGTGTTTTAACCCTTTGTCTAACCATGACTATTTTGGGATGGAGCACTACTAACTGCCCAAATCCCTTAGCCAAACAAACTGTCCAGAGACAGGTACCATTGGTGGAGACCCCTTAAAAGAGGAAGAGCAGGTTTGGCTGGACTGACATGCAGAGCATTCCCTCGTCCCTCCTGCGTGCTCCACACGCTCTCTGAAAAACACTCTGGCCATGGCTTGCTCTGACCTTCCTTTGCAGCTCTAGTAGCAGTGATTTCATTGCCTGAGCCACGGCTGCCCCTGCTCATGCAGCCAGCTCCTCCCTTGGGTCTCACAGTGGTAACAGGAACAAGTCCCTCTCCAGCAGCCCAGAGCCCATCCAGGCACTCTTGACAGCCCTGCAAACCATCCATACACCCATCCCATGCTGCCAGGAACAAGATCAAGAGCAGAACATTAGCCAAAATGCCATGTGAGGCTGTGTAAAAGAGGTGTAAAAGGGGAATCCACTTATCCCACAGTCAGCAGACAGGAACGTCAGGATCTTGAGTTACTCCTTTAGAGATTGGATTAGCAGGTCAAGACCACAATGACCAGGAGCTTCTGCCAGACAGTCACCAGAGATGGAGTCTGGCAGCCCATTAGGCAGTGGGATCAATCAGTCTCCTTAAAAAATAATTAAATGATCTGTGTATATCGTGTTTAAAATGATCACTCTTCAAATGATCACTCGTCAGGCAAGATGCATGGAAAATGCACAGAGGTTTGAGGGAGTGTGCAGGATGAGCTACAAAGCAGTGGTTGTTGTTATTATCATTACAGTTATCATTATCAAGCCCTCACATACAAGGTCTCTTTGCCCTCCTAGGAATGAGTGGCTGTTTTGGAGGTCTCTGCAGAGGGAGGTTACACAAACACCGTTCAACAGCCCCACACAGAGCAGCTGGGGGTCCCCTCCTTCCCTTGGTGCTCATATCCTACCTGCACTCTGTGATGAGACATCCCAGTGCTCCTACCTCTACTTCATCCCTTGCTTGGCCCCCCAAAAGTGGGAACTTTGGCTCCTGCCACCTACAGCACCTGCTGCCATCTCTCCTCTATGCCTGTCACCTGCACCCCCTGAAGCAGTGGGCCCACAGGGGGACAAGTTAGTCCCCAGCTTCAGTGGGCTTCTTTGTCTGTCCCTGGAAAAGACATAAATTATTCGTGGTGAAACCTTTCAGCCTTGTGACGCAGCAACAGCGTGAGGGGAAGCAATTGCTTCCTCTTGAGCATTGCCACAGAACTGGAGCTGGGACTCTGATGACGAGAGTTTTTCTCCACTTTTCTGCTCTTTTTTACATTTTTTTTAAAAATGGGGTTTTGCGGTCACACATTTGGTGTCTGCAGGGTGGTTTCCATAAACGTGGCACAGCTTTAACAATACTAAATAAAGCAGCATGCAAATCCCATCTCCACATTTGCAGACTTGGAGTGTAAAAAAGGTGCAAGACCCGTGTCTCTAGTTATTCTTTCACCAGCAGATAGGCTGCTGCTAAACATTTGTCTCCAAGCTGTGTGACACAGCCACCCCGTGCAGCCAGGCTCATTTCCCTGTTCAATTTTTCTGCTGGGTCACCTCCAGCTTTAAGGCAATCCCTGTTATGTTAATGAAATTTCTCCCTCCCAAAGAAGCTTTGTGTTAGGGCCCTCTGGACTGTTCAAGCCCCCAGCACCATCCTCATATGCCAGAGCAGAGCCTGGTGCCACAGATTTCCTCCCCGTTGTAACTCAAAAAGGCATTACCTCTGCCATGGCTTGAAAGGTGGGTCACCATTTCCTAGCCCAGGCCTCGGTGTCCCTTGCTCTGTGTGGGAGCATCTCAAGGCAGTGGAAGGACAAGAACCTGAGCCCACACAGCTGTTGCTTCCCCTCACCCCAGTGCCATGAGGAAAGAAGACAGGGCTGCCCTGTACTGCAGCCCTGGGCACTGAAGTGCATCCAGCTTAGAGCAAAACACCTGCTGTTCCCTGGACCAGCCAGACCGGCTGGTGGGAGCTCAGGGCAGCAGTGCCCCGGATCCTTTCAGAGCTGTGCCTTGGGAAGAGGCAGCAATTAAGGAAAGAGCTGCTAGTCACAGGCACAGAGCAGCCCCCTTTGCTGCCATCAGTCCTTCATTAACAAACCAGTGTCACCCCACAGGCCTCTCTGCAATTAACCAGACCAATTAGTGCCTTTACTTCTCCATAAGACAGCATCTCCCTGCCCCACGCTGTCCAGCCCTCTGAGCCCCCAGCATTTGCTGGGAGCCCTGGCAAGGGCTTCCATGGCCACTCGGGAGGCAGTGCCCAGCCTGCAGTATCAGCAAGGTGATGAACAGATCCTTCACGGGGGGTTTCACACCCCCAAGGCTGGTGACACCAGTGGAAAAAATCCCCTTCCCTTGCCCTCCTGTTCTGTCGTCCTTGTCATGAGCAGAACAGTCAAGAATCTGGAGCAAGGGCCCTGCTGGAATGATTCAAGAAAGCAAGATTCTGGTAGTTTGGTGGGTTGGAAATAGTATTCCCCTCCTCTGACATGGTTGCAGGAGGCTGAGTACAGCAAAGCTATCCCTGATGCCTGTGTGGCACTGCCATGGTGAAGTGTCCATGCTGGTTACCACATTCAGGAGATATTTATCCCACACACAGTGACAGGCAATAGCAGTAACTTACACCATGGGTCAGGCACCCTGGGCCAAATCCTGGATTGTTCCACAATTTTGAGTTTCAAAATTGAGTTTCAGCTCAGCATCATGAGTGACTAATGCCACCATTCTCCCTTTACTTTTTTTTTTTTTCCATAAAACTTTGTTTTTCCATCAAATGGGAACAAATACACCCAATACCAGGAATTTTGCTAGATGGAGTCCAGATGACAAGTTCTCAGAAAACCCTGTCAGTTGCTGAGATTCAGATTCAAGAAACATCATCCAATGTTAGCCATAAACAACAGGGGCAACAAAATGTCTGGCAGATCTTGAAGTGACACGGGATGCCTGCGCTCCGCAACAGACCCAGTTTCACACCACGGGAAAGGTCACCGCTTTAATCCACTTCTGGGTGGAATGTACACAAACGTCATTCTTCCTCACATCTGTAATTAAACAGCCTCTTGCTTTGCTATCCAGCCCATGTTTATTTTCCCAATTGCTAACATGGTGGATGGTAATATAATATGACACTGAAGGGATACAGGCTGCTACAGGCAGGCTTTCCACTTCTTTCTAGTGATTTGCTTGCAGAGAGCTGGAGCGAAGGGTGGTTGTGCTGCTTGGATCCAGCAGTGATTTGCTTTCGGGATTTGCAGCATCTTTGCACACTGAAATAATAATAGCAGAGAAGACAGTGAAAGCAAACAAAAACAAATGTCAGAGATCCCCAAATGTGTTGATTCGTTGCAAGAAGTTGCTGAGGTCTCTGCTGGGCTCCTACAAGGGAGAAGACAGCAAGTAAACTGGGAGGTTGAGGCTAAATCTGTACTTCGGTTATGAAAAATCTGGTTTTCAACACTGGTAATGTGCTGCATCACTTAGGAGAAGTCTTCCTTCTCCCCATGGCCACCAAGGGGCATCTGAAATAATGCTGGATAGTCTCCAATGGGGCCCTTCTTTCCCCACAAAGTGCTCTCAGGTACAGGCACCAGCTTCTGCCCCACCACACAGCACCTAGGAGGAAAAACCCCACTCCAGCAAGAATGTTTTTTCCCTCTCCAAACCTTTTGGGCTGCAGCGCTGCCAACGTGGTTTACGGGGAGCATCACCAGGAAGTGGACATGGCGGCTTTGCAGGGAATGGCATTATCTGTCAGGAAGGACTATGGGATATGTCACTTTGCAGCCCCAAGGTACAGCTGTGTACTTCAGATCCTAGCATCCTCTCAGCAAAACAACACCAAGATGTTTATTTTCAAAAGGATACAATGTTTGACAAAATTAATGATATTTGATTAATACCCACTGCTTTTCTGGGATTTTTTTTGAAGGCAGTAAATTCGCTGATTGTATAAACATGCTGCAGTGCTTCAACTTCCTATGCCAAAATTTCAGTTACCTCATCTCCAGGGAATGCCCTTAGTAACATTGTGACAAGCCTATTTAGGGGGTTGTTTGTGGGTTTGGGTTGCTTTTTTTCTCCCAACTTTTACTTCTTAGGGAGGTGCCTCATGAGCGAGCCACAGGCTGAATCTGAACAAAACCCACCTTTTCTCTTCATATTGGCACCTTCACCATGTCCCAAAGAGAAAACCCAAATCCCCACACTAAAGACCAGCGAGCATCCTCCAATGTAATAGTTTCACCCCAATCCCTTCTGGCTGCAGATTTCATCCCCCCAGTACCTCCATACTTAACTCCTTGCTAAGGGAACAAATGCTGGGAGCATTTGTGATTTTGCTGGTGCCAAGCTGAGTCGCACCAGCTGTGGAGCTCAAACTTAAAAATCTCTGGG
Source organism: Cisticola juncidis (assembly GCA_013400215.1). Lineage (NCBI taxonomy): Eukaryota > Metazoa > Chordata > Aves > Passeriformes > Cisticolidae > Cisticola > Cisticola juncidis. The sequence continues at coordinate 419,519 of VXBR01011488.1, read as the reverse complement.
TTTCTGGGAATGGATACCTGCTTCTAGGGGGTGTGGTGTGTGATCTGGTAAAGTTTTAGCAGGACTTGTCAATCATTAATCTTCAGTGCTGCTGGAAAGGTCAAGGAAATTCCCACCAAGGCACCCAAGTGTTTGGGAACCAAAGGACATTTCTGGGCTGCTTTAGCTTAGGTGAGCTGGGGAGAGAGCAGGGTAGGACTTGTCTGGTGGGCTTGGTCAGTCCCACCACTGAGCTATGTGCTCCAACATGGGAAGGAGGCATCTCAGAAGCACACCTGGCTGTTTGGAGCATTTTGAGTGTTCGTGTGGTTTCATATCTTTTACTTTAGAGACCTATGCAACATCCGTAATGTGGTCCCTGCTGCAGCCTGCTCGTTTCCCTGCTCCCTTGGGACCACCACCTGCTCCTACCTATCTCACCGTGGACCAGCAGCTGCCAACAAAGCAGAGCAGGAGGCAGTGCAAGGCAGTCATCTCCTCCCTCCCAGCACAGCAGTCCCCCAGCGTGCCACCCCACCTGGACCCTGAGTTGTGCACCCACTGAGCACCCTCCAAGGCTGGGGTGCAGAAAGTGCCCTTTTGGTTGGTGGTATCTCCTTGGCTGTGCCCACAGCTCAGCATGCACCCATTTGGACTGAAAAGCAAATCAAGATACCTGGCAGCACAGGATTCCACGTGTCCCCCATCTGCAGAGCCACAGGAACACACTCATATCCAGCTGCCAGGTTTCACTGATGGTGCTCTCTGCATCCACCATGCAAAGGGAATTCTGTTTCAACTGGAAGCCCCAGTGATCCAGACCTGGATCCTTGTTAGGCCCATGCTCCAGAGGGCTTGAGGGCTTTTCTCATGGAGATGAATAAGGAATTCTGAAAATCTCTCTGAAAAATGAAACTGAGACACTCTAGATTTCACTTCCCCAAACAGCATGAGCTGTAAGCACCAGCTGTTTCTAGCAGCTGTTCAGTGTGTTAGATTTTACCGTTCCAGCACTAAACTATTAGTCAATTGATTAATGAACTGGAACTTCCCCTCCAACAAAAATATTTTGATTTAAAATTATAATTTGATGTGTGGTTAGTGCAGAGGTACATTACACATGCTAAGCACATGTTTGCATCTCACCACCCTCAGACACAGGGAAATGTGTCGCCTCTGTCACCTTTTTAAGGCTGCTTGCAAACCGTTCCAGGGAGTGCAGTTTTACCTTTAATGCAGTTTTTTATTTTGCAGAATACACGAGGGGTGGTGCTGCTCAGTCCTGCCCATGTGTGGGATGTGCATGGGGCCAGCAGGCTCCTGCCACCCCACTGCTGCCAGTAGAGCTTAAAGGAGCTGCAGAACTAGCCAGGAAGCATTAGGGTTAACTGGCAGGAGTGAGGGCTCAACCACCTGAGATGGGAAACATTCCCAGGGTTGCCAGGCCTTTATCTGGTGCCAGCACAAGGTCCCAAGCCCATTAGGCACCCCTGGGACACAGTGCTGGCAGCTGCACAGGGAGACATCGGGACTGGGGTCAGCAACAGCTCAGGACCAGCCCTGGGTTTCATCACAAAGCTAAAAATCATCCAAAAGGGAGGTTTTCCATTGTTTGATTGTTTTGGGTTTTTTTTTCACAGAAGCACCTTCATGCCATAAACTCCTCTATTCAGCTAAAACCCCAGGTATTTATTCTGGTGACACATTTTCCTGGCCAGAAGTGGCCACTACGGGTGCCAAAGTCACATCACTGTGTTATCATGGTGCTGTGTGCACAGCTGAGCTGCAGCCCTGGCACCTGCCAGCAGCTCAAGCCCCCCTCCTCCTAGACTCATATAAACATATTATCATATATGTGATATGTACACTTATTAATAATATATAATAATATCAGTAATGAAAAAAATTGAAATAATCTCGACTGTGTATTAGCAGTTAAACCCTGGGACCAGGTTTGGAGTTCCAGGTACACATGGTGACAGGAGGTAACAGTGCCCATCTCCCGATGGAGAGGCCCCATCCCATGGCAAGGCAGGTACATAGAACCAATATAGAGAAACAAACAGGGAAAAAATATTCCTTATTTCTCTTGATGGGAAGGAAACACTGCCCAAAACTGAACATCAGCTCTATTCCACCTCGGTGGCCAAGGCATTCCTTGCAAACACCCAGTTAAAATATGTGCACAGACACAGGGCAGGGGAAGATTCAACAGCTGCTTTTTCAAGTTATAATCTGTTATTTCAGAAACTTGGCAGGTAGTGGGCTCAAAGGCTGTCTTTTGTGATCTCTGATCATAACAAAGTCTCCAGCAAGCATAGCTTTGCTGAACAGCAAAGGGAAATCAGTGTGCCTCACAGGCGTCTTCTGCTGAGAAGCATCAGCATCGCACTGTGGTGATGCAAGTGAGAACCCATCAGGCTTTGTGAGACACAGCAAGGCACAGCCGGCTCCTCAGAGAGAAAACACACTGGACTTGTACCGAAATACCCCTGCCACCCTCCCATCCTGCTGTTTATCTAAGGAAGCAGCAGCACACTGAGTATTTCTGACATAATGTTAAAGGAGATGATGTCCCTGCCCTGGTACCAGTGATACCTGGTGAGGCAGAGGCAGCACATCATCTGTGAACAAACCCAGCAGCCCACTTCCACCCCCAGCGCTCCCGAGGGATGAAAGGAAAATGATCAGAAGGGAAGAAGCGATTCAAATTCAAGTGGCGCTAATAAAATATTCCCTTTGGTGGAGCAGAGACTCATGGGCTCAGCCGGCTGCAGCACGGAGAGCTGGGATGATGTGAAGAGCTGGGCCAGAACAAGAGCTGAGCAGCAGGAAGGTGGTGAAATGCCTCTGCCAGCACCACCATCAGCTCTCCCTTGCACCACTCCATGCACCAGGACTCTTCTGACCCAGGGGTCAAAGCACAGTCCCAAGAGACAGAGAGGATTGCAGTTTGGTTTGTGAACATGTAAAATATAAAATACAAAAACATACAAAATACTAAATCTCATGACAGTGCGTGGATGCAAAAAATCAGCCCTTACAGGAATACTGCATGTCACCAGCACTGCCTGAACAGGCCCAGCACTCACCCTGGTGTGAATGGGACATGAAGATTCTGAAACCCAGAGGACAGGTCTCTAACAATTACCCATCAGGTGAAGCCATGGGTTAGCTCAGATCTGCTTGTTTGCATCAGGAGCAGTGAACTGGGACTTAACATCTCCATGCAGAGGAGTGGTGGAACAACCATCTCTCCTTCTGCCACAAACCCAAAGCACTTCACACAATTCCAAGGCTTCAAATCAGAGTCAGACAGGTCAGACCCACCACTTAGACTGGGTAAAATTTCCACTCTCCAAACCATCTGACTGCATGGTTTGGAATTATCTACTTTCTCCTAAACATAAAGCTGCTGCAAAAGAGGCCTGATGCACACAAATATTTGAAGCATGCACATGTGTGTGAGGGGGTGTACATGCACATGCTGCAGCTTAAGATACTGCAGATATAAACACTAGTAAAGGCAGTTCTTAAACGGAAATATGCAACCATCTTGGCCAGAAACCAAACCAAACCCAGCCCCTTCATTTGACCAGACCAAGCCAAGTCTTTCCCTGGTGTCCCTTAGCTGGGCACAGTTGGTGTTCCCAGACTTCCCACTCCAGTAGAACACAGGCTGTTGTCTCGCACACATGGGAGGCTACTTCCAGGGCACCATTTATAGAGCAACCAATCTTTATTTTAGTGATAGCTTACATAAGGAACATGCAAAGAAACACATGAGTAAGAGTCTCATCTGCCTCAGGTTCTTGTAAATCCTTTTCCCCTTTCACAGCACAACACATTGGACAGCCATTATTCACGCTGCAAAGCACAGCGTGTACATCCCCATTGCCTGTCCTTTGGTTGGAGCTGTGTTTGCAGGTTTCCCGTAGGAAAGGAGGTGCTTCAGTTCTTAAGAATGAAACCAGGTTGTTGCATGTGCCACGAGGATGCCAGTGGTGATCAGCCACCTGCACTGAAGGGCTTCAGGACCTGGCTGGGAGCAGCAAAGTCACCTGCAACTTGCCATGATGCAAGTGGGCATTGTGCCCAGGGGAGCACATCTCCACCACAATCCCAGTGCATCTCTTCCACAGCATCTTTCCTCCTGTCTGATCTTCTCTCTCCCCTGTCTTTACATGCTCTCCATTATGTCCTGACCAGATTCCCAGGGGCGAGACTTGAATTTGGAGTAGTACAAAAACTGCACAAACTACAGAAAAAATCTGTATTAAGTCAACTAGGATCAGGGATATGATATTTGCTGAGAGTATTTAGTAAACCATGGGTGTTCTATACCCCATGCATGTTCAAACAACTCAAAATGAAATATGGTCTTCACCTTAACAGCAAGGGAGACCTCAGTGTTCAGAAACTGCAGGGAACACAATTTAATATGAACCTGCTTATATTAAACAGGATTATCTTTAAAATGCACGGTTAGGTATTTACTAGTTTGCCATGAACCAACACTTTTTTAATTTGGGGGGGTTGGGGGGTTTCTGTGAAGAGTCTTGAAAAACTGACTCTGGTCATTTGCCCTGTTTTTGGAAATGTGCATGTATTTCAGAAGAGGTTCCAAATACCTTCCTCTATAAAAAAAAGGCATGGAGAGACATGGAGTGATGCCACCAGCACTGCTCATGGCTGGAGGCCCAGCAGCAGTGGGAGGACCAGGACAATGGCAGCAGCAGGACTGGGGTGGGTGGCTGCACTCCCAGGGTCACTGCTGGGGACTGCAGCACCATCTTTGCTTTGCTGATTCAGAAGCTGCTTATTTGCAGAGATGTCGTCCATATCCAGGTCATAGGCCAGCTCTGAAAGCAGAAGGAGAGAGGTGGTCAGGAACAGGTGTGTCAACGTTCTGATGTACAGCTCATCCAGCCCCCCAAAATCTGAGGGCAGCTGGGTCTTGGGTGCAATCAAAGGCATCACAGGGCTTGATGGGCCTGAAGACCTCAGTAAACATCTTGTCAGTCCTGCACCCACCAGTCTCAGTACCCTACACCAAATCTTGTGCTCGGAGAGACCAAAAGAATCACAACTGTGAGGTGCTCCAGAAAGAAAACAAAAGAGATAAGGGACGTGCCTTGCTGGAGAGCTACTCCCAAAGAAAACCAGCTGAGCTTTGGAGGGGGTGTTTAGCAATGCAAATTGTGTCTGCTCCCCAGGCACAACAAGGATGCATGCAGGAGTGAGGAAATCCTGGCGAGCACTAACACTTCCCCAAACCCAGTGTCAGCACAAGGCCTTGCACACCAAAGCCTCTTGGCTGTAGGACCTGAGCAGCTCTGCATTCCTGCAATCTTATGTAAGAGTGTGCAAAATATGCTGCTTACAGCACTGAGAACACATCCCATCCCTGGTCCACCTCATCAAAGGAAGGAATGTGAATGGAACATGCACTCTGGGCATTCTGGTGTTGCAACATGGAGACTTTGAGATGAAGAACATGTGGGGTTCAATCCAAGAAAACATCCAGTACAGAAGTTTTGATAGTCCTGGCAGAGGATTATGACATTAACAGAGGGAAAAGCTTGTGGCAACCCATCACTGGCTGTGAGGGACCTGCTGAGCAGTCACTCACAGTCGCCCTTGTCTTGCCGGGTCAGGGAAGAGTAAAGAAGTCCAAATAGACAATATGGAAAGATAGGACACCAGCAAATCTCAGAGTCAAAGACAAAGAGAAAAAGGTGTTTTGAGATGCCTTTAGCCAGATTTACCTGGCTAAAGGGGGCATTTGAACCTGTCAATCAGCTGGACTGAGTGGCATACCCATGTTTGTCTCAAGAGGGGCCCTTGCTCCCCTGCTTGTGCCACTGCCATCTCCTTCTGGGGTCCAGGTTTCTCACCCAAATGGGCACCAGTTAAGCCCGTTTGCCTTACCCTCAGAGCCTGGCCTTTGGAGTTGGAGGAAACTGGTGGTTTCCATCAGAAGAGACCCTGGCTCAAGCCTTTTACAAGCCTCCTGGATCACTAGCATGTTGGAAAGGTTTGGATCATCCCACCCCACCCCTTAGAAAGAATCCAAGAGACTGAATAAACACTCTATCTAACAAATGCCACATCAATCCAATGAACACCACTGCCAAGGCAAACAGGCAGTATTTCTTAATCAAAAAATACCCAAACATTGCAAAACAAAAGCAGAACGATGTTAGCATGACAAGTGAGTCATCCCAGGCCATCAAAGAGGGTCAGAAATGGCTCAAAGGGAGCAGTTATCCATCCACACAGAGGGCCAGGTGCAAGCAGAACCCGCCTGGTGAACTGAATTCTTGAGTAGGTTCCCACAAATGCTGCAATTCCTCTTTATCACAGCTTTCCTGCTTTTTGTCCTAAATAACATAGATATTCTGCTGTCCTCTGGCACTGCACAACCATGGGAAGAGCAAGGGAAGAAAGGTGCCACCTTGAAAGGGACGTGCTGGGAGACTTTCCAAGCACAGAAAGAACAAGTCCCTCTGGCACAAGGCATGCTCCAGCTTCAGGGCAGTTTGGGAGCAGCCTGCCTGCACCACCTTATTTTCCCAAGCCCATTTCTGGAAAACAAATGAAGGGATTTGGAGTTAATAAAATCACAGCAGACTATCTCACCGTTGGTTGTTTGACACAAGACTCCTCAGGCAAGCACAATGCTGGATCACAACCTGCCCTAGTGTGTTTTGCAAGGTATTTACTCACATTACAAAGACTCCTGAAACCTAAAAGATGCTCTGTGGGGTCACAGTTGTATCAGGCACCCACATGCTCCCAGACCAGTGATCGTGAGAGTATTTGGGGCAGAATATTCTCTTACTTACTTATCCTAGCAAAACTAAAAAAGTCCGCAGGAACTGAGTAATTACTCTTGCCTTCCCTTTAGAAAAGAAATTTGAAACAAAAGAGTGTTTCAGCAAAGTCCTTAACAGCACAAAGGGTTTTGATGGCCCCATTTACAGTCTTGTTGTGGGTTGTAATTTATGAGATTCGAGTTCCTGCAAGGTCTCAGTGCAGCAGCTGAATCCCGTTGGAAATGTTCAGCCAGGATGTACCAAAATGAGTGGCCCAAACATATTCTTTGCGTGGGAAATTTTCAGATTCACCTCAGCTGGAATAAGGGTAATTTTTGAAATCACAGCATTTTACCCAAATGGGAATGGTGATTCTCTCCCTATTCCCTTCTGGCCAAATGAAAGAGAAAGGAACAGAAACCCTTTTGTCATCAGAGATTAGAGTGTTATTTTCCTCACCTTGTTTAACTGCTTCAGAAGTTTAGTGCTTGGGTGTGCCGTTAGTTTTCACTGTTCCTTCCATTGTATCCTACTCCTTACTTGTGCCCAAAAGTATTATTAGGCAAGATGGATTTAGCCAAAGATCTTTTATTTTGTATTAATAATGGATCTGTAACCCTTGCAAATCCCTTTCACTTAACTTCTAATGACCTTTGCTCATCAGAGGAAAAGAAAATAGAAAGTATGAGCCTCTAACAGACCTCAGCCAGCTGATCCAGGCAATAACAACATTAAACATATACATCACAGAATCATAGAATTGGTAAGGTTGGAAGGAATCACAGTGAGTCATCTGGTCCAAACTCTCTGCTCAAGCAGGGTCATCCCAGAGCACATAGCACAGGATTGAGTCCAGACATTTCTTGAGTATCTCCAGTGAGGGAGACTCCACACCCTTTCAGGGCAATCTGCTCCAGTGCCCAGTCACGGCACAGTAAAGAAGTTCTTCCTCATATTCAGATAGAGCTTCCTGTGCATCACTTTCTGCCCACTGCTTATATAATTGATATTAACTTACTGCTTATTTTATTGATAATAAACATATTTTAAATCAAGGAATCCAAATTAGCAAATGTTCCTAAACAGGTAGGTCTTGAGAGGGCTCCGTTATGATTTCCAGCTTTTGTTAGGATCCCTGGTTAGACCAGGTCACCTCCACATCCCTGCACCTCCTGCTCCCACAGCCTCCAGGAGTGAAAGAGGCTTGGCATTGGGGATGGCTGGTGGGGTAACAGAAACTAGCCTTCTACATACTCCATTTTGGCCACTCCCGCCCAAACCTTTGCCTTTATACTGCAAAATAACCTGAGAGAAGCTACTCTTCTGCCTCCCCTCTACCCATCTACCTTCTGCATTCAACATCTTCACCATTCCAGCTCTGATCACCCAATCCACTGGCATCAGTTTCTCAGTACAAAGTGGCCCTTTGGCCTGAAAAGGCTTTCGGAGGAGGGCAGGAAACTAGAAAAATCTGTTTCTGTTTATAATCAGAGTCCAGGGGGTATTACCAACAATCTGCACTAATTACAAATTCAATCTTCACTCATTTTGGTCCCTCTTGTCCTCTGGGCTGCAGATTAGATAATCCCTTTAAAATAATAGTCAATCATTAGCTCTGCTTTTTTCTGCCCCTCCTCACGCAAGCTGAGCGTGCCGTGCTGTTTCCCGGAATCCTCACACAGCTGGTGAAAGGTCTCCAGCCGCACACAAGCCGGTCCCTCCGGAAGCATCCTTTGTAACCAAAGCCCCTCTAACACAAAGCTGCTGCGCTGTGCTCCCAGGACGGCAACAGCTTCAATGGCCTCACAGCGTGGATGACAAAACCCGGCGCCAGCTCTACAACATGCACTTTCCACATCCACAAAATAAAGCAGCAGCATTTTCCCATGGATTAGGACTAGAATTGGGCGCACTGACTCTGCACAAGCTTATTGGGGAGGAATCATTGGAAAGCTCTTCTTGCTGAACCACACCAGCTTTGGAGACAGCTACAAAATGCCACTGAACTGGGAGAAAGTTGGGTTTGAGCAGGGATAAAATGTCCCACAGCAGCTGGCACAGCAGGAGCTGGGAGGAGGAGTACTGGCACATAGGCTTTCCTCTGCTGAATCCAATGCTGCCTACCAAAACACCCCTTCTTACCCTAAAAGACAACATGGCCTTAAGCAAAGAACTGCTAACAAACGTCTGACAAATGACGTCCAAGAGCCCTGCTGCCGCAGGCGGGCCCGGCTGCTGTCCAGAGCCCGGGAATGTCATCTCCCAGCCAGGCATCTGGGCTGCCTGCCTACAGGCCTGCCCCCGCAGATGGTTCCAGTGATGCACCCAATATAGTAACAGAGCCATAGTGGATGGCCAGGCATGATAACTGCTTCCCCTGGCACTTGATAGCTCTGCCCTTGCCTCGCGCGGCCGTGACAGGGGTGAGGGGATCCCGACCCCAGTGGAACCATTAACCCTAACGCAGCTTGTTCAGCCAGCAGGGCTGCTGTGGTGGTGGCCCTGGTCTGCAGATGATGGAAACACCATGGGAATGGAGTGATGGGAATGGATCGCGTTTCCAGTGAGAGCAAAACACATCAAGTAGAAATATCAGAGGCAGGTAGGGCAGCTTGGGAAGCTTCTGCCTCTGCCAGCATCTGCCTGCACCATTTCTTCAGGATTGTTTTTTCTTAGGAAAGCACATGCTACCATTGCCACTGAAAACGACAACCTCCAGAGTGCATTTCTTTGTTTTTTTAAGCAGCAAGCATCTTCAGTGTGGGGAAGAAGTAGCAGTAGACTGGCTGTCTCAAAACAGGACAGGATTTCTTAAAGGGAGAGATGTTTGAGTCCAGCCAAACTGTTGACTCATTACAAGGTGAAGCATAAGAGCCTGTGATTCCACAGACCAGTCTGGCTGACGGCTCCCCAATCTCTCCTTCTCTACAGTACCAACCATTTCACTTTCACAGGTGCTTGCACCGTAGATGTAGAAGAACAGTCCAATTTCATCCCAAACGTTTTTCTGCTGGAACACCAAAAGCTCTGCTCACCTCAGCCTGCAGTTACCTGGTTTTCTCAAGCAAACAGCTGATGTTACAAATACACCTCTGCCTCCCCAAAGACATCTGAAACCATCCATTGGGTTACATGGCACAGACAGACACAACTGCATGGATACAGCCAACATTTCCAACATTCTGCTTCTCCAAAACACCTTAAACTCTTCCAAACACCTAGTCAAGCATGGTTTCATCTCATCAGGTAGGTTTTGCCCTCTGGCTCATTACCATTAAAATCCTGAAGCACCAACAGGTTTGCCAGTTGTCTTCTTGCACAACGAGCTGCAACAGCCCAGCCAGAGGTGCGGCCGCGCCGGTGTGTAATTAAAGTGCCAAGCCAGGGCTGGCTGTGGTGCTTTTGTTGGCACAGATCACCGAGATGGATGTGCAGCATGTGCACGGTCTTGTGCCTCTGCTTTTCCACCTCCTCCACAGCAATTTAGGAGGTGCGGCTCTTGGCATTCTGGATGTGGAAAAAAAAAAAAAAAAAATCCAGCTCAACATCACCCTGCTGCCGTCGGCAACGTGGCCAAGAGAGACTGGAATGGCTCAGCAGCAAGGGGTAAAACCAACTTCCTGGGCAGAGACCCAAAGGAATCAAGTTTGGGATTGCTGATTTGCAAGCCAAGACTTTTCCCCCGCTTGCCTGTTTGCCACCTCTCAGCTGCTGGTGTGCCACCAATGGCCCGTGGCTTGCAGCACGTGTTCACCAGCAGAGACCACAGGTACCACCACAAACCCAGGACTGATGGGGGAGGAAGTTCCCCTAGGATCGATGCTCTCTGGAAGGCAGCATTAAATTGATTTGGGGGGATCCAGATGTGAGGAAGCTCCATCTCAGTCCTACGCCAGGGGTGTAACCAGGTGCTGTTCGGGGTACATGAAGCAATGAGCTCTGAGAGGCAGTCAGTATGCACACCCTGCCTCTCCAACCTCCAGCACTACCACAAAAGTCTCTCCACACATGTTCACAAGCTTTTGATGGGTTGAAGGGACAAAACACCGTCAAAAGCCAACATAGGCACAGGGGCTGCACCATGACCCCAATTCCAGCAATTGCTCCTTCCCCCAGCCTTGGCCAGAGGCTGGTGGCAAGGAAGGGCCATCATTTAGGACCTGGGCCTATGCTTACTTTGAAAACATACTTGTTACATTCTTCTTTGCTCCTTGGTTTGTTCTAGATCCACCCTGAAGAGAATGTGGCATCTGCAGTTGCATTCCTCATTTTCCCCTTGGCAGAGCGTGAAAGCTTTCTGAACTGCGCTCGCAGAGCAGAGCCACAAAAACATGTTTAGCAAAATGCACCCGTGTAATCTATTAAAAATTAACAAATCTCATTAGCATTATTAATTGGAAGTGCCAGAGTCCTTGTACTTTGCTGATGAAGCAGCATTACCCTGGTCTGATATCCAGATGTACAGTTCGGAAGAGCTGCTACCTAAAGGAGCTTAGAAGACAAGCACTAAAAAGTAGGGAGCTAAGCATGTACAGCCAAAAACATCTACAAAGACAGGAGTCAACAAATAAAAAGAGGAATAGCTGGGAACAGAAGAGTATGAAAATAAGTGAAATTATTTAAGTGGCAGCAGTACAGGACTGGATGAAGCAATGGTCCTGCAGATCCCCCAGAATCTTGGCCCATCCAGATATGGAGTAATCTTCTTCCTGTTTGGAGACCTTCAAAATCATAAAGTGATCCCTTTTGATCACTCTGCTGTCACCTGAGACATCTCTGTGCAGTCGTGATTTTGGGAAGTAAGGTTCCCAATGATAGCAGTGGAAAATTAAATGTTTCATATTTCCTCTAATGACTGAAAGCAAAATACTCCCACCTAACTGAAATTTTCTCCTTCATATTTTCTTCCTCAAAAGCTTTTGGATATGACCAGGAGAGGAAGCTCTTTCTTGCTATAGGCTGGCCTTCAACTCTCTAAGCTCAGGACGTTCAGTGACATTCAGGTATTAGCAGGACCTGACAAAATGAAGTCCTAAGGAAAATGCAATGGTCGCTGCCTTCCAGATGTTAGCCACTAAAAGCAGCCCTCAAGGCAGAAGGATATTTCTCAATGCTTGATTAGAAAGCTCCTGGTGGTGTTATGGCACCCAGGAACATCTGACACCTTCCTTTGTGACTCACTGTGTGTGGAAATCAGACCTGAAAGTGCCCAGGCCACAGAGGGCAGGGGTTTGTGCCATTCCTGCTTCAAGTAGGCAACCTGGAATGTGACTGTTCAATCAGAAGGGACAATGACTTTGTGAAACGTCTACACTAAGTGCAAAATCACTGGACATCCACCAGGCTACAACTCATGATGCCAAGGGAAGTATCTCAAGTGAGATTCCAGGAAAACCCAGGAATTTGGGTTGTGCATGGACATACCTGCTCAGCCCGCAGTAGAGCTGGCAGGTAGGCTCAGGCATGGCGATACTCCATACTTCTCTGCACTGCCTGCCTCTGTTCCTGAGGTTTTGTGCTCTGACACCGCCCAGGATCACCGGAATGGATGGACAACAAGCTCCCCCCGGTCCATGCCCCGGGAATGTTTGCATAGAGCAGGAGCTGAGGTGAGAGAGCTGCCAAGGGAAGAGAGCCAAGAGGCAACAGTATTGCCTGGCTTTTTTCAATGTGTTAACCTACATAAATAAGCAAATAAAAAAATAAATAAAATCCTGGACCTGCATTAAAACAACATTAAAGTGACTTCAGCCTATAAAAATGGGGTAATGCAGAAGGTCCTGGGAAACATCACTGTACCCAGCTTTTCCACTTTATACAGAAGAAGGTTTGCGTTCATGGGCTGGAACGTTGCAACAGCTTCAGATGTTCCCTGCACTGGAAGCAGCCCCAGGAAGAGCCTCTGTATTCTGAAACCAGGACCTGGCTTTGCACTGCATGGCTGTGGAGAAAGACCCAAATTAAACCCAGCTGCTCACTGGGTGTCTGTAACATCTGACATAAACTCTGGCTGATTTCTGCTCCCTGCCTCCCTCCCAGGCTGAGAGCAGACCCTGACTCCAAAGCACCAGTGGAAAGACGGTGCTGAAAGCTGGATCTGAATGGTGGTGGCAGTTCCAATGGGAATGCCAGTGTCACCCCTGCTGAGCACCAGGACACTGGCTGCAGAGCTCAGGCTGTGCTGGACCTCTCCCATCACACAATTTCCTGGGGGTCCAGGGCCTCCCTGTCCTGCTTGGGACCATGCTGGAGCTCAAGGAGACCACCTTGACTGCTCCCACTCCAGAAGGAGGGAGCAGGGGATGGAGGGGTTTTGCCCTGGGCTTCTGCCTGGCATCTCCCTGGGTCAGCCTGTACATCCACAAGAAGGTGCCAGGGACAAAGACACATGTGGGACAATCCAAATCCTTCTGGGGACACCTCCATTGACCCAGCAAGCAGTGAAACAAGGAGGTGACAACTCAACAGGGCTCCAAGGTCCAAGTGACAAATGCCTCCTTCTCTACCCTATCTGAAGCAACCATGGCTCTCTCTTAGGAATGCCACAATCAGAGTGGAAAATCAAAACAAAAAGGCTATGTAATCCAGTTTGTAAGTCCCTTCAAAATCACAAAATCCTTTCTAAAATGGATTACAGAGATTAGAGATAAGGGTTTCCTGGAAATCAAGAATTGCGCCTCTGCCTCCCACATCTCTTCACTGCCTCAGAAATAAAGAATCTTGCTTGTGCCCCTCACTCCACCTCACTTCTTCCCAGCCATCATCCCAACCTTGGGAAGCAAAACCAGGTCCCTCCAGTCCCTAAAACAGCAGAGCTATTTCTATCTGACTTTGCCATAAGCAGAATTTTGGCGCACAATCTGCTGCATAAAACTGAGAGTGCATCAGTGGTAGGAAACCTGCCTGCAACAGGGAGAGGAGGGGATGACTTCCAGGCTCCTGCAGGAGTTTTGGTCCACTCCTACTCCAAACAGGCACCATGTGGTTGTTCAGTGTTGCTGCCATGGTTTTGTGAGCTGCAGGACTTGCACCCAATCCTGTGGATGGCCATCAGGAAAACATTCTCTTAAATCCCTGTGGTCTTCTAAAAATCACTAATGTGCCAGTAGTGACAATGCTAGCAAAAAGAGAAAGGTCAAACATCCATGTGGGGATGATATAAAATTATTTAGCAGCCATGCCATTATTATTCTGATAGATTAAAATTGTCATTTTTTCTAATATTTTGACTCAAGTATCCACAGTCGATGGTGGGAGGACAATTTTCTGTTGGGAATTTTTATTTCGTGAGAGTTTTTGTCCTTTCCTTCTTATTTGGAACAACAACAACAAAAAGGGATTGCAATATTAGCATTCCCGGCAGAGCACACATTCGAGTTCCTGACCTGTTATTGCTCAAGGACTTCTGCAGCTGCAGATGCCTGTTTGGAGCTACAGTTAGGTCACTTTGAATGATGCTCATAGAATAAGGATCAAAACACTCACAGCTTGATCAAAAGGACATTTTATGAACATTGCAGCCTGAGTTAAGTGCTGATGTGAATACTTAGCTTCACCCTTATATTACCTCGGCTTGGTTCTAATAAAATTAACACCCTTTAAAATAATGTACTCAATTTTATTTGTTTCATGTTTTTGTACCTTATGGCTTTGAAAACATATTCTCAAAACATTTCCATGACACTGTGAATGTGTAGCTGTCTTGGGATCTGCAAATCAGCATCTTTGTACAGAGGAATAATAAAGGCTGCACCTTTGTATCGTTCCACCTGCTCTAACCTGGATTTATCCACCAGAGGTTGGGTTTGTTTTTTTTTCTGCCCACAAAAGAGGGTAACCAGTCACACTCTTTCTTTTCCCAGGAAGAATTACCACCTGTAATAAATAAACAACTAAAAACTGAACTAAAACCACCAGCAGCATGAATTCTCCTTTGTAAAGAGACAACAGGAAAAATAAAGCAGGGAAAAAATCCACTCTCTCCTCTGCATTTCACTTGCATCTTAGAGGCAAAATGAACTTACCAATCCAGGACAGGGGATGTCTTATTGGCGCAATACAGCCGCTTAACTGTTCTTTAGAGATATTCATCTCAAAAGCCAGAACAGAAAGTGCATTTTCCCCCCTTTTATTTATTTATCTTTTCCTTTGTGCCAACTCACCTTAGCTGAAAAGCACATTGAGATTGTAATTATGGGAAGGCTTCATCTAGTAGATTTGTAAACTCTGCTATCGGCTTGAATTACTGGAATTAGCAAGGCTAATTTAATGTCACTGTTCAAAATAGCTCAGATTTGGAATTTCTTAATGGCCTCAGGAAAAGGAGTCTTTATGCATACTGCAATCTAGGCTTCATTCTTAGACTAAATTCCTTCTCATAGATTTTGTGAATGCCCTGTTTTGTAGCCAACACAAACTCTGTCCAGTAAAATAATGTAAGGACTCAGAATGAAAAGAGATTAGCTGTTCCCTGCTCCTGTTATTTTAAAGCAGAAATAACTTTGGCTTCTACTGATTCATAGACAAAGCTTGAAATGCAAAGCATGCTCAACTCCACATTCAGCATGAAAAGAACCTTAAAATATTCCCAAGTGCAAGTAATGGACTTATTAGAGGGATGAAAAGAGGCACTTTTCACAGAATTCCAAGCTCTTTAGTCCTGTCATATCAATAATCTTGCTTAAGAATTTCATTCCATTTACATGTCTTTCCTTTCCAAATATCCTGCCTGATTCCTATGAAATACAACATTTACGCTTTTAAAGTATTAATTTATTTCTGTTAATGCTTGGTTGTGTAAAATGTCTGTGGATCACCCAGAGCGTGAGCAATGGTGTCACAAGGGGCTGGGACAGGGAGCAATTCTGTGCAGTTATACACCTGAAAACTGATAAATGAGGAGGGAATTTTAAAGACTTGGTCAAAAGCATCTTCTTTAAATAATGGCAGTTGATTGTGCTGGAACTCGACATAACTGCAATCTGTTGCATTCTCCTTTATGTTCATGTTTAATATCCACAAAAACAATGCTGACAGAAAGGGAAAAAAAATCAAAGCTTTATAGCTATCAGGAAGGAAATTTGCCTAGCTCTCCCAAGCTGCCAAAATATATATCAAATTTTAACCCAGTTTGCCTAGACTTTGAAAGATGGTTTACTCTAAAGCCAGCACAGAGCAACTAGTGACAATTTTCCCTCTTTGTTTGAAGAAATTGCAGAAAAACAAGGGGAATTCAGGAACAAATCACAAAAGCCTGTGTGGGCATAGCAGGGAAGGAGACAGAGACATCCCCTTTTTAAGGAGTGAGGGGACTTTTTTTCCCATTTGGTCCCTGCCCCCAGGACAATTTGCCTTGACTGGGGACTATCAGTATGGAGGGGAAACGATGTTTTGGGCTACATCTGCTCATGGCCCTCCACAAGACAGCACCAGGAGACCAAAAGACCCCCAAATACAGTGACAGGATGAGGGGCCACACTGAGACAGCCGTGCCTGGAGTGTGGTGCAGGCCAGTGATCATTTGCATAGACCAAACGAGATTTCACACTGCCCAAGAGACCCAAGGGTATCAACCCACCACAGGCATTAATTACACCCTCTGCTTTGAAGAAATTAATTAAGCACTGAAACCTTCTGGTCCCTGAGAGCCAAGCACAAGCCTCCACTCATTGATGGCTAAAAGTGAGCCAAGGTTGTGACGAGGTTTCAGGAACACTGAGAGCTGAAAAAAGCTCCTCTGAGTGCCCTGAGTCACCCTGAAACAGTGGAATCTTCCCCCCCCAGGACACTTCTAATTCCTCTGGACACGTCCCAGCAAGTCCCCCTGAGAGGGCAGCCATTCCAGGTTTGGCTCTGAATCACTCTTTATGGCAAGGCTCCCTATTTCTAAGGACTCCTCAAGAGTCTCTGACATTAGCAGTCATTTTTCCTAATGACGAACTGGACACCTGTGATGGGATATCCACGTGCCAAGAAGTAACAGGAGCTTCTCACATCATCCTTGTTGTTTCCTTGTGTGCTGCTGGGCTGCTGTGTGACCCGTTCCTGGTGAGACATCCTCCCAGCTTCTCCGGCTGCAAAGAGGCATCCCCAGCAGACCCATGGGAAGCAGATCAATGGGCAGGCACCCCAACAGGCAGGGGTGCTCCAAGATAATCCAGAAGCCACTCTCACTGCAGCATTTGCTGAGTTAGTATCCTCCACTGGAATAAATCCACACATATGACACGACCTTGGTTACTCTTCTGCCATGCTCTAGTAAAGAAACAAAACCCTCTCTGCCTCCTGATTCCCCTGTTTTGCTCCATTCAGGCTTGCTGGATGCCGCCCCATCTTTCCATCTGCCTGGATGACTTTGTGTCCTCTCGGAAGCTGGACGAGCCATTTGCCCAGGGCACTCACAATGTATTTAGAGGAGCAGCCTGCCAACCCACAAACATCTGCCGTCACTGTTTCTTTTGCAACAAACGCCTGGATAAAATAGGTGACAAGTGCATTTAAAAAATATGATACTTGTGCTGTGGAGAGCTGGAAGGCAAAGGGGGATTGCCAGCCCCTGCAGCTAACAAAGAGTGGTGACTGTGCTGGAGCTGTGGCCTGGGAAACCCATTAAGACCACATGGGGTGTCGAATTGTAATAGGAGTGCTGGGCTTGCAGGGCAAGCAGGAGCTGGGCAGGAAGCAAATTCAGAGACCAGAGAAACAACAGGAGTTTCTCAGCACATGCCTGCCTTTACCCTCCCAAAAACTGGGAGGAGCAGGTGAACAGGAACAGGTCAAGCAGAGGCAGAGGCAATATCCCCCTGTGCATCCCATCCTGCTGTGGGGAGATGTCCAGCGAGGGATCTCTCAGAGCAGGGCTTGCTCTAGGGGCTGTATCTGTTAGCCCTGCTTTAGGGTTAGGGCCAACTTGCAGCCATCCAGTCCCCCAGTGTAGGCTTCAATGGGATGGAAGGGGTTTAGGAGCCTTCAGGCAATCCCATATAGTGGTCCCAGTTACCCTGTATCCTACATGACAGGAGCAGCTTAAGTATTTTTACAGAAAGGTTTCTTAATGTATGCAACTGTCAGGGTGAACCTTAGTAGCAACTGAAATCAGGCTCTAAGCTCTTGCTTTCCAACCCAAGCACCGCAGTAATTTTTGTTCAGTGTGTAGCAATACTGCCTTGCTATGTCCTGATTTTGGGATTTTTTTGGGTACACAGAACCATTTTTCTTTTTTCCACATTTTCTAATGAATTCTGGCGGTAGGAAGTTGTTTGTAAATCACACAAGTATTTGTTTTACTGGAAACATCTGCTTTAACACATTTGTCTTTTTAAAAAGGCCACATTTTTTTAAAAACAAAGGTATTAAGCTGCAATGTAAATTGGGCACATCTGTTTATGAGTCACTGCAATAGCACTGCCTCTAGTGCACCAGATCACATGGATCTCCAGGGGTCTGATCCAGCAAATTAGAAACTCACAGCTTGCTCTGCTCCCTTTTCCAGCACTCCTCTTCTGAAAGCACTTCTGCCTGATTTAATAAATTAAGGCCACTAAATGAGAGAGACCTATTCAATGTCTGCTAATAATATTGGGTGTCTAGCCCAGCAGACACTTAAGTATCAACAAGAAACATAAGCTGGTGCTGAAGTCCACAGGTACCCAAGGGCCAAGTTCAGTGCAGTTATTTACAACTGGGAACTCCAAGATGCACTAGACCCACTCTGCCCATGGTGCTGTACCACCTCTGCCACCATAACAAACATTTAGAGAAGCCAAATAGAGGGAAAGACATAACTGAACTCCAGGATCAAAACCTGACCCAGCAGCTGGTATTTATTCACTGGAAACAAAGCCAGCAGACCTGGAGTACTGGTCTGAGGCCCAGGAAAAACTCTTCAGCTGCAGTGGCTGGAGAGCATCCCTGATAATTCTGGAGTAAATAAAGCCAATGAGGGGTGGGAAGGGGGGAATTAAACCAGCAAGGAGATGCCTGGAGAGGGCAGATGCAGGACCTCCATCCCCCACAAGAGCTGCCAGACTCCAGCTGCCCAGGGCAAAGCTTTCTGACTGTCACCAAAACCCACACCTAAATAAAGCTACAAGAGTCAGGAAGGGACACGGAAGGTGGCATGAAAGGGACATTGAAGTGCATCAGATGCTGCCTGACAACAGGCACTGGAGCACAAGTGGGGGAGTTTGCTTGTACAGGGCTTGTACAGGGAGAGGAGAGCCTTTTGGGTATAAATGCATTCTTTCACATTCTCTGCACATGCTTTAGCAGTGATTTATGTGGACAAGAGAAGAGATACTGCAGGCTGTTCTGTGTTGATGGCTTTGGGGAGCGCACACAGCCTTTTTTTTTTTATTTACTTTTCACTGGAATGATCTACAGAGAACCAGAAGAGGACAAGCAAACATACCAAAGCTGCAGAGCAGCCAGCAGAGAGTTATCAGGGAGACAGAGGATATTACTCAGATTCTGATAATAACCACCGGCTCCCACCTGCCAACTGCAGGCTGTCTAACACAAAAAGCTCCAAAAAACAGGCTGGAGCAGATGTCTGCCTCCCCATGCAGGAAGCGTCTCCAGTATCCATGAGACACAAGCAAAACAGCTTAGAGTCCAGCAATTTTACACAGACTCGAGATAACTGAATTCAAACAGGAAGAAGGAAGAAAAAAAAAACAGTAAAGCAAAAGGATGTGTCTCACATTGCAGTTGTAATTTACATTTTAGAAATCCTGCTGGGACTCCTGCACTAGACTGAGGCAGTGACAGATGCCCTGGCAATCTGTCCAGCTGCCAAACTTGATGCTCAGCAGACAGCAGTACCTGCCACTGCAAAACATTCGTCCCCACACATTGCAGAACCACAAGGGATGCAGCAGCACTCTGGGCACTCACTGGTGCTCAGGGTCCCTCAGCACCCAGCAAAGACTCAGCCCCAAAGCAGCGCCTCAGGCACCAGCTCCCACCTCCCTGGAGATGGGATACACAGAAAGGGAAAGTGCCTTTGGGTTTGCATTCAAGCTCTGTGCTGGGCAAAGGCCTGGCCTCCTGCAGGAGGGAAGGGCAGAGCATCATCCTAGGTCCCATGGAAAGCACAGAGCAAACGAAAAGCAGGAACAGACAGCAAAATGGCATTGAGAGCCCCAAATACCATCGAAGACGCTTTCTGAAACAACAGAAGCTGGTCAACATGCCAGATTTCCATTCCCATAAAAGAAGGGGAATGTGCTACTGCTCCAAAGCAGAACAAAAGCCAAACATGTCCAAATTTTTTGTTGTTTAAATAAAAAAAAAAAATTAAAAGACAAGTTGACATACAACTCCAACAAAGTCCAATCAAGTAATTTGTTTTTTTGGTGGTTTTTTTTCCTGTGGTATAATTAAACACGTAATTTCAAGGAGACTTTTAGACAAGAAGATGACATGAAGTGAAAGCAGACAGCATTACTTTGTGCTTCAGGCTGCTGCTGCAAGAGCAGAGAAAGATGTCTCAGTTCATTCCAAAACATGAAAATCCCATCCAAAACTCCAACATGCTTCATTGCCTCCCAGTTCCAGCAGAAGCAGTTTGCAACACAGCATCTCCCATCAGAAAGCTTCTGCCTTGCCTTAAAAGCAACATGAGAGGAGATCATATTTTGAATCCTGGGCACTTTTGCCCCAAGGAAGATGCCCCAAGAAAAGCTGGTCAAGCTGGCATACTCCAGAACCACTTGGTTACATGAAATTTGTTCCTGTGGAAGAAACCCACCTTGACCCCCCTTCGAGCTGTGAAAGCCCCAGGACAGGAATGGAGGGAGAAGGCAGAGCACAGTACGTGGCAGCCACAGCGTGGGAAGGGGGACATCCCTCCTCTCATTCACAGCTCATCCATCCCTGCACGAGGGGTCAGGGATCTGCTGGAGATACACCTGGGAATCGGGGGAGCCTGTGCTCAGGCAAACACACCTGGTTCAGTTCATGTTACTCCTGGTGTCAGCCCCAGCAGATGTGTGTGAGCAGCTCAGGGCTAATGCACAACAGCCGAGGAGAGCTCCTGCCTGACAGATGATGGATCCCCTGTTTCTGGAGCACACGGAGCAGTGTTGACTCAGTAATTGATCCTGTCCTGGTAATGCACTGACTGATGAGTGATTTGCAGGCCAGACTCAAATCCATACTATTTTCACTTGCAAAGCGAGGGGTGAGAAGACAGAAAGAAATGAGGATTAAAACACCAGGATTCTAGGAGGTTTCTCTGGAGAAGCATCCTTCTTCCCCTTTCCTTTGGTCCTTTTTGGCAAGGACTAAAAAAGAAGCTGCTTTCTGGGCAGGCCTGTGTTTCTTTCTTCTGGAGATCAACAGCAACCAGTACCAGGCTCTGTAGTTAGGTCTGTGCACAAGTCCAGTATGGACTGTCCATGGATTTAATTTTGAAAACCTCATCTCAAGTAACGCCTCTTCCTCCATCCAGGGTACATCCAGATCCCAACATTTTCCAGATCTTTAACTCAGAGCTTCATTTAATCAGGCTTGACTGATTCATAGTCACATACATTTATGCTTATGGAAAGACGTAAAAACTAATTTTCGAAACCCAAGTGCCGCCGTCTGCAGCATGTAGGGACCTGTCAGATCCCGGGTAGGGAGATGCTGCCATGCAGACTCTCACTCAACCACATCTAAGTAAACACCAGCTCCCCAGAGCTCCTGGGTGCTGCCACAGTGCAAAGCTGCAACTCACACTGCCAGGTCATGGCCACAATGACTACCTGCACAAAAACAAACACATTTGTTCAAATTTGCAGAGGGGAACCAAGAGGTCAGTCTTTTTAAGGTAGCCTGGAGAATTTGAGCATTCCCCATACTCTTCTCTGTAGGGCTAAAAAAGTGGTCTGAAAGCTGTACCCAAAACATTCCAAGTAAGTGAGGGTTTCCATGATCCACCTGACACATCATCTGTTCTCCTGGACATCTTCAGGGCAAGAAGACAGACAGCAGTGCAGCAGCCACAGCTGAGAGACCAGGGCCTCCTCCTATGCCCTTTCCGTGAGGCAGGGCCACCTGGCCCAACATTTACTGTGTTTTCAGTTATTGACATAGTTGTATTTCCCCAAGACACTTTTTGGGCAAACTTGTTTTATAGTCTTTGATGGATCTTGGTTCTGTGAACTTGTCTTCTTTTGTCATTGAAAGGGACCTTGAAGATCATGTAGTTCCACCGTGCTAGCCATGGACAGGGACCTTCCACTAGAGCAGGTTCCTCAGACCCTCATCCAAGCTGGCCTTGAACACATTTTCTGGGAACAGGAGCTGCAACAGGCATGGGGCAGGAGAGGGATGGCCCAGCCCTGTGCCCACAGCACATGCTGTGATATTTGACAGCTGAGTTCTGGCACACCGACAAAATGGCACACACATGAGCCAGGACAGCCAGGACACACTGCAGGGCCAGAGTCCTCTCCCAGAACACCGAGCAGGGCTGTGCCCAGCAGCCTCATTTATTACATCCCCATAATCTCTCTTATCAGCTTACCTGCAGTAAGGCATTAGTAAAAGCCAAGCCACTCATGAAAGGGGCACCCTCTCCTACGTGAAAAGTCAATCAACATGTTATATTGTTATCGGGCTTGCAGACAAACCTCTCTTTGTGCAACAAAATGTGCAGATACGGTGCCCTGACTATCAGTGTAAGGTTATCTTGTTGGGCCTTTGGCAAGTAGCACCTGATCTGCTTCTGTCTGAAATATACCTTTATTGTTGTCCCTTAGAAAGAAAACCAGTTAAATTATTTTGCCTCTCCACAAGGAAAAAGACTAAAAAAAAGAAAAAAAATTAGAAACAAAAACCAAAAAGCAAGACTGTACCCAAGTCAGGAATTGTATTTCCCAACTTCATCAGAATTCATGTGTTTTTAGCCACAAAAACCAGATTCATCTCCCCTTAAAGATAAATATGGCCATGCCTATTGCAGCGGAGCACATTTTTGCATACTTGAAATTGTTTTGAGGCGTTCAGTCATGTAAGATGCTGCACTCAGTAACAATTTAAAGAAACATTAGCTCCCAAATTACACTGTTGAAAAGTATCTCCTCAGACACCCTGGCATAGTACAAACTGTTATTCAAAGGTGCAGTCTAACTAGAGGGTGAGCCTTTTGCCAGCAGACTGGCATTATAAACATCTGGGAGTGATGAGCAGTCACGGATTCCCAAAGACCTTGGCACACTTTTACATGTTACAACAGAAGCGGCATCTCATCTGACCTTCAGTGTGTTTCCAGCCCTTCAGCCTCACCCAGTCACCCCACACTGAGCCCACAGAACAGCCTCTTCTTCCTCAAGAAGGATTTAGACCAGTGTCTGCTCACACTGAGAATGTGATGCATGATGCGCATTATGAAGATCCCCTCCTCTGATTCAGCTTTTTAAAAAACCCATCATTCTTAGCTTTGGGTCAGAATGGACCAGGGCAGAGAAATCCTAAAAATACTGGATACAAATTGCTCAGATGGACTTGGATTTGTTAGCACAACAAGGTAAAAAACATTTTAAAAATGAAGTTAAATTGAAACAAACAAACAAAAAATAGAACCATGGGATTAATATGTCCAGTGGATTTACTTGCTAAATCCATGGAGGCTTTTTGCATATATGTAACTTTTCTCAAAAGTACAGATTCTGATAGATGACCATCTACCTCTTCAGTTATGGAATTAGTGTTTCTTTGGAGGAACTCAGGGCACAGAGGTCACAAGAGCACTTCAAAATGTACACACTGTGCACAGTGTGAGGCCTGCAAGAGTCACAGCAGCACAGCCAGCTGAAGGAAGCTATGAACAAGTCCTTTTCCAAACACCACCAATAATTTTCCCCATCTGTCAATAAAAAAATCTTTTTTTTGCTGACGTCAAAAGTAAATTAACTTGCCACTCAATTAGAGGGTCTGTCAACTGCTACATGTGACTTTCTCTCCATCTTTTAGCTTTTATTTAGATGATGATGATGAGAAATTCTTGCCATTGAACCAGATCTTCACTAAAAAAACCTCAGAACCAGATCTTCATTAAAAAAAAAACTCAATAAACACAAACATTTGAAACAGAAAAGCAATAATCAGGCTATTGCACTGTTTTAGTTGGTACATTTCCAGCTCTTCCATCAAGATAATCTAGCTGACATTTGGTCTTGTCATTTTTTCACCCTGGGACAGGATGAATGTCTTGTAAAGCAGCATGTTTCTGCTACCCTTGCTTCAGTCAAGCACTCAACAGCACTGTCTTTGGAGAAAAAAAAAAAGTGAAAAAAAAGAGTAAGTTTCTGCTACTAAAACGATAGTCAGAAGCCCTAAAGCTCTTAGCAGATAGAGAAGCCGATGGGAAGGATGCAGTGTCAATCCAACCCGGCTCACCTGGTGCCTGAGCCAAGGACAGGCCAGCCCTGCTGAAGGCTGAGCAGAGCCAGGCACAGTAAATATTGGTACTGCACACATGGTGTTTGTCAGGAGGACCATCCAAGCCTGCAGGCTGCTCATCAGGATGGGACTACAGCCACGTGGCCCTGCACTGTCAGCAAAACCCACACAGATGGGGATATCTCCCACCTGTGGAAGGAGAACTTTAGAAGTCATTTGGGTATTTGAGAATGCCTGCCTCAGCAGAGGGATGAACAGCCCAAGATCCAGCAGTAAATGGAGCAGAGCAGGATCAGCAGATACAGGTGCTGGGAAAGGGGCACCCCGGGGGCACTGGCAGAGCAGCGATCACTGCGATAAAGGATGGGAATACACGATCTTGTAAATATTTTAACTGGTGTTGGTCTGTCTCCCAGCACAGACAATGGAGCGAGCCTCGGCAGACTCTGATTGCTATTCCCAGGTTGGGACCATCCCCCTCTCCAACAGAAATGCTCATTTCCAAGGAACTTTTCCCACAGAAATGAGAAGCAGAAACCAGGAGGGCAGCACCCAAAGGGACCTGGGCTCGCCTCCCCCTCTGCCATTCACAGCTACCACCTTGACAGGGAAACCTCCTGGTACATGTTTGACCCCCAAAATGAGCAGACTCAGGGGGGAGCTTAGACTGATGGCACCCTCCTGAAATAAACCTGGGAGAAGATGGTAAAGGGAAGAAGATAGCCAAAGGAACATCTGAGCGCCGAGACCTTTAAGACATGGAATTATTTCTGGGCATGAAAGTTGCAACTCACAGGGATTTCAGAGCAGCTTCCAAAAACAAGACAGAAAACACAAGGGTCCCACTCTGTGCCCACACAGGGCATGGCCGCCACACAAACACAGAGACCCTGCCCTGTGACGTGCACTCCAAATTCCCAGTGTGATGCAACTACATCTTTGTAACATGGAAAAAGGGGCTACCAACAAACAGCCTTTCCACCTGGGAAAACACCTCACTTGGCCAGCTCAGGGCCAATACTCAAGCCTGCAATTTGATGATGAGAGCACTCAGAAAAAAACCCTGCCAAGAGGATAAATAAGTGGCAAAGCAAGCTAGAAGTTACTAAAGAGTTACAGATCTCGGTAAGTCAAGGATGAGACTGTGCTGATTCTTCAAAAACCACCTAGGTATGGCATAAATTGCTGGAAACCCACAAAGGGTGTGGCAGCAAATGGGCAGGGTGCAGGAAAACATGGGGCTTCCTTGGGGGCTTAAAATACAAACTCCCTCTCCCTCTCAAAACTAGCCAAGGGACAGCAGAGAGCAAAACTAACTGCAGGTTATTGCAGCAGGAGCAGCCAGGCAGGGGAGCTGTTTTACACACACAGACTTCCAGAGCCATCTTTATACATTTTTATTACACACATCTATCCTTACATATCTCATGGGATGAGGCCAACTTCCCTTCCCAGGACAAACTATTTCTACTTAATTCTGCCAAATCCATCTGTTCCCAAGACAACTTTTGTTGCTGCCTAACACTGATATTTTGAAAGAGTAAATCTTCGCCTCAAACTCCCAACCACTTCCCCAAGTTGCTGGACTGTTCAGAATGTTCTCTGGGTGCTTCAGCCACTAAAAGAGATCTTTTCCTCCTAGAAAAGTTTGTAAGAAGCAGAAGGGGCACAGGTGAGCTGGAGCAAACCACCTTTGCAAAGCCCCTAAAATGCCTGCACCTCCTCTCCTCCAGCATTTGATAAAGCCCACACCTGGCACAGGAGCCTGTCCAGCATCCCTGTTTTAATTTCAGGCTCCCTGGCAATGACCTCTTTGGTTCCAAGTGTCATCTGGAGTGAGCACACCCGAGGTGAGCTCATTAGTGGATGGCTGTCTGGAGCATCAACAAAGCACCAACCACCCCGGGCTCTTTTTCCTTTGGGTGCCTGATGCTAGCAGGATGACTGATCCTAGCAGGCTGCAAGCACATGTTTGCATCACAGAGCCTGGAAGGCATTTGCACTGACTCATAATTTGGGGGGAATACTATAATTCATTTGGAGACATGATTTGCCATTGGTGTGGCATAAATATATGTGTGTATGTATGTACAGAGCTCTATTTTTAGAGCTGCATGGCCAGGGTGCTGGCTCCATGGGTACTCCATTGACAAACAGGATGCACTCTTCTCTGAGCTGGGAGGTTTTCAGTCCTCCCCCTTATTGTAAACATCATCTGCCTTCAAAACCCTTAATGTGTTGCAGATGTGACAAACAATAAAAGACCTATCATAAAAAAAAAGCCTGCCATCTCCGTGTTTCCCACTGGGGCAACATAATAATGAATTTATTAGCATATAGGGCTCACCAACATATGTTTATAGTCACTCACAAACTTTTGACTTGACAGTTTACAAGTATGTTTAAATCATTAAAGTTTAGGTTGACTGTCCAGTTATTACAGGCTCATTATAAATAGGAAACAAAGGTTACATTTTATACAACAGGCGATAAATCAAAACTACTCTGTATTTTAGACTTTTTTTTCCTCTCTCTTTTGCTCTTTTTTCATCTCCTTATTTTCAAGACCTTCTGAGGGGACATCTTGGTGAGGCCAGTGCTCATGAGACGTTTGCAGTTAGCTGGCAGGACCAGTGGCACCCACACCGGGAGAGCAGGAGAAACTCCCACTGCATCCGAGAGGTGCAAAGACCTCACAGGTGGTGGACTCGGCCCATGTTTTCACTCAACCAACAGCCAAAATCGCTGCCAGCTCAAGACACTCACCTCTCCTCCTCCTCAAGGCATCACCAAGTCCTTTCACAAGGCTTGGGAAACCCTTCGGAAGGGAGGAGCTCTCTCCGCGGCCAGTTTCCTCAAGCTGAGCAAAGCATCTGAGAAAAAGGAGGGAAAAACCCCAAACTGTGTCCCCTGGCTGCAGACCTCCAGGGTCAGCAGGACTCAAACATGCTCAGGCAGGCAGCTGGGTTTGACCCACTGCACTACAACACAGGCTGCCATCCATGTTCCTGCCTTAACACTGCAGAAAATCCAGCAGAGAATCAAACCAGGGACTGAGTAACACAACCCCAGCCACTCCTTCTGCCTCTATTATAGGGTAACCACCTTGGGAAGGAGAGAGATAAAGCCACATTAAATGTAAAAGTTCATTTTGTAAACTATTTCCAGATTTCAAAGCCTGGCATCATTTCAAATCGGCACGCTACCCTAAAATTTACAATTTGTGGAAGTGGGGCGGGAGGGGGGATGTTTCTGGTCCCTTTTATTTCTTGCTATGTACATGTGATACGATTGAAAAAAATTAATTGAAAAATACCCTTTCAAAGTAAAAAGAAATATCATTCTCAAAAATGTTGAAAGTGAGTATTTCCACACCATCAGCAACTTTTCCTGGGCTGGTTTCCAACATAAAATTTGAATAGAGTCACACTTTATATCCAATACCAACCAAATAGGATTCTGTCACTGTCATATCAGCTTCACCTTTCTGCTCTAAAGCAAAATACAAAAAAAAGAGAGCTTACAGCATGGGCAAGCAATGAAGAAGCACAGCTGATAGCACAGCTCGTGCCCTCTGAGCTCAGTCAGTGCTTTAAAGCCCTCCTGGACAAACTCCACACTGAGAGACTTTACCTGCCAGGAACCCCATGCCCCAGAGACACAAAAGTCTCTACCTGCTTTAAAGTTAATATTTACCCATAGCAAAGGCAGCACCAAACACCCTCCAGCAGAGTAGCACAGGAGGACAAATCCTTTTTTCCTGCTGCATGTTCCTGTACCACAGTGACAAGAGAGGTCTAAGTTGCCAGAAGGGCAAGTTACTAGGGAGATCAAGACAGTGATTAAACTAGCCTAGATAGGCAGAATAAGGCAACAGGATCATATATCAGACTTCAGAGATCACTGATGATAGTGTGGGGAAGGCTTTAAGAGGAAATTAAAAGCACATCAAAAATAGCATCAAGGTGTGACACAAAGATCATGGAAAATGAAACACATATCTCTCAGCTCTCAGCACAGGACACTGTGAATCACCCATATTTCTTGAACAGAAACTTTGTTATTTAGTTCTTGGATGAAATTGTGTTTTATCCCTCTCAGAATTCTAGGTTTCTCTTTCAGACTTTGAATGGAGGACTTGAAAAGCCTTTTCTTTCCCTTACTTAATATCTGAATATATGTATTTTATGCATTTTACATAATGTGTTAATAATCTTTGATATAAGACTGGCATTTAATATTTCAGCTCTCACTTCATTAAGGATATTTTAATTATCCCAGACCAATGGGAGGGAATTTATAAACATCTGTGCTTCGTTTAGGAGCCCAAAATTTCCCTTTAAACTTCAAAGCTGCAAAGCTGATTTTATCCAGGTTCAGTTGTCTGGTCTCTCAAAGAGCAATGTGTAGCACTGGAACCAGCATTAGCTGGGCCAAGCCTCCAGCCCACAGACCATCATCCAGCACTGCTCATCCACGCTGGACATGGCCTCCAACAGCCTGGGCTTGCTCACACAAGCAAACCAGATGATGCTGGTGAGCTCCACAGAGTGTCAGTGGGTCTAGGAGAAGGCCCACACCAGCAGCACCTGTGACTGCCCGAGTCACAACTGGTCCTTTGTCTTCCCCCTCTATGGATGAGCAGGGGCTAACCTCATTCATAATCTGTTATTAACACAAAATCCCTGAGGAGTGCCTCAGGGCCGTTTTCAGAGCAACCAAAGACTCACACTGGGAAGAAAAGCAAATTTTAGGCTCCCTAGTACCTAAAGTACTTCTGCAAAACAAGCCTAAGGTATTTGCAAAAAATCATTGGGGGCTTCTAAACCCTGCATCAGAAATAACCATTTCTACAGTCAAACAAGCCTTCCTGACTTTCTGATGGACTCCAGAAAACTGAGAAGCTCGTCTTGAATCTCAGGATTGCAGGCAGCAGTGGGAAAGAGAGAAGGGGGTGATCCTGGGACCTACATCAGATTTGCAGCTTGCCTCAAATCCTCTCCAATGGGCTGCCCTCAATACACTCCTACAGAACCAACCTGGAAAAGCAGAGGCATTTCTTCTCCAGCTGCTGCCTGGGCTGGCATCACAGCCAGTCAGCACAGTTCTGGGAATCTGCAGCCTCTGGGCCGAGGCTGTGGAGGGCACAGGGGATGCCTGCAGCGACTGAACCTGCCAGAGAGCAGCTCCCCACACCACCACCAAAACCCACAGAGGGGCAGCTGCTGCCAACACCATCACCTGCTAAGAACCGGAGCTGGTTCCTCACTCGCAGCTCTCCATCCCCAGAGCCTCTGCCGCACTCATCTTCATCATCGCAGTCTCCGCTCTCCTCCTCCTCCTCCGTGGTTTTTCCTGGAGCTTTTCGACGGGGCAAAGTCATCCCTCTGAGCAGCTGAAAGACAAGAGAGGCCACAGTCACTCAGCTGCTTCCCTCCACCCTCCCTGCTGCTTCATCCTGCACTCCAGGTGACACGAGAGGGACAAAGTTCAGTGGAGCCAGGACAATGGGACAAGACCCAAACACACTCCTTGTGCCAAAGCACTGAGGAGCTCAGGTTCACTCATGGACAAAGCTTCAGACAAAACTTCAGTGGAAGCAACAAAAGGAGGAGGCAAAACCACATTGAGTCACTCTGCCCTTTGGCTTTTGCCCATTGAGAATCACATGAGCCCTGCAAGACCCAATGTCACCAAAGCTCTGGGTCAGCTACAAGACACATGTCCAAAGGTAGGCCAGACAGGAAAAAACAGTAGCAAGAGGAACCTCTGTTCAAGGGATCTCACTATTTTCAGGGACTCTCTCCCATTTTCGGTGTAACACATGAAAGTAAATCACAGATTTCCCAGGTCTGTATGGACTCCACAGACATAAACCAAAAATCTCAGTTCTCACTCTTGAAGCACAGAAGATGCTAGTGAAAGATTTCGGGGCAGCCAAGTGGCACAATGAAAGCATCTTTTAAAGGATGTTTTAAAGCTGAGTCCCAAGTAGCAGTGAGAGTTTGCACATCCCTGAGACAGGGACTTGAATGCCTCCCCTGAGCAGAGGGTCAGAACCACTTTCCAAACGTGGGTGGGAGCTCCCCACACTCCTGTCACAGCACACAGAGGGATTACACACATCACAAACTATCAGCTTCCTCTCTTCGCTGACTTCCCTGATTTTGCTGTTGCTGAAAGCAGATGGATACTCCATCATAAACCCAGATCCCCTCTCAAAAAGTGTGAGTCAGCTAGTTAATATATGCTGAAAATTTCTATCACTGCCCCTCTGCTGTTAAAAGCTTCTCGAATTCAATCTCAGTGCTAAGGAAAAAAAAATGAAAGAGGATAAGTAACAGAGAAGATACTGCAAAATGGTAGCTTTCCGCGTGCTTCAGGGGTTTGGTTAGTTCCATCTCTTGCAGCAATATGCATGCCTTGCAAGGCATTTTTTAATATCTGGAATCTAGGTTATATTTTTAAACTATTAAGCTAGCCTTAGAAAACAGTTTCTAAAATATTTATCTCCTGAAGTTTATACAGCCTTGGAGGAATGCCTTTGGCATCTGGCTCGCCCTGTCCACAGCAATGTCCACATACCTTAGTGTTTATATTAGAGGAGCACAACGTAATGAAAAACAAATGGCTCCATGTGAGACCCCTTTGGGTTCCCCAGCTGCAGCAAACCCTGCAGCAAAGCTCTCCCTGGCACATGCCAAAGTCTGCCTGGTGTGAGAACCATGCTGGGTGAGCCCCACATCCATGACAGGAAGCGAAATGCAGCTCATCTCCTCAAAACTCAGGGGATGAACTTGCATGGCCTGCAACAGGCTTTGGCCCTGGCTGGTTAAGTTCACTCTTCGGGAACTTTACTTTGTTTAAACATTTACAGGTCTCTCCCAGAACATGATGCAACCACAAAAAAAAAAAAAAAAAAAAAAAAAAAAAAAAAAAAAAAAAAAAAAGAACAGGCAAGTGCAGAGTGCTGGGGGTAACACAGGGAAGACCTTGCCCAGGAACTGAACATGCCAACCACCTAAGCCTTTACACCACCACTTGCACTTTGCTCCTCCAAACAAAGCCCCCAGCTAACAGCAGTCCTCAGATGAGGTGGAATGAGGGTCTCCCACACACAGCAGCTAATTAGCACACACATCAGTTCAAACCCAGTGCACCGCTGCCAAAACCCAAGCCCATGCTGCTGGAAGGGGCCACAACTGCTCAGCAGCAGGATCCTCACTCCCCTGTGGGATGCTTGCTCCTCTGTGGGATCCTTGCCCCTTCATGGGATCCTCACTCCTATGTGGGATCCTTGCCCCTCCATGGGACCCTCACTCCTATGTGGGATCCTTGCCCCTCCATGGGACCCTCACCCCTCTGTGGGATCCTCACTCCTCTGCATCCCAGGAACAGAGGAAGCCAGACAGGACCCCACCACACAGCCCAGGCTGCACAGCTTTCATGACTTACTCAAAAGAGCAGAGGAACTTTCTGGCAGAGAGAATTAAGCTTTGGGATATTTTCAGTTTTAATAAGCTCAGTGGGGGGCAAGGGAAGATCATGATTTTTCAATTGTGTGTTTTCAAACATTAAAATAACCAAGCATTTCTTGTAGCACTACTTTTTGCCTTGGCATGCCATAAATTAGCAGCTTAATTTCTATGCCTTTGTATCCACAATAAAACAGGAACTTTCTGAGACACATCACATGGGCCCCAACTTTGGATCAAGTGAATGTAACATCCCTTTGCCACACTGTTCTTTCCTTTGCGAGGAGAAAATCTCCATCCTCAGGCACGTCCTCCCCAGCTGCTGATAACTATGGAGAGGTTCAATTAAATTTGCTGCTGCCTGTGGGAGAAATAGAGCCCATGACACAAAACCAATTGAAGAGTTAGCAGGAGACCAGGCATGGGGTGGAAATCCCATTCCACTCTATTGGTACATCCAGACCCAGGAATGCTGTTGGATGTCTCATCTTCATCCAGAGCAGCAGCCTTAGTCCCACTCACCAACTATTCCACAACCTCCGTGATGGTTTGCATGCTTTATGAAATTATATTTGGTGTACTGAACATAGATTCCCCATCCTTAAATAGCAAGCAGAGCTGACTATACCCTAACATTACAGTTTATTCGAGTCCTGTGGTTTAAAGCCCATGGTAAGAGGCAGGAAAATACAGAGTCTGGTGATCACTAAAGTAGTATGTAACAGTGAGATAGCTTTTACTTAATCACAGCTCACCCAGCTGTAAGAGTTTACTGTCATATCTGCTTTTCTTTGTTAAACCATAATGGCAAAAATACACTGTAACGCAGCCGATGTGAACTGGAGCACTCTTTGTGGGAGGCTAGGCACACACATCCATGCACCTCCGAGGGGACTGCAGGGCTTTCCTCCCCCATCCACATGACTGCCATGGCAAGAAACTCCCTCTGCTCCTTACTACAAGTTCTAGCAGATCAGGCATCCATCAGTTCTATATCCAACCCCATCACTTTTAAACCATGACCATCTGGATGGGTAGGGCGGGCAGTGCCAGGGCACTGGCAGGAAGGATTCCAAGGGACACTGGGCAGTCACATCTGAATTCAATGCACATCTTCGTTGTTTGCCTTGTCTTGTGGTCTCCCTACAGCCTAACACATAAGGCAGATGGGAACGGTGTGCCGAGCCTTCCTGCTGAGAAAGCTCCCCAGGGCATCCCAGAGTGATTTACACAATTATTCATAACTGTACAGTGACCAGACAAAAAGAGATGCAGCGACGCAGGGTAATGACTCAGCTTGTCTTGGACAGGCCACTGTATGCTGAAATCTTTTAAACTCCTCATTCTTTACAACCACTTTACTCACAGCTCCCCATCCCACCGGCCCACTGAGCCACCTGGTCCTATTTTTCCAATTTTAACATAAACAGTGGGAGCTGCAACATACTTTTTATCATTAATCTCCCAACTCTGAAAAGAGCTCAGCATCATGTTTCTTGGACTGCAGTTTAATAGCTGTTTTCTCCTTTTGGAAATAAGCCTGCAGTATTGCAAATATCAGTTTGAGCAATACCCAAAATTGTGCCCACAAATTCAGATTAAATACTGTCAGCAAGCTACAAGCACTGTGCTCCTTTAGGGCAGAAATCATCCCTTTCAACACACTTCAAAAATATGTAAAGTAAAGAGAACAGCCAAAGAGATTATTAAGGGGAATAAAAGACTTTTAGAAAAACATTTAATTCCTTCATGAGTTTAGGGGAGAAGCCTGATTGATATTTGTAATCTTTTGGTGGACAGAGCTGTCATTTAATTTAGCTTGCATGACTGAAAGAATTTAACAAAAAGTGTTCCAGAGAGTTTCGCTGAAATTCTTTGCATGTTTTTAGTAAGCCTCTGGAATACGATCAAACCTAAAAGGCTGCAGAGGATGGAGACTAAACTTACAGCTAAAATAATATTCAGAATTGTAATATATGCTTAATAATCAAGTATTCACATCCAGAAGAAAGAGTGCCTCAGTGCACAAATTACTCTGGAGCCCCAGCCATGTGTCCATGTGCTGCTTCCCATCATGAAGGGAACCCTGGGAACTCATGCTAGCAGTGAAAACCAGCTCCTGGCTCTACTAGAAATCTCCCAAAACTCTGTTAATTTCACCAACTCACAACTGCTTACAGGATGCCTTCCTCAGGAGCCTCATAAGGGAGAGTTTTGGAAGAGCAAAGGTGTTTTTTCCCTTTCATCACTCCAGTCACCCACTCCACTCACCCACTCCAGCCACACACTTTTGACTACCTTACACAGGTGCTGAGGTACTTCTCACACAGCTCCTGAGATTCCAAAGAGATCAGCTTTTTCTACTTTAAATTCCAGAGTGCTAAAAACATTGGGTTTTGGGGGTGAAAAGCTAGATCTTATGTGGCCAATCCTGACCTTGAAATCTGCAATACTGAATAATTTATGTGTGGCTTTTGAATCAGGGCAGCGTCATGGGAAATGTGCAGATTTTCACACGATACCGTTCCCTGTTAACAGCTCATTACAATGTACAGAAGTATATTCCCATTATGAAACACAGCTGGGGTTGTTTTGCTTATAAAGGTCATTATCTGATCACAGGCAAGAATCAAGGAAAGGAACCCATTTTATAAGGCTGAAGTTGTGGACTTTTTCGAAACTCATGTGTTTTGAATTTGGTGGCCTGATCATACACATGCATGCACAAGCATGCAACAGCAGAATCGATTCTCTCCACTTCCTCTGCTTATTAGCCCTGGAAATAGCATGGAAAAAATTATCTTTTATTAGCAAATACTTTATTATTTAACCAACTCTCATGAGAGTGCTGGTGCTCTCCACACCACATTTCTATTTCCCAGCTCCCTTAGGTTTACCCACTCCATAGACAGGCGCCTTGGTGGCACAGGAGCGTGCATGAACACAAACTCAATGCAACACCAACAGCATCATTCTTCTCATTGCCTCTTTCCAAGCTCCAGAGAGCCTTCCCCATCCTGGGCAGCAGCAAAACGCAACATATATTACAGAAAAACTCAGAGTTCCCTGGTACCAAGTACCAAACTCTGTTTGAAAATAAGGGTATTTAAAACTTTAAAAATATCTGTAAATACCAGGATCTGTACTTCTGTCTAGCAAGAATGAACAGATGAGACTGTGCACACCAGCAGGCACCACTGCTCTTCTGATCACAGTGTTGGACCATGGACAGAAGAACCCGTTTTGGGAGGAGAACATCTGAATTGTGGTTTCCTTATGATCCTTCCTGTTGGCTGCACCTTGGCAGCACAGAGATGACAGAGAAGAAACCTGTTCCCCATTTAATTCCTACTTCAAGCTCAGCAGAACAAAGAAGGATCACTAATCAAAAGTAAATAAAGTGAAAGCAGACTTTGGAGATGGAAAAGTAATTTTCAGCGCTTGGAAAAATTACGAGTTGGACATGGCCATTTTCTCAGCTGCTCCAAAGGCCAATCCTGCATTTCCCTGTGCTGCTTCCTTTGAGAAATAACAGGGTTTGAGCTACTGGAGCTGAACTCAGCAGACCAAGCCCCAGACAGCACTTCCTTTGTGCTCTGAGCAGCACGAGCAAGGGACAGCCCTGGAATTCCCTCTCCATACACTATTTTGAGTCACTCTTGCTTTGTGGCTCCACACCAGTCCATGGTGAGGGGTGACTAAAGTTGTGAACCATAGCTTTCAGCTTAAATTGTGGCTCCACAGCCATAAAAATGTTTTAGTCTTTAATTCTAGTACTCAGAATACCTGGAACAGGAAAAATCCCTACCATGCATCACTCGGGGTTTACCAGCACAGCAGGACCCACTTTACTGACTTCATAGGCTCCAGAGGAGATGCTTTTGGCTGCCAGTAAATCAGTTTTCCTGGTCACTCTCCTGATAGCACAAGGAAGCTGGTGACAGCAGTGAGTTATTGACCAAAGGGTGGTCCTGCTTTATGGATCATCAGCTTGATTCCAGATTAGCTATCCAAACTGACAACATCCCAATGGGTAAAGGAAGATAAAGACTCCTAAGTGCTGGCAGTAATTAACACAAGTCTGCACTGGACAGTAAATCTCTTTTGGCAGCAGAAGGGGCTACCAAGGCATTATGGATTGCTGTGGTTTGGTGAGGGCAGGCTGCTGCCCAGGACTGCATGCTCCTGGAAGTTAAGCCCTGGCTGGCACCATGGCAGTCACAGGGACCAGCTCCTGTCTGCTGTCCCCTAGGCAGGGGAGGTGTCACTTCCCTAGCCTGAACAAATGCTCATTCATCACTGGGGCATGTGTGAAAAAGGGAATACTCAGGCTTTACGATCAGCTCATTCACCTTATATCCAGTTCCTTCCCCTTCCAGCCCAGCTATTTATGGCTTGTTTTTGTGCAGCAGTAGGAAGGAACAGGAAAGTGTGGGTGCCAAGCAGGGCTGAAGTGTCCAGCTCAGTCTGGTGGGGTCCTGGTCAGTCCCTGTCTGCTCCTGGTTCATTCCCTGAGCCCTACATCGATACCAGTGCTGGAGAAATGCTGCTTTCCTCTTTGGGCTACTACAACCCCTTCTCCTATTTTGCCTTTCCAAACCTTAACTATCACTGGTCCTTCAGCATCCCTTCCTACATCTGCCTGCATCAAACACAGGCATCCCTCAAACTCAAAAAACCCAATAATTAGACCAATCATCAAATACGTGGTTAGACAAGGCAGTAGATGATGCCTTCAGCACTTTGCTGGAGTCTGCCTCAACCAATTCCTCTCTGGATCAGAAAGACTTCCACAAGCTACCCACTTCCCTAGAAGCAATATAGGAATGCAGCTATTTACTGCAAACACCCTCTTCCAGCTCTTCTTCACTTTGCCTGGGCTGACAAGGCCCATTGACTATCCGCACTTGTCAAGAGTGGTGTTTTGCAAAGATGTTCCCTTTCTTGCTACCTGCAAGGGTTTGTCCCCTTCCTACTCTGTTCTTCCTCTGGCATCATATCCCTGCTCCCTCTCCACGAAGTTTCTCAGTGTCCTACCAGTAGCCCCAGCTGCCTTCTCCTCTCCTTTCCACTTGCTCTGTGTCACTAG
The DNA here is from genome assembly GCA_013400215.1 of Cisticola juncidis. Lineage (NCBI taxonomy): Eukaryota > Metazoa > Chordata > Aves > Passeriformes > Cisticolidae > Cisticola > Cisticola juncidis. The sequence goes on along the minus strand of VXBR01011488.1, from coordinate 382,767 downwards.
AAATGAGAACCTGGACCAATTTCTCCACCTCTCAAGCAGCCACCTCTCAGGGCATTGGCAGCTGAGTGAAGGAGGGGTGTGGGAGCCTATGTGGGCCAGGACCCATCACTGCTATTATCCATATTTTCCATATTTTTTTTTAGTTTTGTTGGAGCAGAACCCCACTCTTCTACCCAAACACCACTCAGGAAGGCCCGAAGTGCACATCACCAGAAGATGAAACATGAGACAACAAGCAAAGTAGGAGCACAAGAAACAAGACAAAATGGGCAGAGGTGGAGCCATCAACCATCTCACTGCCATCACATCCTTCAGACATCTGAGCAGGGATGGCCTGGATGCAAGAGCACCCTGAAGGACATGCAAGTCCCATGCCACCTCGAGCCATTTGCCATAACAGCCCCATCACTCTGTAGAGGGGATCAGCTGACCAGGCTCTGTAGGGGTGACCCAGGCAGGGGTGCAGCAGCCAGGGATTCCCACAGCTTCCTCCTGCCCAGTCCAGCCCAGCGCAGCCTGTTGGAGCAGCTGGGAGGTTTCCTCTTGGCTCAGGCTCCGGCACACGTGGCGGTGACATCTGCAGGGCTGCCTGTGAGACAAACATCTTGTCCTTGGCACCAGGTAGGAAACAGAAAGCTGAGAACTGGGCCGGAAGGGTTTTTTGTTTCTTCCTCTTCTCTCCTGCAACACAAACCCCTGTCCCAGCCGCTTTCCTTTTCCCCTAAAAGTGGAGAGGCACTCCTCAAATCATGTATTTTTGTGCACAGTGTAGTCTTGCACAGAGGTTTCTGCCAGAACACCAGCTTGTGTCACCCTGTCTGCATCCTGCCCCCTTGGGGGCTGCGCTTTCCAAGCTTTACTTTTGCATTCACTTCCCTTCAAGGCTCTGGAAGCCCAAAAACCAACTACAAGCAGTTCTGATAGATGTCCCCTGGTCCACAGAGCTTCACAGGGAACTGAACAGCTGCCTTATAAGCCAGTTATCTCCCATCAGACAAGACAACCCCAGTGTGGGGTTAATTATCAAGCTGTTGATTTCAGCAGAGACTTAAATCAAGCAGAAGGAGGAGGACTCCATGGCAAATACCCCCAAACCTGTTAGCTAGGCAGGATCAAGCAGCTGGTCTCTAATTAATGGATGATGGCTGGACTGGCTCCTGGGCAAGGTCTCAGCTCTCCTCTGTGTTCAGAGCACGGATGCTGCTTGCAAAAAGCAAAAAAACTCCAGGGACACAACCTTTCCATATATATATAAACTCCAGAGACACAACTTTTCCATATAATATATTTCCACAAATATTTTAGTGTCAACTTTGGCACCTACGATGGGTCTACCAACAGGATAAGGAACCAACCAACCAGGCTCCAGCATGGGCACTGCTGACACACTGGGGTGCAACTCATCACCAATGCTGAATATACCCAACACCAAGGCTCAGGCCTCTGGAGCTGCAGGCAGGAGGAGCTGTGCCTGGTGTGGTTCTCCCACACAAAGATGCACAGACACCAGCTGAACAGCTGAAGCAACTCAGTATTTAAATTAAGTTCAAAGCCTGTGACTTTATATCCTCCCTCAGTGAGACACAACACTCACAGAGGAAGCCCTGAAATGCACCTATACGAGTCTCACCCTCAGCTTTTAGATTATCTGCTGCAGGAAAAGGTCAATAAACTCCTTCCCCACCAATAGGCAGGAGGCATTCAAGGGGTCCTGCCAAAAATAAAAGGTAACTTCCTCCTCATCACGGTATTTGTTGATGGCTTGAACACCCACCTGCTGCCAGCTGCCTCCCCCTTCCCTGCTGACCCTGCTGCAGCAGCAGCATCTTCTTACACATAGCCTCAACCAAGCATATTTCCTTCTCTTAAATTTCACTCCTGGAAATACAGCCAAGCAAGGCAACAGGCAACAGATCTTGCTGCCAGCCAAGCTTCTCTCCTTGCTCACAGTGTGGTGTGCTGCAAGGGCCGTCTCTCATTGCACGGGGTCCGGCAGCACGAGCACGGAAATACAACCCAGTCTCTGCAGCCAGTTAGAGGTCAAAACCAAGCTAAGAAGTTTAATGAGCAACAGCATTAACCGAGAGTCTTCATGAGCCATGAGGGGTATTTACCCCTGCCCCAATGCAGTCAGGCCAAAAGGGTCTCTCTGACTGGGAACGGGGTTTGCCAGCACAGGGGAAATACCTGGCCACAAGTGTGCCTTGTTCCCCCTGCAGGCACAGGGCTTGGGTGAAGTGGCAGAATGGCACTGGGGAAATTTCCAGCTCCAACCTGCCCAGCACATGAAGCAGCTCAGGGTGCAGTGAGAACCTCACAGGCATTAATGCCACACTGCCTGTCCACCATGCCACAGCTGGGCACCACATTCCCACAGCACAGCCCAGGGCTGGAGAAGGAAATTCCTGTCAGAGCTGGCCCTCTCTGCCCGCAGTGAGTCTGACAGTGCTGCCTTTTCCTCCTGCCCCAGAGAACATCATCATTAAGCAGTCTTACACCACCTCAACAAAAGTAACATTATTATCAAGGCTTTTTCTTGGGAACAAAAACAATTAGATTTCTTCTGCAGCAAAGAAGACCAGAGGTTACCTTCTGAACAATGAAGATTAGCTCTTTGAATCCCAGTCCCCAATTAGTCCGGACCACATTTTAAAAACCTTGATGTTGAGTCAAATTTTGGAGAAAAACATGAGAAAACTACCTAAAGTCCCAGGCAGCTGTGTCCTTTGTTACTGGGCCCATAAGAGAGGACACCTACCTCAGACATCTACTGATTAAATTACAGCCTGAGTCACAGCACAAGGCGACACTTGATACAATCAACCAGGCCCAGAATAACTGTAATTAACTGTTAATCTGCTATCAATAGCTCCACTTACACCGGGTTTTGCTGCACAAGGATTCCTTCGGGTTTGTTTCCTCCACAACAGGATAAACTTCAGCTCTGGTACAGGATATCTGGTGTTTGTTTTAACTGTGCATCAGCTGCATATTCTAGACACAAAAGCAAATGAATCTCCTTTTAAAGGTGTTGTTTTTTTCTGCAGCACTGTTTGGAGGATGGTCCCTGCAGGACACACCTGAAGCACCTGTGACCCTGTCAGCGCTAAAGCCACAGGGACAAAGTTGAAACCCTTCACATTTATAAGACCACTCCAGAATCCATCTCTGTTTGAAGACAGGCACGCAAACACACTGGGTACAAACAATCTCTGTTTAAAAATGCTCAGTGTGGGTGTCCTGTGGATACAACATTCCCTCAACAATCCTGATAAACCTGGAGGTTTGCCACAGGGTCCTGGCAGGTGATGTCTGCTGTGGGCAAGTGCTGGCTCTTGCTGAAGAGGGAAAGAAAGGGTTTGGGTTTGAAAAGTCAGCTGACAGTCAGATACCTTCAGATTTAATTACATACTCATTACTGAGGGTTGCTCTTCCCCTGATTTAACTGCCCTGGCAAAATCCTGTCAGTACCACTTGCATACAGAGTGGGAGAGCACTTACCCAGCATTAATGGGAGCCAAGGCATAGCTAAAAGGACAATGGAATTAGTACTTAAATACCAGGCCTAGACTTGGTGGAGCTGAAGATTATTTTGTGTACTAAAGAAGAATTAACTGATCCATTCTAAAATGCATTTATCATTAAAATAAAAATCTTCTGTCATTTTCTTTAATAGCCTTAGTAAAAAATAATTGCCATGTCTGGTTGATTTTCAACAACATGTGGTTTTAATATTTTAATTGTTACAAACTGTTTAATAATGATGAACAAAAGGCGTGTCCAAGTAATTAGTGTATTTATTAACATTTCTTTTGAGGACTTGATAGATTATGTTGCATACATACAGCACTTCAGACACTGCAGTGCTAACTTATTAAAGGTGGAAAATGAGTCAAAAGTGACTTGCTTTGGTGCAATTTAAATATTGTATTTTCAAGTGATTAGTGTTGTGCCTTCCATTATTTAACAATCTGACAGTTTGCACATTTTTCTAATTAGCATGCAGCTTCATTCTGATCAGGGAATTAAAATACAGTGGGAATAATAAGCCTCAGAGAGCCTAACAGGCACAGGGAAACTTTCACCAAATCCGTCAAAGTAATGGATTTTTTTTAAGGGGAGATATATTCCTGAAAAGTCCCCAGCTCCCCAGGCTCTCCCATAATAAAGTTCCTATTTCCCTGTGTGCCCTGAGCAGGGTCTGGGTCCCTTTGCCACCCCGAGCTCGTCTCCCTGTGCTGGGGTCAGACCCTCCTCACTGGTCCCTGGTGCTCCACCACTCTGTACTTTGAGCAAAGAGGTTGCAGGGGACTCAGGCACAAGGGCATCACACCGTTCCCAGGCCTATTTTGTTTACATTTGATTCAATGAAGTTGTGGCCTTTTGGCCTCTTTCCAAATTAACTTCTGGGTGACCTCCACCATGCCCTCTCCCAGCAGCCAGGCTGCCGGGAAACAGCCCATTAAACCTACAAACAAATATGGGACATATTGGTTGATCAAACCAGCTTCAAACAAGCCCTGGAAATGCCAGGACGTGCCTTTTCTGCGAACTTCAGGTCTATTTTGTCTTCGGTCACTCACACCTCTGGGCCTCATGCCTTTTTTTTTTTTCTTTTTTTTTTCCCTTCCAAGTATAGCTGTGTGTTTTACTGCCTCGTAAAACTTCTAAATTTTGTTCTCATCCTCCTGCAAACCCCTCTAAGAGCAACGTGAGGCTCTTTCACATGAGGCCCACTGCAAGACTGGGTCTTTACACCAAGCACATGAAGAAAGGCAGTGAGACCCTGCTTGGGGGAACAGCTGTAATACTCCAAGAAATTGTGTCTTCCCCTTATTTCCAAGGAAATAAATCAAAGGGAGTTTCTCAGGGTCTGTGAAAGCACATTGCCTGGATTCCCATCCCCAAAGGGTTTATTTTTTCAAGAGCTTATATGGTAGTTAGATTTCTGGCTAGAAAATATGCAATATGATAAAAACACAGTCCCTATATGGGGCAATAAATTACAGATTGTTTGATGTGGAAACCAAAGAACTGTCAAACTCCAGTATATCTGAAATATTCTAAATGAGCCCTTAACTCGAGTGTCTGGAAATGTACAATATGTTTCCAGGCCATTCAATTTTGTAAAGATACATCTTCCCCAGCTAAGTTTCCTTTTATGGATTTTACTATTAATTTTTGATTGTTTTTTTCCCTCATTCTCTTAAAAAATTGTGCTCTTCTTCCTCGAGACAGTACTATGATAAAACACCAGGATTTCCCTAAGCATAAAAAGAGACTGCAACTGGGCACAAGCTTAAAGAGGCAATGGCATTAAGGATGAAGTAAAGCATCTGCTGCAACAGTGTCAGAGCCCCAAAAGCACTGCAAAGGACATAAAAGTCACTTCAGGACAGACAGGGACAGGAGGGAGGACCAAGAGGGCCACATCAGCCGATTTGGTACCACAGACCCCTGTTGCATCCTTACACCAGCATCACTCAGGTCCTCCCTCTCTCCACAGCCTTCTGTGGAGGAGGATGACCAACAGGGGGTCAGCAGGGTGGCAGGGCTCCCAGGACGTGGGACATGTTGACACCACACGTCCCACCTCCATGCACAGCTGTTAAAACCTGAAGCTCACCCCCATCTGTCAGCCATTCAAACGTCCCCGTGGCCAGAGGAAAATGGAGTGACCAAAGGAAAATGGAGTGACCAGAGGAAATGGCTCACCCTGCACACAGCTTTCTGCCTGGGGATGCTACCAAGTCACAAAAAATCTGAGCAAGACCCTGTGCTGACACTGAATAACCCTTCAGTTTCAATATAGTTTTACTCAAGGGATGAGTGAAAACCTTTCTAGCTAGAAACAGACCCCGTCCACTCTGGGAAATAAAAGTTAGGAACCAATTCCAACTCATTTTTCTGAAGGTGACCCTTAGCCTCCCAGCTGAGATAACAATGCTAATATTTATGGATGGGCTGTTCATGCCTCTGGGCACACAACAAAAATAACTCAAATCAAAACTTGGTAGACATCTAACAGAACTGGGGGGAGAAAAATTCCAATATGGCAATAATAAAGCATCTCACCCACCAAGGCACAAAAAATAGCATCAGCCACAATCACACATTTGGGTGAAACAAAAATGGTCACATGTGATGAATGGGCAGTACTGAGGGGGACTCATCAAGAAAGGGCTGACTTGAGACGGCACACAACTCAGGCACTGTGCTTTATTCATTTATTTATTTTAGCTTGATAGGTGCTCAAAGCAAAAAAATACAGTCTGGGGCATTTTCCCTTCCACTTTTCTCTGGGTTAGGTCTTCACTACTTCTTTCAATTCCCATGGGTTTAATTCTACTGCACAAACCCCATTCTCATTTCAAACTGCAAACGTTTGAGAATTTCTCATGTGAATGTGAGTACATTTACCCAAATTAGGATTGAGAAGACACAAACTAAAGAGCAAGCAGAATTTGTGCACATAACACTGAAAGAACAAACACTTCCAGAAGCATGAGCATTCTGGAATAAAGGTGAAGCCATCAGCAAATTACAGATATTTAGCAAAAATTTTCAAGTAAAAATAAAAGCTTTAGACCTCTATGAAAATTGTACAAGAGCATGGTTCTTGAGTCTGCCCACACCCACAAAAGCCAGGCTGTATCTCCAACACAACAGACTGGGAGGAAGCCACAACATTGTACAAGATTCACAGTTTACAGGTAGTCACATGGGAATCCAGTTCACAGCTCTGAGCACCACAAAGATGGTCTTTTCTCCAAAAGATCCTGGACATCTGAAAATCTTTAAAAGCCACTGTTGGCTTGAGCTTGGTGGATAAGGAGATTTTCAACCCTCTCCAGCTCAGGAGTTCCCACTGCTTCCCAAATCTGAAGCCAACACCTGAAGGACACAACTGTAATTCATCCAAAGCTGCTGTTCCTTCCACATTTAATACTCTTTGGCAATCAAGATGCATTCCAGATGTGAAAGAGAGCTCAAAACTTCCTTCAGCCAAGAAAATAAGTGTGATGGTAAGCTCTGACACCCCAAATCCCAAATTTAAGTAACCTCCACCAAGTAAATTTAAGCTACTTTCCTGGTATACAAGCTACTGACCATAGACTACAGACCCTCCCCACAGGAATAGAATCATATCATAGAATTACAGACTGGTTTGGGTTGGAAGGGATCTTACAGATCATGTAGTTCCAATCCCCATGCTATCCCCCTAACCTCCCTTAGACCAGTTTCCTTCAAGCCGTATCCAGCCTGGCCATAAACACTTCCAGGAAAGGGGCAGCTACAGCTTCTCTGGGCAAACTTCAAAACTAATTTGCACTAATCACTTCCCATTTTCTCCTGATTTTATTCTCAGTTCCTCCACTTTCTCAAACACAGCTTTACAAGAGGGTTTGACATTTTTCAGGCTCTTACATTTATGCTGTTCAAACCAAAACAACTTACTTGTCCCCCACAACACGTTCCAACCTGACACTGCAAGCCAGTGGGGGGGAAGCACTGTAAGAGATCGTGACTCAGCTGACTGTATTCACCCCCTCGCCACAATTTTTCTCTGAGCAGCAGCTGACAGCAGCCGATTTGGTTGAGTAGCTGAGTTGAGCAGCTGAGTTGAGCACAGCAGTGTTTACCCAGGGTCTCCCACTCCACAGACCTCCACTCCTCAGAAGCCCAAGCTGTTCAGCAAAGACTTAACTTGACCCAGTCTGGCAGCCAGCATTTCACAACCACTTTATGTCAGCAGTTTCAAGTACATAATAACCATGTTTTGTTCAGTGCAACTTTCTCACTGTGAATGGCAAAATATCATTATCACCTGCAGGTTGAAGCCTGCCCTCTACCCCATTTAATAGGGAGCTGATTGTGCTATTCCCCCCGCTTTTCCCTTTCTAATAATTATGGGCTGTTGGCAGATGGCACTGCTCTGCACAGGGAGCGTGTGGGAAGGCAGAGCAGGCTGTAGGGCCACTGCAGCCCACGGCAGCTCCCGCATTGTGGGGTGCTCCTGGGGACCCCGAATCCCTCGCCGCATCCTGCTCCCAGACAGCACTTAATGAGGCATGTCCTCGTCGGAGGGCATGGAGGGTTAAACCGGGAATGGCTGTGAAAACAGTCCCTGGCAGTCCTGGAGCAGGAAAGCAGAGGTTAGCAGAAAAGTTGCTAAGCCAGCAGCTTCAAAGAGAGCCGCCCTCATGGCCCACCCGGCTGGGAAGCAAAGCTGGGCTTAACCCCAAGAATCCACTGCTGCTGCCCAGAGCTTGGTGCTGGGGTGACCGTGGGCAAGGCCGGCACTGGGAAGAGCTCTCTCAGGAGAGATGGGGCAGCTCAGCTGTGTTAACAGTGTAACCAGCCGAGGATTCACCCTGTGAGGTCCCAGGGCTGTGTCCTGGCAAAGCAGCAAGTCCAGGCCATCTGCCTATGAAAAGCTGTGACATCCACACTCAGGGACACAGAGGGTACAGCAGAGTACAGAGCCAGACCCCAGCCCCGCCAGCCCAAGGCAGTGCTGGGGAAGGTTCAGCCACAAGCTGAGCACTCTGCAGAGCTGCCACCTAATTCCCTGGAAGCAGCAGGGCTTGTTCAGGGCCTAACCTGGCGTGGCATAATGGGTAGAGACAAGATTCCGCTTGTCCCAGGCAGGACGCCAGGTCTGAGGCAGTGGGAAGGAAGCTTCCTCCCCAGCAGAAAGGAGCTCATCCAGCTCTGCCATTTCCCCATTCAACAGTAACTTCCCCCATTACTGACTGGGAGAGAATGCCCAGGGAGATACAGCAAAGGAAAAAGTGACCCTTGTTGCCAGCCATGAACAATGCCAAAAGGTACTCCTCCAACCAGAGGGGACATCAGGCTCGTGCTATGTGACCCTCTGCCAGCACACCATGCTCAAGAGCACCCCATCAGCTCCATCTTTCCTGGAGCTCCACTGCTAAGGGCATGGATGCCCAGCAGCAGCATTCCTGTACTGCAGCTGTGCATCCACACATGACCCAGGCACAGGCTGAGTCCTGGGAGGCTGCACCATGCAGAACCACACCAGCAGGCACCCAACAGGACCGGCCACGTGTGCCCTGTGAGCCTGGCGCTGTGCAGGGCCAGGGTGACACCAGCTCTGCACACAGGGCTCCCAGAGCTGCTGCAGAGGGACACGGCCAGAATGTCAGTCTGAGCCCAGAGAGAGTGCAGGGGAGGTCAAACTGATTTGGAAACCGCCCACTGCGGAGACATCCCTGCTGGCACGTCTGCAACAAACCTGGTTGATGTGTTTCAGCTTGTCAATAATCTGGCTGATCACTGGCTCCGGACCTTTCATCTTCACCTCATGGTTGCCAGCCTGAGCTTTTGCTCCATTCCTTATCATCTGGGGACTGTACCTGTAGGAATGAGGACAGAGAAGAATGTGACAGGCTAATAGAGAGGAGAGCTTTAAAGTTCAGTACGAACATAAGAAATCCCAAGACAGGAACCAGCCCTTTCCAAAACAGAGAGCACAAGACAGTTAATAATGACAAAGAAAGCACAGAAGATTCCCATAAATATTTTTGCTCTGACTTTGCAAAGCAGCAAGATGATGTAGTTGTATCACTTGAGGACAATGAAGTCCTTTCCAGTCCATTAGTAACCAAGGAAGATGTTAAACAGTATACAATAGAGATAAATATTTTCACATAACTTGCACCCAAGAGTCCTAAAAAAGCTGGCTCAGAAATTCTGGCTTGCTCATGTTTGTTTAAAATAAATCTTGGCAGACCACAGAGACTCCAGTACAAGAGCAGTAGTGTTGTGCCCACAGCCAAAAAAATGAGTGGGATGACCCAGTTAACTGCAAGCTGATTAGCATAACATCAACCCCCTTGCAAAATAATGACTATCACTGATGTGTGATTTCAATAATAAAGAATTAAAGCATCAGAATATAATTAATGCTGTCAACATTGCTAATGGAAAATAGGTGTTGTCAAACAATCCTGATTTCAGTCTTTGATGAGATCCAGCCTTAGGGATCAAAGTAACTGCTCAGACAGAACGTACCTTGACTTTGGTACAGTGCTGGGCTCTGCACCACAGGGTATCTCGATTTACAGAGGTACCATGAGAGTCACCAAAGACTCCACAGATTAAACTGCCAGGGCAGCTCTGCAGAGGAGGGAGGCCAAGCTGCACTCAGTTTTTTCATCAGCACTTAGGGAAGAAATATACATTCACTTGCTGGGAGATTTATGAAATGACAAGGAGGAATGGAGGAACACGTCCCTACACTCATGGACTGGGTAACAGCTGATGATGCTCCAGCGTAAGAGAAGCACCAAACTCCAGCTCAGGTTGGGGCCAGAGCAATCGTCTGCCACCACTGCCTGCTGGCAGCCAGAGCAGTGGCAGGAGCACACTGGCGCCTTCTGGAGCTCTGGGCTGCTGCCATTCATCACAGCCCCAGTGATGGGCTGTGGTGCTCTACAAGCACAAAACAAGTCCTCACCTCCCAGAGCTGGCAGTCAGGACAGGCACTGCCAAACCCCGGCACAGCCTCCGAAAGTGAGATCACCGAGATAACATCAGCATCAGTCTGCTTTACTGTACATCTGTTTTTCCAGTGCCATGGGTAAACACCATGAATCTTCCTTTCTGTGTTCATCTCCTACACCTCATGTTTTTACCCAGCTCCCAGAATCAGCTCTAGTCCTGCCTCCCTGTCTGTCAGCTCCCTGCTCCCCTGCCCAGTTAATCTTCCATCCTCATGCTGCCAGGCAAGCTCAGGCAATCACAGCCAGCCCATTTCACATGGGTTTTGGGGAGAAAGTGGGACTTCAGCAGGCATTTAAAAAAGGGGAGGGATACAAGAGGGCCAGCTCAGGGAGGATGCTTTGCTAGGGCAGCAAGCAAAAGGCATGTGGACATTTGGCTACAAGAGCTATCAGGACACACTGAGAGGCTTGGGGATACCCAGGGGCTTGGATTAAACTCTAAAGTAGAGGATGAGATCTGCTCAGACATGTAGGGGTGCAAAGGGAGCCTCAGATCTGTACTGGTGCAGCATCAATCTACCCCAAACTGAAATACTCACATAATTTCAGAACTGAGGCAGATTTCCACTCCAAAGCAATCTCAGGGCAGGAGTTCCATGTACAGGAGCTCTCTGCACCTCAAGCTGGGTCTCCAACACTTGGCATTCCCCATATGCATCCCCAATAATGGCTGGCAACCCTGCAAGATGCTGCACTGAAGAAATGATAGAGGAAAAAAGGGCAGGAGAAAGGAGGTGTTTGTGCCCTACAGCACAGGAACACATGTCGGTGTATATTCCTTTTCCAGGTAAAAGCAGCTTTTCCAGGTACAGGCATCACTGCAAAGCAGATCCATCACCCTGGCTCTCCCAAGCCCCACCAGCTCCTGAACACAGGGGCAGCTGCCTGCACAGCCTTCCCACCCCCGCCTCCAGCACCAGCACGGCACCAGCTCTGCACCCCAACACCCTGTCCCTGGGGCCTCCCGTTAGGATTCTGCATTTTGCAGAACGCCTTTGTTTTTAATAGTTGCTTTATCCCGGGAAGCACAAAACGTGGCTACACCTGAGACACAGTGGCCCCCGGTTCAGAAGAGCCCTCACACGTGCAGCTGGAGGGTCGGTGCAGGCTGAAAGCTGAGTGTCTGGGAGAAGGGGCCAGCCTGGGGCCAGCCTGCAGCAGCCCATGCGCTGCTGGCACAGCCGTGCATGCTCCCAGCACCATCTCGTGGGAAGAGGCTGCTGCCGCAAGCACAGACCTGCCCGGCTCTGCTGAAACTTGGGCTGAACTCCTTGCAGGGGGATAGAGAGTAGTGAGCCATTAATCCTGTTTAGCTGTCACACGGCCACTTTATGCCACCGTGCCGACCTGACAAACACATCTGGAGACTGCACGTAAACAGCCACAGCACGCATGAGTTTTTAGATGACAAAGAAATTCCTATCCTCGGTGTCACTGAGAATTTAATTTAAAACACTGGTGGAATTCAGAAGTATATTGCTGAACGGTCTCCTGTGGTTTCTGAGATTTAATCAGGAAACTCACACAGGTTTTAGCAAGAGCAGAACCAAGCCCACTTGGTGCATCCCTAAATGAATACAATCTCTCTCCTAAACAGTTTTATACAAAGAAACGCAATAGCTTGGGTTTGAGTGGGCGAAATCCCTTCTGCAATCCACACACGGGCTGCCAGAGGAGATTTCTGTAGTCTACACAATGTAGTACAGGAGAGAGGAACACAGTACTACAGCAACACTAGACTGTAACTCCATGTTCAGAGACTGAAACTGTTCTCCAGAAGATTCTGCTGGCGTGGTGAGGACCTCAGATCAGCCTCCTCAGGGGAAAAAAATCTACTGGAGAAGGAAGCAAACCTGAAAGCATTTGCAGAGGGATTTCTCCCTTAAACAGTGATGGAGAAATAGAGTGTCTCATCCTGGCCAGATACAATGGTACTTACCCGACCCAAAATTAATCATTTGCACCTCCACACAAGTCACTTAAAGCAGCAAGGCAATGGGCCCTGCTAGCTGCACATGTTTGAACATGTATTGCAAAAAAGTTCATGCACAGGGACCTGCTACATCCCACCAGCCAGAGAAATGGTCCTGTGGGACTTGGGTGCTTTGGGGGACACTTCCTCCAATCTGGAACCTCCTGATGGGGTCAGGTACAAGGGGGGCACCATCTCTCCTTAGCTGTGCCACTCTCTGCTCCAGCACCAGCCTGGAGGAGCCACATTCAAGCATGTGGGAGGCAGCCAACTAAAGGGTTAAAGGTTTCGAAATGTAGCTTCAGTGAGAGACCTGCATTCCTGAAATGCCAGAGAAGCTGGAAAAGGCAGCTGGCACCACTCCCTGCAGCCTGAGCCAAGCAACCAGGCCTTAATATGGCAGAAGGATGCCTTTGCAGCCCCCAACAAGCTGGGGGTCCCAGGACCGTATCCATGCAGGCTCCTCCCCCCCAAGCTGAAGGGTTGGTGGGCTTGCAGGCAAAACAAGCCAAAGCATCACCTTCCTCCCACATTCTCCCATCAGTGCAGAAAAGGAGAAATCTCTGAGCCATCTCATGCTGTTTTCAGCTTATGCCAATAAACCAGCCCCTTCTGCAGGACACCTGTGCCACTTCATGAAACCCATCACATGCCTCTGCCATGGTGATTGATACCAGCATGGAACAGCAAATATGCACAGTGGATAAAGTCCCCCACCCCTGTCCCCAGGGGTCTGTGTGAAAGAGGTATCAGTGTTGCAACATGAGCATGGTCTGGCTCACACTTCATCAGCAAAGCCCAAAATACTTTTGTCTTTGACGTGTCTCAACGTCAGTCAGCAGCATCTCCTTGCCTGGGCTCTCTGAGTACAGGCTCTTGCTGGGGATGTGGTATTTTCCAAACACAAATTTCACATTGTTAAATGTACTGCGTTTAAGCAGCCCTCATTAAAAATTACTTTAAAGACAACCACCTTATGAAAACACTAATAATCTCAAGTTTTCTGTGGGGATAGTACAACCGCAGACCCTTCCTGCTTCTTCTCATCCACCAGACATAAATCCCCAGGCATGCTGTCAAATTGAGGGATTTTCCTCTCCTTTCCTCTCCACCCTCCACAAATGTCTCCTGTGAATGTTTGGTCTTTCCAGTCTAAATGCAGTTCATTCCAAGCTTTCATTTCAGAACAAAGAAGACAAGATGACAAATGTTATTTAAATACATGGCAATGAGTGTAAAATATGTATTCATATTACTCGGCCCTGCTAGGCTTTGAGATGAGTTACTACAATAGCCTGACATGTGATTTAGAGAAAGTAATCCTGAAAGTCAAATGTAAAGAATTACACTTTTTAGAACAAGGAAAGTAAGTATGTCATTCAAATAACAATTAATTTATGCCTGCCTTCCAGTTGCAAATTATTTATTCAAACGCATCTCCAGTTTAAACAGCACAGTATCCCTCACGGGCTCTCTCTCTACTGTGTTTACTGAATTATACTTGTCAGATAGAGTGGGTGGGGGTCAAACATAATACACACACAACACAGAGATTTCACTGCACAAGAGTTAATAACTGAGCTTGAGAGAGCAACATTTCCCTCACACCCCAAAGCTGTCCTGCATTTCAAGATGTGACTTACTACAGATCATGTGGACTGGTGACACTGAGTCCTCACCACACAGGAGGCAAAAGAGATGAAAAGGGGGAGAAAGAGAAGAAAAGTTTTGCCTCCACCCCCACTCCATGCCTTACAGGAACCCAGCTCTTATCTCCAGCTGGTTTTCACCATAAAGATGGGTGCAGTGGTGAAGCCAACATTTTACTCTCTGACCCTGCTAATTTCTGGTTTAGTGAGACAACCTCAGTGTCACATCAGCAGTGGGAGCAGTGGGGGCCTAAAGGCTTGAAAAGCTGTTTCCAACCCACTCCTCCTGCCCTGCAGTCAGGGCAGAACTGCTGGATGTGCCCAGAAGCCTCCAGGAAGAGGTGACAATTCTTTCCCTGAGAGTTTCCTTTCTAAAGACAGAGTGTCCAGAGACATCTGGTCAGTCATGCCCCACACCAGACATGGGCTGGCTGTGGGGTGGAGGTCTACCCCAGCTCCCCTCCTCTATGTCCCCACCATCCCACAACCATTTGCAGGCATCTGTTCCATGGGAGTGCAAGAGGCAGGGGAGAGGTGGAGTGTATGGCTCTCAGGTGCCTTCCTGGCTTTGTTTGCTTGCTTGCAGAGAGTCCTTGCAGTCACTGCAGAACTCGTGATGCCGCAGTCAATTTACACCACCAGCAGCTCCAAACAAGCTGCTTCAAAAGCAAACAGGATGATCCAACGCTCTCAGTGGGGAGCATTCTCACCTAAAGAAAAAGGAACCATTTTCTGCTGGATTTCCAAATAGCAACACCTGGAAGCCTCTGAGAGCACCCTCAGATCCTGCTGTGTCAGTTCCCTGCCAAGAGAAGTGCTGCTTCTTCCCATTTGTCCCACACAAAGCTCTACAGCCAGGGAGTGTGCTGCAGATGGTGGCTTGGTCATAAATGTGAGGTCTCAGGTAATCACCTGGCTCTGGGAGATCCGACTTCAGAAGGAACAGCAAAAATGGTAATATTCAAATATTGTATGTAATATAATATTTGAATGTAATAGCAGAACAACAGGAGTTTATAGACAGCCTGAAGTGTCCCTCTATTCTTATTTCAGTTCAAGACAAATAGATTAAGGAAAATTTGGTTAAATCTGAGACCAAGCAGCAGGTAGAGCAAGATTCATGATCTTCATTTCTGAAATACTCTGGAAACAAACATGGCCACTCAATAACCCACTGAATTTGCCTACTATCCTTTCATTATAGCTCATACTTGCTACAAAGCTGTGTTTTATGGGCTTGGAAAGTTACACAGCCCCCTCTTTGGGGATTCCATTGGATCAGATATTTTCCAGCACTGCCAGAAATAACCAAACCCTTCATGAACTAAAGGGTTATTGCTGGCATGGAATTTCCTTTGTTCCAATTACAGAATCTCATTTTTCTGTCTTGCTTCCAATTGTGCTTTCATTGTTTATGATTTGTATGATTAAAACAAACCACAGTGCACTGGCAACAGCAGGGAAATATGAGACTTCTAACTTGAAGAAGAGAATCTGGCAAGGTGCTAAAAATATATTAATTTTGAATTGGTACAAGGAAAACAAGAGTTATGCTGGTGATTTAGATTAACGTATGCGTTTGTCTTGAGAAATTTGGAAATCGCAGCATCTAAGAGTACGGCTTAATGTGCTTACAAGTCTTGCAGTGGGCAGATGTTGCTGTCATTCTATTCAGAACAGCTTGAAAAGAATATACTCATGTAAGCAGATTATTAAACTCTGAGAATCGAGATTTAATAGGCTTTTAGTATTAAATGCTGCAAAACCCAGATAATATATAAAAACTTTGAATACTTTTGAGATTCCAATGCTGAGCTCCCATAGAAACTGAGGTGAGTTTGATATCTCAACACCTACTTGACTTAAGCTGAAGGCTTTAAATGAGCTAATTACTCAGTTAGGACTTCAGTGATAAGAATCGGCCTCTGTGTTTTCTCTACTTGGGATGGAGATAAGGATAAGAGAGGCTGGACAACATCTCACCACCTAACACCACCAGCAGGAGGTCTGGCGAGAGGATGGGGCATGAAGACAGAGGAAAGGAGGGGCATCACAGAAACCCTCACTTAGGCAGGTTTAAGCTGTTGCACACCCACCCTGCCTACATGCCTGTCTCAGGGCAGTGCCTGGAAGTGAGCCCAGGAAAGCTGCCAAGAGGTGCAGAGATGCAGAGGGATGCACAGAGACAGAGGAGGATCCAGCAGGTCTGGTCTCCAGCTACCACAAACACCCAAGCACCATGACCCCTCAACAAGCTCCTTGCAAGTGATGAAATTGTGCCCCTTGTGGCTTTTGCTGTAAACCTTTGTGGTGCCCCATAAAAGCACAGTGTGTTTTTGCACACTCTGAAAAGTGTGAAAAGCAGGAATGTGTTGCCTTTTATTTTTTCTTCCCACTTCAGCTTATGTTCTTCAACCACGCAAAAGCACAAGGCACTGTTCTGCATTACAGAAAAATCAACCTTTCTTGGGTGGCTGCCACTGTTTGCAAGCAGTCATTTCCAGGCACCACGTCCTAGATCCACAATAGCGATGACAATCAAACTACTAACCCACAGATCAGACCTCAGGAAGGAGGATGAATTCTTGCCATTAGATGGGCCACCGTGGGGAAGCAAATGACCACAAAATAAGATTCAATTAAAAAACCAAGGGATTAAAAGCAGGATAAAATACTCCAGCCAGGTGCATTGCACTGGAGCCTCAAAGATGCCACCTTCAGTCAGAGCAGAGGGGCTTAAGAGCAAGGAGGAAGCAGAGGATGGTTCAAGGCTCAAATTGGGAACTGAGACCCACTGGAAAGATATTGAGCGCATCCAATCCAGGGGGAAGAGACACCCTCTCATTGCCTGTGGGTAACAAAGCACTGGGATAAACAGGACAGAGGAAATAGCAAACCTGAAAAACCACAGGAGGAGGATTGCAGGTGCAGAAGGGACTGTTTGCATCAAATAGCAGGATACACATTATTGGTATTATCAAGTCTTTGGGCATACTGGCAAGGGCTGTGAAGTTGCTATTCCAGGCTTGATTTAAAATGTTATAGGAAAAGGGCTTAGAAAAACTAACAAATTTTGTCATGACAGGGTGGTCTGGAAATGGATAAATCAGTCAGGCTCTTGTCTAACTTAATGAACACTCAGGTACTACATTAGAAATGCAAATAGCCACAATCCCTACAAGAACATGATCAAATCCTGGACATGCTCCTACAGATGCTCACACTGACCTGACAGACCCAACAGTGTTCAAACAGCTATATCCATTGCCCACACAGCACCAGACATGGAAACATGGAAGCATAGAATCTACCCAACCATCGCTTTGCCCTGGTCTTCATCTGACCAGCAAATTCAGGAGGAGCTTTCTAGTTTATCCAGGAACCCAGGGGTTGCTCATGCCCTGCAGTGTTGTCCCTCCAACAGAGGCCAGGGTGGAAGTCACTCACGAGGGCCAGGGCTTGTGAATGTGAGGCTGCTCATGTCTGTCTAAAGCGCCTCGTCCACCCAGTCTTCCAGGTCGGGTGGCCTGAAGCAGAGCCAGACAATAACACCACCTGTCTCTGCCCTCCCTTTAATCCTGACCCAAAAGCTCTTGGTCAGCTCCTCATCCATCCCCAAGTGGAAGTCCAGGCACTCCAGCTGGTCACTGACATAGACACCCCATTCTTGTCTCCCCTGCTTGTCCTTTCAAAGAGGCTGTACCCTTCAACACTCCAGCCACAGGAACCATCCCACCATGTCTCCATCATCTCTCTTTCTGGCAGCCACCACATATGTGGGACAAGCACCAGGACAGCACCCTGAAATTAACATTAGATATTCAAACCACACCGAATTTCTTGCAAAAAATGGCCAGATGGAGTCTGATCACCAACAGACACACACCAGTCCAGCAGGAGAACAGAAATTCTCCAGTACATAACACACATTCTCAGAACAGCTTGAGTAAGAGCTGCTACACCATGAACAGCTGCTTGGCTCCCTCTTGGGGAAAACACTGAAATGAAGGAACTGGCAGCTTAGAGTACTCGAGCACTGTTACCTTATATGCTCCTGATTTTCAGGAATCCTCCCAGACACCCTGAAGGAGATGCCAAGCTGGGAAGTCCAAGCATATGAGGCAGCATAGAGATCATTTTAACTACATGCTTGCTTCTGTTTGAAACATTCTGCAAGTGGCTCCTGGGAGAAGAGCACCCTTGACTATTATCTTAGCTCAGCTTTATTGAGCTGAGGTCTCCCTGCTCACAGCAAAAATCTCCAATATCTGCCTGCAAGGGAACTGTCACTAATATTTCACAGGAGCTGGCAGAGCAACAGATCAGAGGGGGTAAGGAGAGGAGAGGAAAGGCACTCTTCAGGCGCAGTAGAGGATATATTCCTTAACTCAATGGCCAGGGGCTGAAATACTGGTGCCTCCTTCACGCCCACAGACTTTATCCTCCCCCTGCCTTGCCCCTCTGCGTGCCATGGCAACCACGTGACGTGTCATACTGTGCCCACGACAGTCCCCCTGGTACTCTTAGCAGAAAGCTGGAGGCCATGTATCACCTGAAGTCATGTTTAACCTGCAAATAGCTCTGAACTTACACTTGCAGGAGGATCTGGACTCAACACCCTTCCATTGCTACCACTTCATCCAGCTGTGGCATCAGCAGGGCCCACACCAGGGCCACTGGCTGTGACCCCAGTGAACTGGTAGAAGCCAAGACGTCACCCTAGATCCCCTTCTCCAGAGCTGCAATGTTTATAGCCCTGCTTTACGAGTTTTAATTAACAGTCAGTGAGACAATATTGAAATGATCTTTCCAACTGAATGTCTCAGGCCTGGAAACTCAAGGTTTTCCAGAAAAAATGTATCAATAGAGGACACATTTTTCCTTAGGCAACGTAAGTACATTTTACTAAGCACGTGATCTTAGCTGTTGAATAATTTTTTTCCAAAATAGAGTTTGATGCTATTTTGGTCTATTCAGTGTTTCAGGTCAGTATTGCAAGTACAGGCTAATTACCACCTGATGTTACTGATCAAGATATCTCAACTCAAGATACTCAAGATACTGATCGATATCTCAATATTTCAGAATTTCCTGATTTTATTTCTATTTCTTCCTTTATGCAAACTACTTAATAGCAAAGGATGCTTTGCAAAGTAGAGTGATTAGAGGAGATTTATGTATAATCATAAAAAAAATTTCCAAGTTCTATTTCCACATTATTTAACGTTCCAAGGGGCAGTTTTTGCAAGAAAAATCTCCATTTCTTTCAACACTTCCTTCCTCTTTATGGTATGAATCCTGCACACACCTGCCTCTGTTAACCTCAATTACCACCAGAATATCCTCCAAAATGGCAAGTGAGGCAGGGCAGAGAAGCCACAGCAGAAGCTGGACCTTGGTGGGAATGCTCCATCCACAGAGGACTCAGTGGTGGGAAGGTGATAAGAGGGCAGCAGTGACACCACCAGGGTTCAGTGGTCCTCAACTCCTCAAGCTGAGAGCCACAGCAAGGAGAAATTCAATGAGGGAGTCTTCCTTGACCCTCCCTGAGTGGGGCAGGGGATGCCAACCACACTGTCCTGCTGCCACTGCACAGAGGGAGCCCAGCTGAGGACATCCCCACCCCGTGCAGGGCATGGGGACAGCACCCTTGCTGCTGCTGCAGAGGAGCCATCCCTGGACTGGGGTGCACTCTCCCGTGGCAGCAGTGTCAAGCTGCTGCTGCTCTCCTGTCTCTGGCACAGCCTGACCAAATCCCATCATGGATGCAGAGTTTTCAGTACGTAGAAAATTCGGTGGAGGGCAGCACACAACCACTTCTCTCTGTGCAGACATCACACATCCATCGGAGCTGCAGCGCAGCTGGACACTGGCTCTGCACAGAGTCCTTAAGGGAGCAAGTCATATCCTGGTCAGACTGCTCCTGTGCCTGGTTAACAAAAGATAAGCAGGACAGGGGAGAAGGAGGGAAGGGAGATGTGATTCACCTCTCCACGACTTCTTGTCCATTCCAGCAAAGGGTGTCATTCTGAACAGCAGAGCTGTGGTTGCAGATGTACTCTGGCAAGCTGCTGTAAAAACTGCTGTGGGACTTTAGCTTTGCAATAAGTTCCCTGGAAGAGAGGGAAAGAAAAGGGTGCTCAGTTAAAATAAGAGAAGACGAGGCTGGTGCATTTTAACCCGGGAGGGTAGTCACACAAACACAACATTAAAGAAGCTAGGTGCAAACAAACAGCAAAGCATCAGTTTTATTTCTGAACCAAGGTAGCTTTTTATGTTTTTCCTTGATGTTATTCAGTCAAAGGCTGAGCCCATGTTTCCCAGGGCAAAACTGCTGGTGATGGGGAAGGATGTGGGGGCAGCAGAACCTCAGCCCAACTTTGTACCAGGCAAAAGTCACACAGTCTCTGCACTCTCACAACACATAAAGAAAGGTGCCACTGGCTCAGGCCACACATGCATGGGGTGCATCTGAGCAGCAAGGGCTCAAGCTGTAGTGTTCCCTCTGCTTTGCAGAAGGCAACAAAGGCCCTTCAGGGACTTTCTCTGGCTGACTCTGGCCATCCAGCATTGCTGCAAGGGCAGGTGGCATTTTTGGTGGTAGAGCAGAGGTGACATTTTCAGCACAGATCTGTACACATGGCTAAGGCTGTGTCTCATGGTGCACCAGCAAAAGGACACAAATTCAAGGGATGCACTGGGTTGGCCATGAAGTCACACTCTGCATTCAAAGGGGCAGGTTACACTCATCAGGTCTGTTGAAGGAAGGCAGGAGGAGCTGCAGGAGCGGTGCTTCCACCACACACAGAGGATGTGAATTCCTGTGCCCTCCCTTCCCAGCAACAAGGATCTGCAGCTGGTCACCTGCAGCAGTGGTCCAGAGGGCCAGAATATAGGCTGACCATGGGATCTCTGGTGTTGACAGAGAGGTGATGGAGGCTCTGCAAGTGGGATGTAACATCCTCCCAGTCTAGGTCCAGTCCCTCAGGGACACTCAGCAGCTGTCACCAGGGAATAGTGGCAGATTTAATTAGGTAAATGGCGCCAAAAGTAAGATAACATGAATAGCAAGGACGGGAGGCAGTAAGACTTGGCCTCACAGTCGTCTTGTTTGGTTTCGGCACATTTACCCCTTTGGCAAGGGGTTATTGCTCAGCCTCCTTGCTCTCTGGGAGAAATGATGAGGAATCAGCACCTGGAGCAGAGAGCACTCTCAGGAGCATCCCTGGGGGTTTGTCGTGCCCTGCCAGCTGTGAGGAGCTGCCCTGCAGTCTTAGGTAGTTCGGTGTGCAGGGGTTGTCCAGCTCCCTCCATCCCTCCTTGTTTTGGGATTCCGCGGGGTTCTCTCTCCTGCCAGAGCCCGCGACAGCCAGCTGGGGGCAGGCGACACAAAGAGAAGGAAAGGAAGGCTGTGCTCTGCGCTGCCTTTTCGCTGCCGAGGAGCGAGTTCCCGGCAGGGATAGCAGCAGCCCGGAGAGGAAGAGGGTCACTCAAGCCCTGCCCTGACCACCACAGCACAGCCTGCTCGGGCCCCGCATGCACCCACCCGCCTGTCACTGCCCGTGCAAGTGAACACGGGTTTGTCTGAGGAGTCAAAGCCCTTCCAAAGGCTGGGAATTCAGCCTACAGCCCCCTGCACAAATCCAAGCGACGCTTCAGGCAGTGGCCTCCAACGTGAGCCACTTCCTACATCCATCTTCTGCAGTGGGGCAGAGGTCCAACCAACACCATTTGGAAAACCAAAATGAGGTGAGACCTGGATCATCAGTTATGGCAAACCCCAAGCAGGAGCCTCACTGCCTATGGCACTCAGCTCCTTACATCCTAGGCACTGCCTTGTTCCTCTTCCACAAACCCCAGCAGAGCTAGAAAGAACAAGCAGAAAGAAGGAAACTTTCCTGGGGAGCAGAGCTCCCTGAAGGGCAGGGAGGAACTCCTCTGTATCTGCAGGCATGAACCCATGTAATTCATCGAGACAGATTTCATTAGCCTTCAGAGCCTTCAAAGGACATCTCTGTCAGAGTCTGGGCTGTGTAACCTCTGACGTGTTGAGACAACGGAGGAATGCAAGCCCTGGTGCTGTATCTCATGGGAACCATATCAAGAATGTGGCCCTGTTAGTCTTCAGAGAGAAATCCACCCAGCTCAGTCTACCACCAGTTTCAAAAATTGCCAAGCTTGCTTGTTTCTCTTCCACAGGGATTTTTCATCTGTTCAAGAGTGAGGTAAAGGCACTGCGTATCTCTGAGTGTGCTTTCAGATCTAGAGGGCAAGTGCTGCTCCCTGACACATCAGTGTGAGCCCACATAATTACAGCTTCTGCTTACACGGGGAAAGAAGCTTAGGGTGCAGTGCCAGCTGTGGAGGCACCTGCTTCCTTTGAAAATATTGAGTAAAAAGGCTGTTAACATCTCTGAACTAGCATTAAACACTACACAAAAAGCAAGAAACACATTCCCCTTACCTACACAGTGTAACACAAAACAATTCAGGCTGGAGTGACCATTTCTATTTATAACTACACCTGTAAGTATTTCAGAAACTATAGCAGTGCCCAAGAAACCCAGACAAGGCATTTGGTGTATCAGCCTGGGTGCACTAGGTGAGAAAACCCATGCAGACGCCTCATTGCACTTCAGAGCCCACCACAGAGCTGCTCTGATGCTCAGAGCCAGGTTTATGGGCGAGGGAAATAGGGAGCTTTCCCATCTGCTTCCACAGGGCTACTCCATATGGTGGCTGCTCCTGCAGCCCATCCAGCAGGCACCATACTCAGCCTGAGCAGCCTCACCTCCTCCTGCTCGATAAAGTTTCTTCTTGCTCAATGTGAGTCACTTTCAGGACTTTCTTGTCAATGAAAAGGTCTTCTGGATAATTAGCTGATCGAATCTGCCTCTGCTGAGCATGGCCACACAACCGGCTGATCTGCAAAACACAAACACAGAAGTGAGGGAGTGTTGGGACTGCAGGAGAACAGCTGAGATGCACACTGGCACCTGCACATGACATGCAACTGTCCTGTCATCCCCATCTTGTTCCTACCTCAGCAAGCACCTGAAAGCAAACTTCTCCAAAGGTTACAACCTGGCTTTTGTATAAATACTCACCTCCTGGGAAGGAATGCAGGGAGCTTCAGGCAAAATGTCATGGCATTGAAGTGCCCCTGTGGCTATCAAAATGCCCAAGCTGCCAGTGTGACAGGCAAATCTTCCTGTGTCAAGTTAAACTTAGGCTGGCAGGAGGGGCTTGAGATGTTCCCTGCACCTTCCTTCCTGAACACCAGAGCATCTCAAGACTCTGCACCCTAGCTCTGTAGTCAGACTTTTAGGAAACACCTCCCCTCTGAAGGAAAGTCCTAAGACCCTGGTTCTGCATCTCGAGGTAGATAGCATTTGCACAGGCTGCACTGCAGATGCCCAAGGATGAGCATCCTACACATCAATAGTAATTAAAAACCTAAAATACAGCAAGTTGGGGCCACAGCCCAGTCATATCAAGGGAGGCCCTGATTAACAGGGCTCTGCTAATGGCACAAATTAGCTCATTAGCATACAGATGATTTGGATCTGGTTGCAGCAACAAGGGAATGAATCCAAAGCACCTTTTTCAAGTTCTCTCAAGTCCCGAGACTCACCACCGCGGCCCCCGCTGTGGGTGTGTTTGACACAATTTCCCTCTCTGGGACACTACTAAGGGACATCTGTCCCCCCTGGGCACCACTGCCACTGTGGAAGTCTCCTTTTTATTCACCCTGTCTTGCTCTTGGACTCATCCATGCTGAGTTGCGAAGGGAGCTTGGCTGATTTGGACCACCAAGGAACCACAGTTAACTCCACCCTCACTTTCCCTGAGCCTCATCCCACCACCCACATCCAGTCTTGGGATCAACCACACACCCATAAAATGCCCGTTCCTTGCAGCACCTCATTTTTCTCCACAGCACACTGAATCAAGGCAATCCCAGTAAGCCGCACACCAGAGGTTAAAAACACACCCACCACCAAAGCTACAAGCATCTGATGTGTAAAGAGAAGAGATTAATTCTGTTCTATTACATCCTACATTTGGGTGGGCAAATAAATTAGTAATGTCACCTCTTTCATTACCAAGAGCAGCACAGTTTGTTTGCTCAGGCTGCCATACAACAAAGAGTAAAATAGAAATCTCCTGGGAGCTGGGCACTGCAGTTTCTGTTCACATCACGGTGGGAAGAGATGCTGCCACTGGTCCTTCTGCACCTGCAGATTCTCTGCCAAAGCCGTTCCTCCTGCAGCTGCCAGGGGAGCAGCTTCTACAGCATCTTACCTGATTTTAATTCTCCTGTCCTCTCTTGGCTGTGCCTCCTCTCTGCCTTGCCAAAACCAAGTTTTGCATAAGAAACTATCAGCCCTACTGCTATCCCTAAATCACTTGGCAGGCTACAAAAACAGAGGAAAGGAAGGAGGGATTCAGTAAATGGATCACATTTTTGGCTATTTTCTTTGCCTTTTGGGCTTTCTGTTAGCACTCACCCCTCATGTAATATTTACAGGTAATTCACTGATCCAAGCAGACAGGAATAGGAGGAACTCACAGGACAGAAGGAGACCTGGAGAAGGGCATTTAGGATCTGAGACCCCCCACGGTGGAATGGGTCTGGATGTCCCATGCTCTCTCTTATACTGGCTGGTGCCACTGTCCCTGCAAGGGGCAGAGCAGCAGGAGAGCATCAGGATGCTTGGGGGTCTGTGGGCTTTCTCCTCTGCCCAAGTCAGAGATGAGACCTGCTATGAAACCTCCTCCAGGGAAACACAAGGTACACAAAAGCTCCAGGACAGTGGGTATAGAGGAAGCAATGCCACAAAGCAGCATTGCAAAGTGGAGAAGTGGGAAAAGGTCAGATGTTTTAAACTGCCATTTGTGATGACTCCCTTTGATTCTCTCCAGCTCTGTGAAAATCCCCTCAATCCCTTTCCAAAGCCCAGCTTTCAGCTGGCAAAACCTATCAAACCCTGGGAGAAGAGCAAGTCCAGGATCAAGGCTTTTTCCCAAGGATGCAGAGAGGAGCTGAATGGGAGGGGAGGGTCTGAACGACAGCGTGAACAATGGCAGCACCCGAGAGCATGTTTCAAACAGCAAAGGGACCCGGCAAAGTGGGGATGCTCCATCTCCCACCCAGCACTGGAGCGAGCTCAGCCCCTCTGCTCCCAAGTCCTGCGCAGGAGCTGCGGCTCAGCCGCATCCCCACAGCCCTGAACAGCAGCTGGGTGCCAAGGCTCCAAGAGTCATGGAATCAGTAAGGCTGAAAAAGACCTCTGCAATCATCGAGTTCAGCGACTGATCATCAAGTCAAATCACTGATCACCGAGTCCAGCCATCCCTGCTGTGTGGCATGAAACCACAAACAGGACTGTGTTAGCAGTGACACAGGACAGCAGATGAAATCTTTATGGATAGAAGGATGCACTGCTCAAACTTCCCACAAAGTTTTTACTTATTTATTTATTCAAGCACCAACTAAACTTTTCAGGAGAAAAGCCCAGCCCTGCAGCCCATCTTGTGAAGTCAAAGTGAAATAGTTGTCACCCTTTAGTCAAACAAAAAGGCGGCTGAGATTTGAACTTAAAATAAAGTGAGCGAAAGCAAGAGTAACAGATTGCCTGCTCATTTGCAGGGGCAGCATCATGTATGCTTTTTGGGGGAGGAAAGGATTTCACAAACCATCTGCCAAAGTCTGCTGGGCCACAAGCGGTCCTAGGACAACAGCTCAGAAATCCTATTTCAATCTTTCCCTCTCTTTGAGTCTGCACTGCGGGCTCAGGAACACATGAACACATCTTCCCAGTCTCTTCCTAACCATTGCCATTTTAAAGCAGGCTCCAAAAAAGAAAAGAAAAATGCCACTATAGTGCAGTCAGAGAAGGGACAGATACCAGCTCAGACCTTGAGGAGAAACAAGTGTGATGATTCAG
Source organism: Cisticola juncidis (assembly GCA_013400215.1). NCBI lineage: Eukaryota > Metazoa > Chordata > Aves > Passeriformes > Cisticolidae > Cisticola > Cisticola juncidis. The sequence goes on along the minus strand of VXBR01011488.1, from coordinate 356,663 downwards.
CTCCCCAAGTATTGTTTGCTGTGGCAGGAGCAAGGACAGTCAGCTCCCAGCACAGTGGTGTGTCTGCAAGAGGGAGAGCAAAAGGAAGGGAGCATCTCTAATTCAGCTGTCAAACTTGCATCAAGCAACAGTGTTTAATATGTGGCTTCCTCTCAACACACAAATATAAATGTGAAATTCAAAGCAAATCGACAGAACAGAACCCCTGGCTCTTCTCCTCGGGCTCCCCATGCTACCAGCGGGATTGTAAACATACACCAGCCCTTATCTAAAGTACAGTCAGTGCAAGAGCTGTGCCTGAATTCAGAATAGGCTGAAGTTTGATGCATTAAGCCACAAAAAATGACTAAGTAAATCAAATGCTGGTGTGTTTTTTAGGCAAAAGGACTTGGACTTTGTTTTTAAAAGAATCTGCCAGGCCACTCAAGAACTATTGCAAGGGGACACTTGGTAAGAAAAGCCTTCCCAAAGCCCTGAACTTTTACAAACCCCCGAAGGCACCAACACTGTAACAGCCCAAGCAAAATCTCCCTGCCCCAGCTCATAAACAGACTCACTAATTACCCGATTTAATTAGCCTCCTCCATGCAAGTGTGACCCAGGCCACGAGAGGAACACTTTGCCTTCTGAGGACCACTACCCCCTGCTCCACCTCTTGATTCCAGCCACAGGGAGATTCCACACCCAGGCTGGGCAGAGCTCCATGCCCGATGGGGAAGCAGCTGGCTCCCAACACCCGTGGGAGCTGCATGTCTGTAATGGCTCAGCTTTAGAGGGAACATTGATTTGAGAGGAGCACAGGGACAAGGCTAATGGAGTAACACTATCAGCCCGCTTTAACGTTTCCCCATTAATTTGAGATAAGAGGTGCCTGAGGACTGCAGGGAACAATGCAACCCAAGCAGCCAGGGACCAGATCCAACACGGCTGTATCCAGGGGAGTTGATGCATGGGTGTAAAGCACAGCACTGATCCACGTGGGTACCACGGAAACTGGGATGACTGGGGTTGATTATAAAGAAACAGTGACCACGGTTGCAGGTTCTGTGCTAAGCATCGCGGCCTCCGTGCAGCTGATGGAGGGGCACTTCCAGCCTGGCTGTGGCAGGATGCCATTGCTGACACCATTGAGGCTCCTGATGAACCTGCTCTGTGGCCAAGGCACGAGGTAACGTGGCCATATGGGGCAAAAACCTCTTACCCTGCACATTAGCAAGGAAATCCAGGGGTGAAAGGATTGGAAAGAAGCACACTGGGATACTCAGTACCAATCTGAGCTTCGCTTTTAAGAGTAAGAACATTTTAAAGGTAATTTTCTAGATGATTTAGATGGAAAAAAAATTACAAAAAAGGTAGCTAATCAGCTTCTCCTTGGACAAAAAGAGAGTGCATTAGACACTGCTGGATACCTGCTGCTGCTACTTCTCATTCAAGCCCAGGAGCTCCACTCTGCTCTAAAGGAGAGTTTGCTATATTTGACCTTTGCTTAAACTTTACATGGAGTTTCCATTTGTCTTTTCTATGAACTCTCCTGCTTATAGATTCATTCTCCAGGAAGACACAGTATTTTATTTCCCCTCGAAGGGATGGCCTCATTTTTGAAGATTTCCTCCCGCAATCTCCTTTGCTCTCTGAGTTCACCTAAGTCATTTTATACTTATTCGTGAGTTTCCTTTGGGAGAAGCCACACATTAAACGGAAAAGAGATTAGGTACTGTAATTGATTTGAACACAGCCTCTGAAAGGGTGATTTGCTACAGTATGCACAGAACACCAAGAGACCACAGACACGCTGTCTTTGGAGGAACCAAATGGTGCCCACTAAACCCCAAGCATCCTTCAGTGTTGGAAGCCAGTCTGACCAGTGAGGCTAAAAGCCTCAGTAAGGTAGCTGCTTCAATTGGTGCATCTTCCCCAAATCTTTTCAACAACTTGCTCCACTACACATCACGAGTCTTATTAGCATTATAAAGATTGCATTTGTGCCCCGTTTATCTTCAAAGTCACCATAAAAGTGAACCTGAAGTCTATTACTCAAGCACTGCTACAGAATTCCGCTTAATTAAATTCTAAAGGGCTTAAACCAAAAATATACATTGAGATGATGTGGGATAGAACATAAACTTTTTAATAGTAGTAACCAAGCACATTTACCATTTCTACAGGTGTAATAAAAATGCTAATATATGTTAATGTTTAGTCTGTGGTTAATGTTTTGTCTTGTTAATTTCCCCAGGGCTTTTATTACTGATTTAAATCTGCCACACTGCCCCAGTGATTGCATCGCCTCTCACAAACGGCACAGGGCTCTCAAACGAATGTTGATTAACAGGAGTGGAGAAACATTTGGCTAGGACAAACACTCTTACTATATGCTTCTAATCATTAGATACATTTTGTCAGGAAGATGGGAAAGAGACAATTCCCAGCTCCCTCACTCCTCCCACGGCAGAAAAATGTGATTATGGGCATAAAAATGAATTTACAAGCCTTTATTTTAGGAAGCACATCATTATTAACTAAGTAATGATCGTTCTTCTGGTTCCAGGCACTCAAGCAGAAAGAACAAACTGAGTATGGTAACACAGATGTCTTCAATGAACGCTCCAACAAAATTCCTCATTAATGGAGTACTAAATGTTATTAATCAGCTCTATAGTACTACGAGCTCCATTACTCAGACTGCAAGGATTACATAAGAGACAGCATCCTAACTCACTCATGCAGAGACAGGAATAGGAGGAAGTGACCTACTCTCCATGCTGAGGAGAACGTTTAATAATGCATCACCCTTAAATAATGCAACGCTATAATGTGTAAAATGCACACAAACACTAATGCTTAAAATAACAGAGTGCCTGTCACACCAGCGCCCACGGTGACGCCCGACACCCGCTGCAAACGTGCGCTACAAACGCTCGGGGACCCCTGCAGCCACCAGACCGGGCTGTGCTGAAGGCCATCACCATCTGCTTTGAAGACCAGGTCCTTCAAACCACTACAGAACCACAGAGGCATTGGGGAGGCATTTTTCAAAGTAAATGTAATTTAATTTTTCCTAGAATGGTCTGGGTTGCAAGGGACCTCAAAGATCATCTAGTTCTAAATCCCAATTGCTACCCTTCATACAGAGGATCACAAAAGACTTCGCAGAGGGTCAGTGTCACAGCAGAAACACAGGGCACAGAGAAGGCTGATGGGTACAGAGCAGGATGTGCTCTACATGCAGCCACATTTGTCAGAGGATGTGACAGAGCTGACACAGCAGCTGGCAGGTCCGACACACGGCGTGGTTACACCGTCACTCTACCCCAGAGACTGCAGAAGGGTGAGGGTGCACCAGCTCAGCAGAGCAGTGCAGAGCACAAGGGACTCTTTATGGGTTTCAATCCTTGGTGCCAATTGCTGAAGCTGGATGATTTCCACCTGCACATCTCTCTGCTGCGTCAGGGTTCACATGCCTGAAACTGGAAAGAGACAACCACTGTAGCTCCAATCACTGCTCCCATTAGGACATGCCACACTGTTCCCCGGGGAATGTGATGGCAAATGTACCACACACGTGCTGCAGCACACAAGGCTCCTCCACAGCGTCCCCACCACATCCTGACCCTTGCACTGACCCAGCTTCTCCCAGCGCAGGATGGCCTTTCTCTCAAAGGAAACCGTGACCTCAGTTTAAGTCAAGCCCTTTCAAACCTACATATAATAATGCAAACAAGATGTTTCTTCGCTCTGGCATCCCCAGCATAGAGTGTTTGATCCACCAAAGAAAGCAGCTTTGTGTTTCAGCAAAAGCCTGTTTATTGTTATTTATAGGTAGAAAGGAAGTTGGACTAAATGATCACAGTCGTTCCTTCTGTCTTTATAATCCATGACATATAATTAAAGCACAACTTCTCAAGTCAGCCTTTCCCTCCAGTATTTTTGTGGATTACGTATTTAACACAAAATTTGGTTTTTCAGTTGGGCTAGTTGGACCTTGGCAGCAAACTGCAGGGTGGGCAGCTGTAGCCCCAGCCAGGGCTCAGACCCAACCCAGCCAACCAACTGGGAGAGTCAAGAAAAAAGGATTTGCTTAATTTTTGGCACACTTAAGCAGTTTTCCCATGTGGAGACACTTCCTGGAACAGGGCCCTGTAGCGTACTAATGCACCATTATGGTTTTAAGTTAGATCTGCGTAATCTGATATTTCTTAGACAACCAAACTTTGATTTTATTCTTGGAAGGAGAAGTCAGCCTTGCCTGGAGGATACAGCCAAGCAAAAGGGAAGATGGAGCAAAATCCAGAGAAAATCAGATTATGTCAGTCTGACTAAAGCCAGGTTCAGGAGCAGAACATGGCAGTACCCAGAGTCCATCTCCTGGTGAAGCCCCAAGCCCCCAACATGGTTCATGGCTAACGAGGCAGCACAGCAGAGGCGGGGAACACAGCTGCTCCTCACCCCAGGCTGCTGCTCTGCCTTTGGGACTGATTCCCTGAGGAAGCTGAAGATGCCCCAAATTCAAACAGCTGATTTCAGCATTAGCAGTGATTCACCTAACCTGACAGAATATAGGAGTCAAGGCAGCAAAGCCAGCTTCTGGTAAGGATGCTAAATACAGTTTAATTAAACAACTGCATTCCGTCCATTTTCTACCCCAAAATTGCTACTATGGGATCCCTACAAGACCCTCCCATTGCAGGCAATTAAATCTACCCCATCCCAACAGACTGAGAAACAAGGAATTGACTTGAGGGAATCACCAGTTTTTTACAAAGATCTTAAAAAAACCCTCACTAGGCAAAGCCAGGCAGCACGACAGCTCCAGGCAATTGCCACGCACTTGTTATTTTCTTTCCATGGGTTAATCGGTTTCCTTGGCAGATTTCTGTGGGTTTTAATGTTGCACCGTGTTTGTGCCTACGGCACTACAGAAAGGAACAATCCGAGAAAAACAAATTCCTAGCAGCTTAATTTAGAGAGGAAAAACAGATACCTGCCATCAGTCTGGAACACAAGCCAGAGTCAGAGCCTCTAACAGGGTATTTAACGGCAGCCGTGTCAGCTGGGTTGCAAATGTGGTCAATACCTACCAGTCTCTCTTCCCCCCTGCAGCCATGAGCCCAGATTCAATTATTCTTTGAGAAATACTTTGTTAAATAATTAAAAAGTTACTGCATTACTTTTTCCTTTTTTCTTCCTTAAACCAGACCGATTCAATTTTGGAAGTATAAAGCCATTATAATGTGTCAGCTAGCAATTAGCTACTGTACACTGTTTATTCTTTAATATAATCTTTGAGTAGAAGGGCAATATTCTCAGAAACACAGCATTAACTTGTTCCTCAATGACTTTAATATGGCTCTTTTCAAATTACTGCTCATAAAATCTCAGGGAAGAAAAATTTAGTGATGATATCCCATCTCCTTAATTAGTTCTCTCTCTCTTTCAGCAATCCAATAGCAAGTGTAATATTTATTTAAAATAGAGCACACAGGGCTTTCCACTAAATCTGCTGTAACTGGTGATATCAAAACAAGGTAGAAGGTGATGCCTTTTTTGCAGCCTGCGCAGACCATGCCCACAGGTACACACAGCTTTTCATATTTATATTTCAATAAATGCTCATACTGAAACCATCCCAAAGGTTTTTACAGCACCAAGTACTTTTTGCTATAAAATGCCCTTTTCCCTTCCTATGATGAATGTAAACCTTCCTACCTTTTCAACCCTTCCTACCCCAAAAGGTCCAGTACTTACCATTCCTCCCCACGCACCATCCCTTACCATCACCCTACTTATTTTAACCTTCAGATAGGAATAATCCCCCCAGCAGCAACTTTTTTCTCCCTCCATCCACCTTTCTCTTTCCAAACACCAGTCTCTGCTAAGACAACTAGGCTAGAACCACCAAAACTCTCCAAATCATTTCAACAGTTAAGCTGCTGAATTTCTTCAGCAGAAAAATTACAAGCATTTGTTTTCCAGAAAAAATCAGAACAATCTCACTCATTATGCAGCTCCTGACAAGGGGGGCAATGAGGCTTTCCCCATGGCCATGCCATGGGCCTCCCCAATGAAAGCCTAAATAGAAAGAAAAATAATTATCATTAAGGGGAAATAGTAGAAGTATATTCAAGGCCAACAAAAGGCTCAGGAAGACCCTGTGTTCTTTTCTCTTTTTTTTTTTTCCTTCATCTGTTGATGTTTTCTTAGTTTTGAAGCTATCAGATTCACAGTAATTTTTTTTCTCCCTGACAGTCAGGCCTAACCTAATCCCATTAAGGGTCAGCACCAAGATAATATACCCAAAACATGGCAAACAAGGTAAAAAGGCTCCCATTAGATTATTGCTCAATAAAGTAATTACTTTTTTTTCCCAAAGACAAATAAGGCTTATTGAAAATTTAAATCATTCTTTTCTATAAAGATATAAATACCTGCAGGGCTTTTTCGAGACTTTGTTGTTGATGTTGTAAGACATCTTGTTTTTACATGTACTGTGGTTATAACAATTGAATTACAGAATGACTTACAACGTTAGATTAGTTTCTGCCTGATTGGGAATATCGTTATAATGGAAATCGGTGTGCACTTTTAACCTTGTTACAATGCTGTATGTCTGATTAACGTATTAAAGGGACTCCTTCAACAATAGGTTTTGCAGACAGAAATTAAATTAATTCGACTTTATCACAACACCTGTATTAACAGCATCAAACAGAGGACTAGTATTTGATTACGAGAAGTGAATTTCGATCAACTGATATACAACAATTCCAAAATTAGGTAGGAGAATCATTAAATGGGAAAAAAATTGACTGAACACTTGTAATGCATTTTTGTTTATCGTCATTACTTTCCACTCACCTTGCAAGCTGCAAGCTGGGCATTTCCCCAACTCATGGAAAAGATAAACATCTTGCACCAAAATCTCATTTGGAGATTGGTGGAGAGTTTGGTGGAGAGTTACAAAATTTCCTTCTGGCTCCAAACAATGGGAAGTGCAGGAAGCAACGCTCAGACATGACCTTCCTGGATGTTTTTTAGCCTCTGCTGGGCAAACCCTTTTGGGCCCATCTGCACTGAGCTCATGGTGCCATTTCACTCATCAGAGCCACCCCAGCATCACCTCCTGCAGCCCCCCCCACCCTCAAGTGTCCTCTGCTCCATGGCTTTTGGGCTGTCCCTCAGGGAGGAGACAAAGGGTGGCTGACTTAGATATCAGCACAGGCAGCTGGGTATCTACAGAAATACCTGCACTCTGCTCTCTGGAGAGCAGCAGTGTGAGGTTTATTTGTACAGTGATGCAGATCAATATGTGCAGTCCAGGAGTTAATAACCTTAGAAAGACATAGAGCACATCAGTCACCCCCAAGTTATTCTCAGTGACCACCCAGCTCTCCAGGTGGCTCTCTGGAGGTCACTGGCTCAGAGCATCCCCTCAACCTTCGCCAGTAGTATGGAAGAGAACTGGGTGTGAAAAGTGGTTAGGTTAGAAAGATACACCTGCATAAAGAATTGCAAAATTTGCCAACAGCTGCCTTGTTTTTTCTTTTCTTTTTCTTTTTAAACAGAAATAACTCTGCCCAAGTAGCTGTAGGCTATCAGCACAGCTTTCTGCAGCCAGCCTGCTCGTGCTTAAACAAGTCTTTGGAAGAATAATGCAGTTAGCAGCAAACTTCACCTACTGAAAGCAGGCTCCGCGCCCTTGGGGGCTCATTAGTGGGGCAACACAACAGGTAGGGATGGAAAAGGCTACCAGTTCTTTTTGCAGTAGCCTGATAAGGTAGTGACGACCCAGCAATGAGGGGTGCACTGCTGCAGCAGGTGGATGAAAAATCTGCCTCAATTGTTTGTTGAAATTTTTCTTCCCAGTGAAGCATTTAGCATCTTTCATGCCTGGTACCTCAAAGCCATTTCACAATAAGATGCAAAAATGATATAATTCACAGCACCACGCACAGGCAGAGAATTCAAAATGAAGCAAACCACTCATTGCAACCCAGCCCCTCATCCTCTCCAGCACAAAACAAAACACCGCTGCTCCGCCCGGGCAGCTCTGGGCACTATTTCTGCTTTGCAGAGGGTCGCTTTTAAGTTTCTGGTTTGTTCTTGGCTCATTCATCAGCATTGCTAATGGGAGAGATAGTTCTGGTTTTAAGGCAGCAACACTCACGGGGGTTACTGTCACTGGAAGTAAACTCAGCACTGTTAAGATGAAGGATGCCCGGTGAATGACCCCGGATGGAGGTCTGAGTGGAAACCGCAGTCACGGATAATGAGGCCAAAAGAGGGTTTAGCGTAAAAAGCACAGAGAGATGGATATTGGTGAGCACAACTCTGGTGTTGCAAAGCTGCGGGTCTAAGCAAGGATAAAATTCTTCAGGAGAGGAAATGGGCCAGAATGTGTTTTGCTAATAAAGCATCTATGTTAATAGGGGCTGCAGGAGGCTGCAGCAATCTGGGCAGCAAGCAGGGAGCCGTGTCTGCAGGGCTGATGCTCAGGGGTTTAATCTCTCTGGCAAAAGAAAGATGTGTGGGGAGTTTTAACAGAGAATTCCACAGGCAGCTCCACCATTCCACAGTAAATGTACAGGGCAGTGGCACGTCTGGAGGAACTGAGTTAAATAAGGATAAAGGCAGTTCATTTCATGGATATCACTTCTCTGCAGGCTCCTCAGAAGCCAAGGGGGTCAGCCCACACCTAAAAGTCTCCTGTTTCTGTCATGCACCAGTTTGTAGCATCCTTCAAGTAAACCAAATCTAAATCTCAGCAAGGACCCAGAGCATGAGGCTGGTTTAACTCTGAAGGAAGTTCAGCTGCAAAGCTCATTTGCAAATACAGTCCCAGTGAAAGGGCTGTGCCCCAGCCCTCCCCATTCAGAGGAGCAGCTCCTCCCTGGCCAGCACCTTTCCCGCAGTTTTTGATGAAGACCAAGCCTCAAGACACCTAGAGGGAACTTTCTGATGCTCTGATCTTCGGTTCAGAATGAAACTCGGGTTTTTTCTGCTTAAATGCAATCTATTTCAAGACCTCCCATTATGTCCTTGACCATTACAATTTATTTAAAAAATCAGGCAGCCTGAAGTTTCAAAGCTTGAAGCTCAGAGGTGAAGGAGCAGGCACCCCATACATCTCCTGCAGCAATGCTTTGCATAGCATGACCTCCAGCTCCCTCCTCTCCAACATCCCAAAGCATCCCAGGTCCAGCTGTCCAGCCAAGCTGTGATGCAAGCCAGGAAAAAGAGATGAGGAATAAAAGAAGCTGTTTTGTGGAGTGAAGAAAGCTGCAAAACTATGAAAGCTGTGTACCCTCATTTCCAGCTGTTAAGACTGCATCCTGCCCCACTAACTCTGGGAGTTCTTTGTACTGATGCCAGAGCATCTCAGAACCAAAAATCTTTTTAAACACTCAGGAGCCAGTTGCAAAACAACAAATTAGCTCCTCCAGCAAAACAAGGAACACGCCAAGCCACGGTACATGCAGACAGCTACACAGAACCAGTAATTAATCTGCATGAGGTCTTTAGGCTTGTTCTGACTTCAGCTTGGAGAAGATGCAAGGCATCCCATCACACGCAAAGCTGCGTGCATCTCACTTGCAATGCAGCCAACACGTGATCTGAAGGGAGATCAAGCCAGGCTCAGTGGGTGCTCTATGATATTCCCACCCATAAAATACAGCAGCCTTGAAAAGCTCTTTTTAAGCCCCAGAGTAGTGAGGATGAAGTTGCCACCAGGCGAGTGATCTGTCTCAAGACTGAAGTCAACAAACAGATTCATATGATCTTTAGTGCAAATTTGGATTGGACATCAAACCCACTGTCAAAGGATGCTCCATGTGCTGCCATGTGTGCATGCAGGGAGGAAGGGGCACTGTCTGCAGCTACCTTCTACTTTTCACTTAAAAAAAAGGCCTCACTGCAAATTCCCTTGAAAGAGCACATCTCAGAAGCCAGAACATGTCCAGTTAAAAGGACAAGGGAGAACAAAAAAGAAGAATATAATATAGAATTTTACATACAGAAGCAAAATCAAAGCCTCTGCTGATGTTCAGTGCCACCTCCTCTGGCTTTGCAGTGACAGGTTTGAGCATCAATGGCCACTGCCTCCACCCAGCAGCTCTGCAGAGCCCCACACACTCAGTCTGCTTCATCCAGACCCAATTCAGTGGCAAACTGACCCAAAGCCTGCCATGCCACAAGGGGCAGGGCAAGCAGGGGGCACACCAGTGTGCCACTTCACCCACACTTTAAAAGGACAACCCTGACCAAAGACATGCTACCCTGCATCCTCACAGGCAAAATTCTTGCTAGTAGTGAATTAATTAATTAATTAATGTGACATCAATGGTCTCCCTCTCTAGGCCAGACAAGAGGTAAAGCTTTCACTAGGCTGAGAATAACCTCTGAGTATCACTACCCCAGAGACACAAGTGATGGTCAAGAGCGTTCATGCCAAAGTCCCTCCCAAGAATGAGATGCAAGCCCCTAATTTGCTGCTGCATAGTTGAATACTAAACCAGAGATTTAAGTCCTGCAGCAGTGTGCCAAAATAGCTGGATCATAGTTGTTGATACTGGGTTACAAAAGTGTAGGCATGAGTAAGTTTGCCCTTATTCTTTCAGCTCTAGCCAAGCCACCAACTTGGGCATTTCTAGCTCAAAATCAACACCTCGAAATCCAGGATGTTTTGCCATATGTGTCCCCCACTGTAAGAAAATCTTTTCTACCTGAAACCTCTTCAGACAGCTAATCATAGTACTCCCAAGGTCTTTCCACAGGAATAGGAATGCTGCTGATACTGTTCTCATAATAAGGTTTATTTTCATCCTGCAGGGGGAACAGATGCTTGCTTTAACACGCTTATCAGGCACCTTACACTGCCTATCACAAAATGGATAACAAAATACACAGTACACACACCTTGGGATAGTTCTGAGGGCGTCTGAGATCACTGAAAACCGAAACTTCACCTGTATTTCCAGCTTTAAGTGGAAAATGGAGCTAGCTACCAGTGAGTATTAGAGAATAGCCTGAGGATTAAACTTTGCCAATAAAGGACTTGAAAACACAGAGGCTGTACATCCAGCTGACTCTCCCAGGAGTGATGCCAACAAAAAGCAACCCACATTAAAAGTACAAAGAAACTGATCTCGGCATCTCAGAGGGAAGGACTTGGCAAACAGCGCTGTAATTTCAAAGCTTTCCCCACAAATCTCTTGCCAGCTCTAGTACAGACAGAAAAATCCATTAGCAGATAGGAAAACTCACCACAGCTCCATGATACTGCAACCTGCTGAGCAAAGCAGCTTCCAGTAAGTCACCAGGTGAGACAGCCCCAAAAGCAGCTCCTGGGCAGTACTTTGTGAAAACCAGCCTGGCATCCCTGACAAATGTACTAAACCCCCGTGTGTGGCAACTGGTGACATTTGCATTCTCGGCTGCCAAAAAGTCCAGTCTGCTGGAACTGCGATTTTTCACACACTGCAGCAATGTTTCTGTGGTGCTACAATCAACCAAAGTACCTGGTTATCTTTACAACATGCTCATGAACTCCCTGCCAGGATCCTCTATAAATCTAGGGAAGCAAGGGTCCAGTTTTCCTGGCTCAGGCTTCCCAAGGCCATCAGAGCTGGGTTCACACCAAGCACTCTCCCTGAGCCAGGTGAGGTGAGCACTTCAGCTTTGGGATAACATCAAACGCAGCCTGCACAATGGCATCACCTCCACAGCACCCCAGCAGCACAGCTGTATAACCTAGCTAACCAGACCTAAACAGTCTTTTAAAGGTGTTTGCAGGAAAGTAAAGCAGCAGGGATCTGCTCATAGGACAAGCACATTGGAAATTGCATGCTCTTCCCATAAAGCACTGGCCCCTTTCTGCTTCCCTCCTTCTGACGAGTGCAAGTGGTTAAACAAAGCTCTGGTTAATATTGCAATTTAATAGGATTTTCTAGAAATTCAGCCATCAGTTCTGCATGAAAGAAAAAAAGACTTTGCTGAGCTCCCTGCTCTTTCCTTTCTAGGCACTGCTCTGCAGGTAGAGCTGCACCAGAGACTGCAAGGAGAGCAGCAGGGGCTGGGCAGCTGGATTGCATCAGAAATGGGACAGGCAGCAGGTTGAGGGAGGGGAATTCTGTCCCTCTACCCCACTCCAGTGAGACCTCACCTGGAGGATTTCCTCCAGCTCCAAGGTCCCCCAAGATAAGAAGGACATGGACCTGTTGGAATGAGGGTGACAGAGTTGACCAGAGGTCTGGAGCTGTGGAGACAGGCTAAGAGAGTTAGGGTTGTTCAGCCTGGAGAAAAGAAAGCTGCCAGGAGACCTTACTGCACCTTCCAGTGCCTAATGGGACTCCAAGAGAGCTGGAGTGGGACTTACGACAAGGAGTGATAGGACAAGGGGAAATGGCTTTCAGCTGACAGATGTTTAGATTAGATATTAGGAAGAAATTCTTGACTGTGAGAGTGCTGAGGCCCTGGCACGGGTTGCCCAGAGAAGCTGTGGCCACCCCATCCCTGGCAATTTTCAAGGCCAGGGTGGATAGGGCTCGGAGCAACCTGGGACAGAGAAAGGTGTCCCTGCCCACCAGAGAGGTCAGGACCAGATGACGGACCCTTCTAACCTAAACCATTTATGATTCTAACTTCAGAGGAGATAACTTTTACCTACGTAAGATCCCCTGACTGTCACCCCTGTAATTCCAATTAAGTGAGAAAGCACTAGCTTTTGGAGGTGCTGGGGTTGAAGATGTTATTAAGCTTATTTGTACTGCATCTCTCCCAGTTGTCTTGGTTTGTGGTAAAAAGCACCAACAGACTGAATAAAATCATTCTTCCCTACACTCATGATTAAAATATCTACAAGTGGTGGACATACTAGGCAGATTTTCAACCAGGGAAAAGGTAGGATATTAGAAAATTAATACAGATATAGGCCTAGACAGCAATTTTTTCCCAATATGCCCTGAGAGTCAGCCTCCTTGATAAAGTATTTTAATAGCAGGTTTTAGGGGTGAAGTTTTTAAGCACACAATTTGTAGAAATAATAAAGCCCTAACACACACCACAGCTGACAAATTAGCTACTAAAGCAAGGCTTGGGATGGGAACTGTTTACTGCCACATTACTGAATTCACTCTTCTGCACTGCTGTTTACAGACCAGGAACAACACACAGGCTCCCATTTAAATGCATGCCCGGAGGCACCGTTTCCAAAAGCAGATTTACAGCAGTATGACTTCCTCCTCTTGGGGACTGCAGAGCTCCTCAGAAACCTACCTGAATGCTCTGCAACACCTCTGGAGCTCAAGCTCGTGTGCCCTTTGTAGCCAGATCTGCCCCAAGCTACAAATGGGTCCAGGTCTGTGTGAGAATGCCCACACCCAGCCTAGGGATGGGTGGCAACGGGCAATAAGGAACATGGAGAAAAGATGCTCAGTCAGGTAACATGCCTGAGGATCTGAAATACCAGGAGGCAAAACCGCTGCTGCAGAAATGCCACCAATGCTGTGAAAAACAAAAGAAGTCCCAAGGACAGGCAAGTGCAGTAGTGTTGTTATTCGCTGTACAATCACTAAGGGTGTGGAAGATAAATTTGCCATCATTCCAGAGGATTTTAATGACAATTAAATAACCTGTCATTATTCTTAACACCATGCAGGTATTAAGAAATTTGTCTGTACTGTGCCTACAGAAGCAGTAGTGGTCAAGGTCAGTAATAAAAGAGGTAAATATGAGAAGCCAGAGCAAGCGTAAAAACCCACATTTTCAAAGACAACCCCTGTGGCATTTCATACTTTGGTATGACTACAGTATCTAAAAAGAATCATATTTACAGAATAACAGTAAACGTAACTGTTTGCTTCCAGGTATATTCTTTGAAACTCAATATCTGCTGATAAGTTCAACAGAAAAACTTTCATCCTAGCACAGCTAAATAAAAAAAGTTGTATTCTATCACTTATAAAGTGGTATCTTACAAAGATATTTACCCCAGATTACCCCAGATCCTAATGCAGCTCAGCTATTAGATTCAGCCCTCTGCAATACTGTAGTTAAGAAAGTCAGTGCTTCCATTATTGCCTTATTTCTCCACTCAACAGCTCATATACTCATTTGTAAAAGAAAAAAGAAAAAAGTTCCTCTGGCCTCAGATCTGACATAAAACCCTTAGCTGAGCGAAATCAGTGTTTTAAAAACAAACTTCTAAAACTCAGTGGCCGTTCTTTTTTGGTGACAATTGCCAGGCAACTGGCTTGTTTGGCTTGGATTTTTTCTTCTTCACTCTAATAATGCAAAAATGTCTCTAGAGCAAATAAACGAATCACTGAAGTATTAAATAATAAAGAAGAGTTATGTTTAAGTGACCTAGCTACATATGGCACTAATGAATTCCAAAGCTTTACCATGTACAAAAGCACTGAATGGTTTTCTAATGCCCAGTAATTTTTTATTGTAAAGGAAGTTAATTTATGTTCTGGTTTGGCAGAGGATGGGCAAATTGTAGCTCTACTGCTTTGTGCTGACTTTAGTGGCCCTCCATCTACTTGTCCTCCCACAAACACATTCTCTGCAGACAGATCAAGGTGTCAATATTCAGTAATGTACGGGAGAGTCATGTTTGTTCACTACATACGTGGACATCTCCAAGAAAAAGCGCATTCTTGGTTTTGAGCCAAAAGAAAGATATGGGAAAACAAACACTGATCCTTTCAGGACCCTACAGCAATGCCCAGGTCTGTGCTCACAAAACCTGGCACACAGCCCACATGCACAATGCTCCTCCTCTGCTTTAGCACCTACAGGCATGGTGAGTTCACTGGTGCCAAACACGTTGGATGCTTTTGCTCACAGTTGAATATGTCAACGAATCTTTTGATAGTAAAAAGGCTCACTCTACATATAGAACTCAGTTTTGTTCCTTACTGCCCTGGAAATAGCAACTGGGCTTAGAGTGGAGCTGGGTTTTCTCTCCTTATCAACTGTAACATGAATTCTCCATTTCACCTGAATTCAAAGGTAAACCTACAGTTACGTCCCTGATCCTTTGCTGTTCCAGAGGGGTTGACTGAGGGTTCTGGCTGATGTGAAAACAACTTCCCCTGGCTCAGCAGAGCTGCTGCTCCTCACTGTCAGCTGGAACCTCCCTGCATAAGCAGTGCTTGGCAGGCTGCTGTAAAACAGTGATTTTCTGCAGAAAGGGACTCAGGAAGGTTAAAAGCCAATGTCCTGTGCTGTATCCTGGAGCTTAACATGCTCCCCACAAGTCCTGCCTGGGCCCACCTGCCCAGGTGACCAACACCCAGCCCAGCCACAGACTGGTCACTGCAACACAAGAGCAACCCAACTCAGTGCAATTTGGTCCCTAAACCCTTTTTAAGCCCTGAAGAAAGCTTGCTCCACGTGAGCCAAACTACCTGGAGTGGGAAACCACCCGAGTGCCACCACGTTATTTCACAGCCTGCACAAGTGTGGTGCCTGAGCAAAGCCAGCACAGAGAACAGCACAAAGTGCTGCTGGCTTAGTGCCACACAGCTCAAAGCCCATAAGCCGATACATTTCCATGTGGCCCCTAAAAAAGATAAGATTTACTTACAGTGCAAGTAGTACAGTGACCTACATAAACACAGTTCTTTTGTAAACAGGAGTCAAGAATGGCAGGAACAAGCAGCTAACAGGGAAACAGTGTCAGATTTTAATCATAGTTGGCTTTAATCAAACTATTACAAAACTCCTGCACCTTTGCCCTGTGCCCAACTCTTCCCTACCTACATGGAGCAGCTCAGCTGTGTCTCAAGAAAAATCTCCTCTGCAGAACAAGCATCGTAGCACCACAGTACATTTGTCCTTGGTGTTCAAACAGAGCAGCAGGATTTTCAGAACAAGACAGCCCGAGTTTCTCAGGAAGCTCAGAAATTCACACAGTGTGTTTTTAAAGAGTCAAGTAAAAATAAGAAATAATCTCATGAAATGCAGCCCAAAACTGGAATGAGTTACTAGAAGATGGAGAATCAGCTCTTCTTTGGTACATCAGGGGATGCTACAGCACATGCCTCTGCTTGGCATCTATTTGGAAGTACATTTTTGTGATGTTAAAGGAGGCAGGAGACACGTGAGGAGCAGGGCCAGCCTTTCAGAGCTACCCAGGGAAAGCACAGCACTCAGGGAAAACTGAAGATGCTGGGACATCTCCGATCCCAACCTCACACCCCAGGGCAAGTCCAGAGCCTTCTGCTCTGGCAAACCTGAAAAGAGGCAAAGCCCTTAATGTCAAACCCAAGCCCTGCAAACACCGGTTTCAAATGTTACCAAAAGTTTTTTGGAAGGGGAGAGGGGCTAGGAAGGGGGTTGGTAACTGGAGCATTTGGGTTTTGTTGGCAGGAGAGACAACTTGATTTCAACACACAGAGTCTGTGTACAAGCCAGGGCAGAGAGCCTGGGGAACTGCAGAGAACTACTCACAGCAGTCGAGAGCTTCCCTTCGTTCTTCTGCACGTGGACGACGGCATCGCGCACCACGGAGAACAGGCTCAGGAGGACGTGCTCCATATCATAGATGCCGTGCATGCCTCTGGTCAGCCCCTCCAGAGACCCGATGTACTCCTTCCAGAGGTTATGGATCTCCAGGACGCCGGCCAGGCATCCCTGCATCACCGCCCCGCAGTAGCTGGCACAGGGCTTGGCCAGGAGCAGCCCCTGGCAGTGGGAACAGTACCACATCTTCAGCAGCGCCCGCCCACAGTCCTTGCTGAATTTCAGGTGGTCAGTCGTGTTTATCACCTCGATCCCCAGGTTCAGCGCCTGCAGGAAGACTCGTGTGGCCTGCAGGGACTTGGACACCTGTGTCATCATCGTCTTCGGGTAGCTCCCAAAGACTTTGAGGTCTCTCCTGGCCGCCCGCAGACATTCGGTCATTTCCACAGAGGGCTCGGGGGAGCCGGGATTAATCAAATGAGAGTAAACCAAAGGGAATAAACTGTCAAAAAATTCATTTATCATGTCATTGACACTGACGTCAGAGCCCAGTATGTACAGCGAGATATCAGTAAAAAGTTCTCCAACAAATTTAAGAGCCTTGGGCCCCATGCTCTGGTAGTAGGTCCTAAACATGCTGTTGGTGAAGTTTCTTGCGTGCCGCACTACAATTTCGAAGGCTTCTGCAAAACAGAACAACAACAACAACAACAAAAGTTATTAAGAGATGGTGAGGAGGGGAAACAGGGACGATAATGTTCTACCACATCACTGCTGCCAGGGCTGGCCCCATCCTGCCTGCCTTGGGTCAAACACCTGCTGGCAGCCATGCCTGCTGCGAAACACCAGCATCAGCAGTTTCCAGGGGAAATGCATAAATTCTTTAAACAGAAGCTACATTTCAAAATGGCAAAAAAAAAGAACTATGATCTAGTCAACATTTCAGCTTTTAAAGAAAATATTGATTCCAGAAAAGGGCTAGACTGCAATTTCTTTCTTTCTCTCCCGTCATATTGATTTGAAATTAACAGGAATTCTATCTGCAGACTTAATTTAAGGCAGAGACAAATGTTTGACAAACTCTACAGTGTTTAAAATCAGGACACAGTAAATGCTGACATTCCATTATAAAAAGGAAAATACTTAAAAAGAGTTTAATCACAGGCAACACTCTGACTCGATCCCCATCAGGTATCCTGCACCAAGCATCCTCAAAGCCACTGGGAAAGCCCCCACAGCACTGCAGTATTCCCAAATGACACTTCACCTGCAGATCCAATGTTTCATCTGCCCTGGCTGTGAGCTGTTCCGTTGTCCAGAGCGATGCTGAGAGCCAGTGGTGCCATGCCCACCTATGGGTGCCCAGCCAGGAACACTCTCGTACATACGAGGCTGTCCCACACTGTCCCATGAAATCCAAGTTTTAGACAGAGAGTGGCATTTTGCTAGGAAAAATCACAGTGCATTTTCCCATCTCTACCTTCAAAGACTTTAGGACTTTCAGACCACATCTCCTCCACAAGGTGAGCAGGGAAGCCCCCACAGTCACTGCACAGTTATTCCTTTAATCATAGCCCTCCTCATCAGGAGGCTTCCCAAATATCCATACCCCTCTATATAAGGACAGCATACCTACACACACACACACCCCAGTTTGCACCTTAAAGCATTAGAAGGGGAGGCCATCAGTGCAAGCTAAAGTCTTTTTCTTTGGCCAGCTTGCTCTACCAGCCCATGTCCCACCCTCCAGCGTACTATTCATAAAATGCTAAAATTAATGAACGGCCTTTCAGTTCACAGGTCACTGACACCCCACAATGTAACTGCTCTCAACCCTGTCACTCTGGAAGCACACATGCCAGCTCAACTTGCATGAAAATTATTCATGTTCAATAATTAAAGGGAATGTTTAATTTTTAAAGCCATAAGAGTTATTTCCCCCATTTGTTAAGGCTGGAATGCAGCTGAGCATGGCCTGACACATCTCCACAGGAGTTCAGTATCAACACTGTCACAAGCAATGCTGGGCCTTGCTGCTCACCCTGCATAACCTCTTGCATTACTCAAGAGCTTTTAAAACCATCACAACTCCAGGACTTCCAGCTCTTTCTCCCTGGGTGCACCCTATTCAGGGATGCCTGGAAGAACAGGGTGCTGTTGCTGCATCCCACCCCAGCATGCAGAAAGCTGTGGTGTAAGCAGTGATCAGAGATAATCAGAAATTGTTGATAAATGTCTGCTAATAGTGTGTCCATCCCATGTGGTGCCTGCAAACCTTCCAGGCATGCTGCTGAAGCTTTTTATCCCCGGCTCCAGACACTCACACCAGGACTGTCCCGGCAAGCCAAGAACCATCTGCATTCCCAGGCAACAGCAATCCGTCCTTCCTCGCAGCACAGACTGAGGAATGCAGTGGTGCAAGGACACAGGGCCCCTCTCTCTCTGCCTCCCTCACCACGACAGCCAGCATCCTATTCCTCACCCCCAGACAGAGGAGGGCAAAGATCTCCAGGCAAGACAACAGCAAGTGTGACATGGAAGGGGCTCTGCAAGCAGAGCAGTTGCACTACTGCACTATTTGAAATGCTGGTTGCACTATTATTAAAAGGTTTTCTTTTTTTTTAAAAGTCTCTTTAAAGAGGACACATGGATTACAAAACTTTTTTCCCCCCTCTTTATTCTCAAGAACACCAGAACAGCTTTTGCTTCAAAAAGCACAAGGAACTTTTTGGACCAGTGTTTTTTGGAGTGGAGACAGTGCCAGGATTTTCATGCTGTGCCTCCCTGTTCACCTTTACCCTCTTCTCTGTTAGTTCCCTTTAGAAAAAGTCATTACTCTTCCGTTTTCTCCCTCCTCTGTGCTCTGCCAGTTATCATCAGAGCCAAAAGACTCTTCGCTGATTAGAAAAATATTCCAAGCTCCTATGCAAACCTCCTACGGCGAGAAGGGCTTCAGAAAGGAATGGAGAACAGTGGCCTATCAGAAGAGCTGGCACACACAGTCCCCACTGCTTTAAAGGTCATGACATGCACATAATTTTCATCGTAATAACTGGCTGAGAGTGTCTATTTTATGCGCCTTGGAGCTTTTGCATATATCCATTAGAAAGCGCAACAGGGATTATAAAAGCATATGGAGACTCCTGCTGCCCTATTAATAGATGCAAGAAATAATAAAACTTTGTAAAAAAGAAGTCTTACAAATCCAAAATCTCTCCCACCCAGCTCCCACAGTAGTTGCTTATTCTGACATATCCTCAGAAAGAGCTGGTTGCAGGAATTCTAAATCCCCAGCTGCCAGCAGCTGCAGTGACCCTCAGCCAGGCTCCGAGCACTTCAAAGGGGAGGAAACTTTGAGGGTCAGTCCCCTGTGCTCCCGCGAGGGAACCTCCCGGGGACACGGGGGGACGCTGCATTGCAGACCTGACACAGGCTTCTGATCCCCCATTAGACCCAACAGCCTGGACTTGCTGCGGGTAAAATCTGCCCCACTCATAACACGGCATTATTGGAACTCACTGCTGGAGGATAATTCAATCTTTTCTCTCTTCCATTTTTCCATTTCAAGGATATTTTCAAAAGCTGCCATTTAAGGCAGCTGTTTTGCAGGTCTGGCTGAAGCAGTGTGAATACAAAGCAAAGCATCAGACTTACTCCCAACTTCAGCAGGCAAAAACACTGCACAGCTGAGCAGGGCTCACATTTTTCAATCTTCATCACTGCAGAGTACACACACAGATGCACACACAGCAGAGTGTAAGACATGTTGCTCTGAACACATTAGCAACAAAAGAAAGGCTCAGGATAATCTCCATCCTTTACTGGATGCAGTGAAGGGAGAAACACAGTGACAAAGGATGAGGAAAAGGCAGATGTACTTAACGCCTTCTTGGCCTCAGACTTTAGTAAAATCAGTTTTTCTCCAGGTACCCAGCACCCTGAGCTGAAAGACAGGGATGGGGAATAGAACAAAGTCCCCATAATCCCCATAAGGGCTCTGCTACACCACTTACATACACACAGAAGGGGCTGGATGGGATCCAGCCACAGGTACTGAGGGAGCAGGCAGAAGAACTCACAAGGCCACTGTCCATCATTTACCAGTAGTCCTGGTTACTCAGCGAGGTCCCAAGTGACTGGAGGCTGGCAAATGTGACTGTACCTGTGAGGATGAGACCATCTTGAGTGCCATCACATGGCACATACAAGACAACCAGGGCATCACGCCCAGCCCCACATGGGTTCATGGTTCTGCTTGACCTATCTCATCTCATTCTGTGATAAGGTCAGCAGCTTGGTGGAACAAGGAAAGGCTGGGGATATTGTCTACCAGGACTTCAGGGAATACTTTGGCACAGTTTCCCATAGTATTTCTCTTGGAGAAACTGTCTGCTTGTGGCTTAGTCACCTGTCCAGGAAAGAAACCAGGGGAGCGTTTGCAGGATGAGAATCAGAGCATCATCACCAGCCAAGCACTGGTGCCCTGGTACTGTACATCTGTCAACTGCCTCAGCCAAGGGCAGTTTATCAGGACTCCCAAAGGATGAATGGAACAGCTGAACCTACTCTAGACCACAGATATCAATGAGTAGTTGAAAAGCACAGGCTATTACTTATTTTTCAGGCTGGACTCTTGCTGAAGTACCTGGAGAGGAATTGCTGCCTGATTCCAGCAGCCAGAAGGGAAAGACTAAGCTCGTTTCAAAGTGCAAAAATTCCCCAGAACGCAGCCCAGGGAGAGCTGCGTGGCCGCTGCAAACCGGCAATTAGAGAAAATAAATTGTAAAAGAGCATAACAGTGCCCTGAGTGGGGATTACTGGCAGGAGGAGGAAATCACTACGTTCTCAGCCCAGATAATAAGAGTCTGCTGCTTAGTAAAAAATGCCAGCTTTCCTGAGAAAGCACGTTGGCTCCTAAGCTGCAGCAAACTTCAAAGGGTTCAGCAGCAGGGCTGGAGGAGCTCCGGATTAACCTACTGGCTGCCCCAGGCTGCAGGAGGCTCCAGCCCAGTCTGCCACTTGATGGGTTTATTTAAGAGATTATGTGATGCAGCTGCCCAAACCACAAGGAGCTGGTAAAAGTGACCCCAGCAAGCCATTCCCACACAGCATCTCAGTGGAGAGGGTAGAGCCAAAATCTGACGGCAGCTGCAGAGCTGCGTAGCTACAGACACACACCTCCAATTCCAAGCTCAGCAAGGGCTGCTTCACAAGCAGTTGAAGATGTTTGGAAAGGTGAAACAAGGTCTGTCCTCCTTCTGTCTCCCATGCCAGCTCCCCAAAACAGCAGCACCACAGGAGCAACAAGGAGCCATCTCCACACACCACTGTGAGCTCTGGGAGGAGGGACAGCAGGGTCCATCTGGGAGGAGGGACAGCAGGATGTGCCATAGGCTTCATGCTGCACCTCCAGTAACGTGCTGCTCTGGTTTTGCTGTAAAGACAAGCTTTCTATAGGGATAGCTGCCCTTCTCCGGGTGTCACATAGCACATCAAGTCCTCTTTGGCAAAGGCTTAGCAGAGGTGAAGGCACTGCACAGCAAAACCTGCTGCACCAGCAGCTTATCATCCATAGGCACCCGGGAAAGGGGCAAAGATAGGTGGAGGTGCAGGACTGTGTGACCCATGCACCCTTCAGCACATGAATACCAAGGCATTAGAACTGCACCTACAACGTTAACTTTCCTGTTTCTTCACATCTAGACACATAAATCCTGCAACCATAAACTCTCTCTGAGCAGAGAAACTCCCACCATGGCTACTCCCACTTACCCTCTGGAGTTCAGCTCACAATTCCCATTTGCACTTTTGCGAAGGATTGTTCTCTTAAAAATTTGCCCCCCACTTCCACCCCCAACTTATCTTGATCACCAAGATATGTCTTCACAGTGGAGGAACTACAACCTTTGTTAGTCCACTACCAAGAGCCAGTAGCAGCAAAGTTTGGGGTTTTTTGATGGGAGAAAACCAGGCAAGCAATTCTAGACAACGTCATGGTGTCACCACCATTTCCCTACACCCTCAGAAAACTCCAGGGCCATTTCATCCAGGAGTGTATGGCAGAGTAGTGGATCCTCGTGCACTATCCCAAACTGTAAAATGAACAGAAAACTGATTTCCATGCAGCAGAAACCTCTCTTGAGGTCAACACGGATCAATGGCACTCAGCTGAATTTACCTCCACAGATGACGCGTTTTGTGATTTCCTGCACCTTCCCCAGGATGCTGCTGCTTGGGAGCATTACAGGCTGCAAATGTGGCATACAGTGATTCCTTGTCCTGCACATGGGACCATTTTCAAATCCCAGCTCCGCAAAATGCACTTTAAATGCCCTTTCAGGTATGAATGCACTTGTCCTCCCACAATGAATCTCATCTATGTTGCAGCTGCTCCAGGGTAGTAAGTGACCCAGCTCCTGAAGCTCAGTGGACTTGCTGAAGTTCCTCTTTTAGGCTTTGATGGCTCTGCTCATGTCCCTGGGTCTGCTCCCCAGGCCTGTCCTTGGAGGGTCTCTACTCACAGGGCCTGACACCAAACTCTCTGCACAAGGCACAGCAATAACTTCAGGGCTCAGAGAGCCTCTGGTCTGGCCAGACTTCACCTGCTTGGCTCCACCTGATCTCTGGCACTTCCCTGCTGATGGCCAAACTTCTCCCTTCGCTTCTCAGGACACAAATAACAAATCATCAGGAGAGAGCTCGGCACTGGAACCTCTCAGCCCCCAGGAATAATTTTCACCCTGAGACAAACGCATGGGTGTCCAGGCAGGACACTGGGAAATAAATTAATTCATTAATCTGTTCCAAATGGAATCACTGCATTTCTGGCAGGCCCAAGGTTTCCAAACCTTTAAAAATCCCTTACATCTAAAAGCCAAAACTGCTCAGCCCCTCAAAAACACTACCAACCTTCATGGACTGGAATTCAAATGTTCATCAAGGAAATGCTAAAAGTTTGGGTGTTTGTATTTTATAACCAAGTATTTTTTGACCTGGCTCTTGCTGTGACACTGCTCAAATGTGGCCAAAGAAGCCAGAGGAATCCTCATATGAGTGAGCTCCAAAAAGAGGAAATGTTTCTTTAATATCTACAATGAATCAGACAACTTCAGCCCCATCACAAGAGCCTGTGTTCCCGAAACAGAGCTCACCAAGAGAGGAACAACTGTTTGCAATAACAGCCTGGCTGCCACAGGCACTACTGGTGAGATGAACCCCTAGTCATTTTTCAAACAGCAGGTAATATTTATTTACCAACTTGGAAAAGGTTTGCAATATATTGAGCAGAAAGGAAACAAAATCTAAGAGAATTTCCCCTGGCAGCAATGAGAGCAGCCTCCAGATTTGTTCTGTTATGATTTACACTACACTGCAAGTTTTTAACAACATTATCTGGAGACAAAAGCTCTTCTAAGCAGTATAATTACTTTTGTCTATGGCATTACAAAACCCATCAGATGGTGCCACTGCTGCTCTTACAGGGTTTGTTTCACTGAGCACATTTGGGTTTGAAGCGTAGGAAATGCTTTTTTCCAACTATGACACAGCTTTTTGGACTAATTTTACAATATTGTCACCATTAAAATTATGGTCTCAAGCTCCCAAGCTTATGAGATTAGCTTCAAAGCATTAGTAATTAAAAAAAAAAAATAGAACCATTCTGTTATTCTCTCTTCTTAATTTTAAACCATCAAGGTTTGCACTTTCTACCTTTGCTCCAGCAGCACCAGTCCAAGAGAGGAAAGGGCTAGTCTTTAAATGAGACAGGGCTCCTTCCAGCTCCATGCCCACTGCCTTCACTCCCACAGCAGCCAAGTTACAAGTTTCCAAGCCACTGCTGCTCACCAGCCAATGCCAAATCCTTATGCTTTTGACAGAAAAACATCTTCTCCTAATTATCTGTTTTTAGCAAAAAACCGAGCCCCAAAGCCATTTATTTTTAATTGTTCAGCTTATATAGTGCCCTGGCAGTTTGAAATACACTCACTGAAGTTTGTTATAAAAACACTGTATGATCCATCTCATTATACCCACTCAAACTGCCCCTGAAAATACGCTCCTGTTCCAGTCCAGGTAACAGTCCAACTGTTACACAATTAGTCACACTGTGCTTCTCCCATTTAATATTTATATCCTGCACACAAAATCTTTGTTAATGCTGACAGCAGAGCTCACCAACACAAGCTGCTACCAGCCCAGAAGCAAGGAAATGCTGGTGCTCAAAGCTCCCCACTTCCAACCAGCCCCTCACCTGGACCAGACCCTACCTGGAAGGAGCTCAGTGCAGTGGTCTGTACACCACACTGGCATCCAAAAGTTGTGACAGCAAAAGGCAGGGTCAGGGGTGCTGACACAGACCACAGAAAAACAGTATTTTTTGAGGGGTACCAGAATGCCTTGAGAGATCCCTGGAGACCCTTGGGAGTACCCAAGTCAACACAGGAAACCTACACTTCAAGTGAAAATTAAAAAAAAACAAACAAAATCTCACAGCAAACACCTCACAAGAATGACTCTGCAGTAAAACCCTTCCTGGGGTTTCATGACTGAACACATGGCCTTGGTGTTTTTGATTAAATATTGGTTGCACATCCATTGTGTAATTTGTTTTCCCGAGCATCAAGAAAGATAACACTTCATGCCATGACAGATGTGTGAATGCCTAACAGATTCCTGAAAATTTAATAAAGACAAAGTTAAAAATGCAAACAGTCGAGGCTGGTGCAAGTGGTGGATGAACATGATTCTTTATCAAAATCAAAGGACAAGAGGAATAAGGGCCTGGAGAAGCAGGCTCAAATCCAGCCCTGGGAGCACAAGCTGGAAAAGTTGAAAAAGAGGGTGCAAGAGGCTTCCGCAGCTGAAAGGTTGCTCTGGTAGAGGTAAGGGTTGTGCTGTAACCTGTCAGACGAGAGAAAGATGATAATCTTCTCTCCATGCCCCCCATGCCTCCATCCTGATGCTGAAACACACGTAAGGCCCGGGGCTCAAGTTCACCTTCCACATTTTTTTTATCCCAAATACTTATTTTCTTTGCTCCTAGTCTTCCTTATGTCTCCGATTTGCTGCAGAGCCAATAGACTCCATCTGCAATTCTTATTTCAGGCAAGGTGCTCAGCCAGGGAGCACAGCCTAGTGCAGCAGGAATAGCTACAAAAGCCTTGAGAAAAAGACCTCTCTACCCTGGGTAACTGAGTAAATATCACAGACCCCAGCATTTTACCACTGCAAAATCACACCTAGGATTGTTTTGTTTTTATTTTTAAACACCAAGCTCATTCCTCATCACCCTCCAAAAAAAACCAAAAAAGCCCCCAACAAACAAAAAACTCCAAACAAAAACCAAACAAAAAACCCCAACAAAACAAACAAAACAACAACAAAACCCTATTACTTGGTCATCCACACAGCCTTATTTTACTAACTGGAGGGTGCAACATCCTTGATAACCTAATGGATTTATCAAAATATAAAAAAGCAGAGTATCTCTTTAAAGATGAATGACAAGCCTCACATATCAAGCAGAGGGCAAATGATTTCATGCACTCCCACCCAAATTTACAAGCCAAGCATTTCTAAAGACCAGGACACCAGTTTGCATAGTTCTTCCATTTATTTTAAACTAAAAGTTATAAACAACTTCTGAAAAAATGCAAGCCTAGCAAATTCCTTTATTCATCAGAATAAATGAAGATAAAGCAGGCCACCAGGTCAAGTTCAGCTTGTATTCAAAAAGTCAAAAAAAAATCTTTGAAAGTGCATTGGTCTCAGTAACTTTAGAGCAAGGCAGATCTGAGATGGGCTTTCCAGGCTCCCTTTCATTTCAGAGGGCTTTTATCAGCCTGTTAAGTCTCCAACAATAGAGAGCAGACTATTTATTTAAGCAGCAAATTCCTTCCTTAATAATCTCTCCTGGCCAAATTCTCTTTAAAGTTATCTCAATTGTCTGATGAAAAGCAAATGGCAGAAGATCAGTTCTTGATCCCTACAGTAACACATAGGACTTGCACCTATTTCAGGGCACCTGTTGACCATTCTTTAGTCGCTCCAGCCCCTTTATTTCTGTTATCAGTTTCCTACCTGTGCTGGCAGAACTTGGGAAAGCCATTTACTCAGTGACACACAGCAACCAACATCGGTATAATTCTTCCCCCTAAGGAGAGACTGTTTCCAAGACACAGAACAATGTCCAGGTTCTCTAAAATAATACAGTGATTTTCAAGCTAGTTTTGTCTCAAGATACCTCAGACAAAGACAGGATTCCAACATGGTAATAAGGCCATGGATCACCTCAGGAGCACACGTGCAACCAGCCACTGCAATGCTCCCTGGCAGCACCTGACCCACTGAGAATATGCAGAATATTTTAGCAGCATCCTGCTCTACACGGAGCAGGGTACCCAACCCCCTCCTACCTGAAACACCCCAGGGGCTGACACAGAACACCACAGCCACAGCAGCACCCCTGCAACAGGACTCAGGGCAGGCCAGGCACACAAACCCTAGGCACCACCCCATACTTTAAAAAAACTCCAAAAAACCAAAACACAAACCAGGAAGACCTAACCACAGCCCCAGTTTCCAGCCTTAGCACTTTCCATAAACTAGACCCACTTCTTCTCTTCCTTCCTCTGTGGTACCTTGAGTGGAACCCTCCAAAAAAACAGTGGTTTTCCTGGGAGGAGGCTGGGTATGGTTTTGTTTGTTTGTTGGGGAAGGTGATTTGATGGGGTTTTTGGGTCGGGTTTTTTGTGAGCTGTCTTTGTTTGAGCAGGGGTTGTTTGCTTGGCAGGGGAGTTTTTGGTTTGAAGGGTGGTTTTTTGTTTGGTGGTTTTTGGGGTTTTTTTGGTTCTCTTTGTTTGATTGGCTTTGACTTTGTTTTCTAAGTTGGTGCGTGGGCAGGTCCCAGCCCAGGGAGGAAGCAGAAGGTTGGACATCACGTCCTGATGGCTGATGCTCACCAGCTGAGCCCATGGCTGGTCCATACCCAGCATTCCGCATGGCTCCTGCATCCTGCTTGTGCTGGCTCCAAGCCCTGGTTTGATTAACACTCATTTTACAAGGAAGATGTTTTATCATCTCCTTATTCCCCCCTGTGAGAGCAAGGCAACCATTGTAACAGGAGCATGAGACGAAAATTTGGCTCTCAGGAGCAAGACTCACAACCACAGCTGCCAGGAATCGATCGGAGGCTCCACTGCCTGCTCCAGAGAGGCTTTCCTTCAAGAACATGAATAATCCTCTGCAAAGTAATGGCACTATTCATCTCTGGAAAGTTCCTCACAGGCTTAAATCCCTTGCTGAACACAGGGGCCACGTGTTCAGCTGCGTTCCCAGTAAATTAAAATTCAGCTTGTTCTTTTTCTGAAGAGGAACACGGAGAGTATGGATCGATAAATTTACCAAAAGTTTTACGGCAGCTGCTTTTCTCAGTAATAGAGCAACCACTGCTCAGACATGGTTTAACACATAATCTCCAGATCAATATAACTTTTGATTTATAAATAATGCTAACAAAAGGAGCAAGGACAAATATGCCTGGGAAAAAAATAAACCACTTTTCCAAAGGGAACTTTCACCGTAGTCCTCTCAAAATAAAGATCACGTATTTCAAAGGCTGAATGTGGAAACCAACACAGAATATACTACCTCCAAAGCTGAAGGTTCATCTTCATCGTTACACTGTTATGACTTGTCTATTCTGCAGCTCTTGGCGCATGTGACCCTTTGGTGGCACTTGTTAAGTATTAGCTGCTCATAATTACAAAATTCCCTTTTTCCCAAGGAAAAGCAACTACCCAGAGACACCTCCTGTCTGAACACTTCCACACAAGGTCTATGTCCATACTTCAAATGTTATGTCTATTATGGAGTCTTTCCTAGGTATGTCAAACGCAGGTCAGAAAAGACTGTAAATCCTGAAAGTTTTTCAATTACTGTGCATGTTAAAATGATGCCACCACAAATAGGTGGCAAGAGATATGCTGGAAGATGTATTAACTCACTGTAAATCTATTAAAGTTGGGAATTCGTGCCTTGCAGAATTTTACCATTAGTCCTGAGAATTAGTTTATTTCTGGACAGGGAGGGCAGAGCCCTTGAGGGTCATTTCAAAGACATACTGCATCATGGCCTGTCTAAAATGGCCCCTCTGCAGTTATTTTATTGTTTAGTGAGCCTTTGAGTAAGTGCTTGAACACTTCCCTCTACAGACATCCTCCTCTGAATAAGAAAAGGTATCACCTTTTTCAAACCTTCACATTGCTTCTCCTCCCATCCATAATCTCCTCTTCCAGTGGAAGCACTGACATATTTGAGAGGTTATAACAATTTAGGTACAATTATTCAGTTGCTGTGGGAATCAACGCCTGATTTCTTTATATCCATGGTGAAAAACCAAGGCGGAAAAAAGCTGCAGGTTCAAATACAGAGAATTTTGATCCAAAGACAACTGCCTTCCCCTACCCCAAGCCTACCACTGTTCCTGCCAGAAGAATACTTCCCTTTGAAAAGCCATTTTTCTTTCACTTTTTGTCAAGAACCAAAAATTTCATTTCCTGTCATGTTTGCACTTAACTGACTGGCTCAAGCACGTCAGAGATGGATCCTTTTTGATAACAAAACAGCTGGAGTTTTAACAGCCTCTAGAAATGAAAAAGTAGAACAAAGCCATTTTCCACTCTCTGAACTGATCATTTGCTGCTTGTGGGAAGTGGTGGAGTCATCGTCCCTGAAGTGTTCAAAGGATGCGTGGACATGACACCTGCATGGACATGGTTTAGTGATGAACACAGAGGTCTTGGGTTAATAGTTGAACTCGTGATCCTGGAAGTCTTTTCAGACCTCAACGGATTTGTGATCTGAGTTCAAACCTCCCTCGCCCAAGACAAAGCTGAGCTCCAGCACCATGCAGCACCATGGCATGGAAAAGATCCTTGGGAAGAGAAAAGGGGAGACCTTTATGCCTGTCTCTGGCACCAGGAAAAGAAATTTAGTTGTCAACATGGGCAAAGAGGGGAGAGAATCCTCTTTGCAGACAGTATCCCATATTTATATTAAAATCCATTTTCCTGTTTGAAACAAATAGCATTCCACAAACATTCTTTTCCCCAGGGTTTTCAGCTTCTCACACAAGACCCAAAGACCTTGGCAGGTCCCTTTCCTGAAGGTCCCTTGGGACAGGACAGCCTTACCCTCAGCCAAGGCAAAAAGAGCAAAGCACCAGGGCAGTTTGGCCAGAGTTGATGGACAGTCTACACTTCCATCTGGGAATACCCTGAGCCCTCAGCAGAGGGACCTTTGGAGGCAGGGAAAGAGCTGGAGCCAGCAGAAGAGCAACAATTCCCTACAGCATCCCTGCATCCCCAAAAACACTTCTGGAAAACACTTAACCACAGTCACGTTGCTACACTGTGGCTACCCTCCCCCTTACAAACACTTCAGAGATTCCCTGGAACTTCAAGGCAGCTGAAAGCAGGTGAACAAAGCTGAGACAGGCTCTCAGCAGGCTCACGGAGGCTCAGCCCATGGCTCTGTGAAAAGCTGCCAGCGATCAGACGGGACGGACAAGCTCCATTGCTGACACTTCTCTCCAAACTCAGTGCATTCACTGTGACAGATTTTGGAAAAAGCTCCTCCTGATGTCCAGAAGCAGCAGCCCCCACAGACAGGGACCCAGCCTTCCTCTAAAGGCTCCAGAGTAGGGCACAAAACACTCCTTTGATTTCGCCTTGCACACAGCAGCAGCTCTGCTCTCGCTGAGCCCGAGGCTGCGCTGCAAACCTTCCTCCTCCTCCTCCTGTTACCAATTTGACAGGATTTTACATGCTCAAGAAACCTAAAGTGCAGTGAAACCACAGTGGCAAAACTCAGACTGGTAATGGAAAAAGCAGTTCCTGCCCAGGGTGGCTGTGCAGGGAGTGTGTTAAAAGTCTTCTGAGCAAGAGCCACTAAAATCTGCAAACATGCAGCTCTCTGCTGAACTGCCCCAGACATCAACCCCCATCTCTGCCCAGACAAAGGGTCCATGGACGCCAGGGCTGCAGAATCTCCCCATAAACACTTTCATTTTAAGCCAGTTTAACTGGGAAAAGGTCAACACCAGTAACAGCACAACATGTGTTATCAGTTAAACAAAGTTAGCAGCTATCAGTTAAACAAAGACCACTTAGACAGGCCAAAGCAAAGATCCTCTGTATTTCAGGCACCCAGATGAATCTCCAATATCCTACTAAGCCTCTGTGTTTTATGTGCAGTCTCCAGGAAGTCTGCATTGGGTGTTTTTAATTGCACATGAATGAATTAACCATCATTACCATGAATTAAACAGGCTACTTTTTTTTTTTTTGAAAAAGGTAACAATGTAAAATGCTGGAAGTATCATCTATGTCTCTGCTGCCCAGAGCCATTGCTGTGCTCCTAATGTGCCACCATCAAGCACTACCTAAATTATCATCCAATTTGTACATACAATCAATAGTGTACCATTTCCCCCAAAAAGATCAAATAGAAATACCTATTAAACCGACCTTTAGTAAGAACGATTGCTTTTTGCAAGGTGAATACTTTCATATCTTATCATTTAAGGGATATAAATACCATCTGGGCTCCAACTGGCACACTCCCCACTTCAATAAGTGACATTTGTAGCAAAGTTTCACTTTTGACAAAGGCTGAATGTATTCCCAGCCACTGGAATTGCTCTCAGAGCTTGCACAATATGCTGTTTTCCTGCACTCTCAGCTTTGGACAGAGCAGATTACATAAAGACCTCCATTTACAATTAAAATCCAAAACAATCCAGGCCTTGCTGCTGTGGGAAAAGGCTTGAAACTATGACCTGTAGAGCTGGCAGACAAGAAAAGTAAATTAGGGAAAACCTCACAGTGTGTATCATTTTTCAAACTTACCAGTTTTAATGCCGATCACATTGTTCTTAGGGCTTTAATCACCATTTTGTAATGCCTCGAGGTTATGGGAACTGAAAACCACATGCTTCCACTCAAGTGAGACAGCAAAACATTTTGCAAATTCATCTTTCCTGTGAAGACACTCATGTTCCATCCCCATCTTTACTTCCCCGTTAAAACAAAAATATACCCAAATCTCCCAAAGACTGACTAGCTTAAGACATGGTGCCATAAAACCCCTGAGCATTTTTACTCCTTTTCCTTCCAGGGCATCAGTGTAACCCTATCCTGATCTGAGAGAGTCCCAGCCTTTACCTTTATGTATTAACAAAGCCCACCCATCTTACCCTTGCCCATTTCCCAGGCTGACATGACATTTATCCCCAGACCTAAGGAGCAGTATATAAGCACAAGATGCCATTCCAAACAGCCACAAACCACAAATGATTCCTCCCAGATGCAGCACTGGAAATTCAGACGCGTTTTCCCCGCGGGCTGAGCGGCACCAGAGCCAGGACCCTGCAGGGGCTGGGGCTCCCACCCTCCCCAGCACCAGGGTGTGATGGCACTCCCAGAGCCAACCACATCCCAGTGTTCGCCTCCAGAGCTGGAAAAGGAAAGTTAGGGAGAAAAATCTAATTTCCTTTGCTCTTGAATGAGTTATTAGCTTCAGTTTCTGTCCTAAAGCAAAGCGTTTTTGTTGGCTTAAGCAGCGTGAAAACAATGCAAACCGAACAGGGTAAAAAAAAAAGAGTTAGCAAGTGGCAGGTTCGTGTTTAGCAATGCCAGCACACTGACCCTCATACAGGAGGGGAAAAAAATAGAAAAAGAGTATTACAGGAAATGTTGAGGGCTTGTCTCTGACCTTTGCCACCCTCACTTAACAAACAGAACATCATTTTGATTCCTCAACTGTTTTTTGTGGAAAGGGACTGGGAGTCCCCACAGCTGATTTCTCAGCACAATGCATCTCAAAGCTTTTCCCTCCATCAAGAAAGTGAAGTAGACAGTAACATCAAATAGATGGTAGAAAAAAAAAGTAAAGAAGCAGAAGCTAAATTGCTTCTTGTCCTTCATGTTCCTGAGCAAGCCCACTCCTGCATCAGTCCACTCTTCTTCCAGCTCAGGCCTGAAGTCTTAAAACCCTGTCTGCAGAGAGAATTAGGCTGGATTTATTGCAAACACCTCCTCTGGACACTTGTAAAGCAATCTGAGAGCACCTAATGGATTTAGGATTTAGCTAAATTGGTGAAACACAAAAAAAAGATTAAGAACACAGTCAATCACAAGCAATTGAATTAGCACATCCCTTAAAAGCTATGGCCATCAGCAAGGTCCAGGAGTAACTACCAAGCAAGGAAAAAGTGGAGCAGAAATGCAGGTCAGAGAATGGGGTTTCCTCCAGCAGACTGTGGATAAGTCTTAAGGAGCTGCACAGGACAGCCAGCACTGCAGGGACACTGAGCTTTCCATTTCTGCCAAAGGAAACCCTTGGCACGAGGAAGCAGTTGGTCAGAGTTCACCTGCAGAAATGAAAGCTCACATTACTACTGGCCATTTAACTTTAGAAAATGTATTTGAAGAGAATAAAGAGGTTTAAAAAAGCACACTGCTGGATGCAGACCTATTCCCGTAGGTGACCATCCACATGGATACCTTCAGGATCCAGCCAAGACCTTACAGGATCATCTCATAGCCTCATGCGACTTCACTATGTCTCACCAAATGGTGTCACAAAAAAAATGCTACATGAGGCTGTGTCCAAGAGTTTCATGTGCTTTGAATATACAAGGTCTTTTTGGACCTTGTGTGTGGACTTGCCGTGTGGCAAGTTTTCTTAGGTTTTATTGCATATTTCCATGTGTTTCCCTGAGTCCTCTTCCCCTCCATCTCCACTCTGGCACACTCCACTGGGGATGCAGGGGAGCAGATTGCATACCAGCCTCTCTCCCTGCTGGCACTTCTTCTCCAGCTGGGCTGAGACATGGTCCAGGAAGGTCTTTGGGTAGCAGAAATTGAATCAGCTCAGGGAAATTACAGCAGCAACTCCATCAGCTCTCAGATGGCTTGGCATCACTTTGCACTGGCTGCTGCATTTTCCAGTCTAACTCCCAAGAAAAGACTCATGAACAGATTTATCATAAAACAGTCTTCTTTGTAGTCCAGAAAAAAAAACCATGAGCCGTATTCTGGTTTCATGTTCACAAAGACTCCACACATGACCAGAGCCAGTCTCTTCTTACCATCCTATCAATCACATTCCTTCCTGCAAGATTTGTTTCCAAGCAAACAGAAACACTGATAACCTTCCTGCTAGTAACCTGAACCTGCACATCTTCAGCTCAAACAAGTCCTACACTATTTCTCTTAGTCCTCACCAACATACCTTCATTTCAGAAGAAGCCATCCATATTCATCAGTCTCAGAATAACTCTTCTTCAAACAAGTTGCAATAAAAGGTTTCCTCCTAGCTCCAGTATCATGTGAGAACACAAGTATCCAAATATTTTGGCTGTTGGAATTATATAATGATAGCCTAGCTTATTGCTTCATCTTGTATCAAACTTAGTGAGGCTTCCAGGCATTTACACCGCCAGCAGAACTTCCCTTACTGTAAAATCTTTTTTATTGACAATTCAATCATGTCAGGTTTGGAACAGCAGACGCACTGATTTGATCAGCTATCATTGGATTTACAATATATAAATGACAGCATCATATCTGCCCCACGTCGCAAGCAGCTACCTTTTATCGATTTATATTCTGCTAGCAAGGAAGAAAAATTGCAGCACAATGTAGTGGTATAGTCTCAGATCAATACCAATTTTTTTCTTAATGACACGAAGGCCAAGATAAGGACAGCATAAGTCAAAGCCAGACAGATCAAATTTCCCCGATATCCCTTTCAATTACTGAGGAACATACGCAGGGATATGTAACATTAAAGCTGAGGGGAACATTATCAAAACGCTTTAAAATTACAACAGGCTTACAAGGTTGCCTAACGTCCCCACAGTCCCTGGGAATCATGATGGAGAACCCTGGGCAGTCCAGTTCCATCAGCCCAACATGCTGCCTTGCCAGCCCTTGGAGCCTGAAGGCTGAAGCTTCCCTGGAGAACGTGCAAGACAAGCTCTGGCTCCACATGGAAAGGGACTCTGCTCTGGTACTAAGAGCCAGTAACAGTCGTGGTTCCTGATATA
The DNA here is from genome assembly GCA_013400215.1 of Cisticola juncidis. Classification (NCBI taxonomy): domain Eukaryota; kingdom Metazoa; phylum Chordata; class Aves; order Passeriformes; family Cisticolidae; genus Cisticola; species Cisticola juncidis. The sequence goes on along the minus strand of VXBR01011488.1, from coordinate 322,084 downwards.
TGCTCCATGGCCACAGCTCTGGCAGTGCCCAAGGCACCAGGGTGCTGGCATGGGAGTCCTGGTGTACTGGGTACCACTGACACATTCCCAAAAATTGGGATAAGAAAAACAGCAAATGGCACTTGTGTATCCCTCCTGTCTCCTCTCCTTGGTTTAGCCCCTCTCTTCTGGATAGCCCAGAGGCAACAGTGATGGTCCTCAGTGCCACCTCCCCACCCCTCAGCAAGTGGTGCCCCTACCCCTGGCATGACTCCTAGGTGACTGAGGAGGTGGGAGCACAGATTTAGATCCTGTCCCACACTTTGTCCCAGCCAGCTTGATCCCACAACCTCTACTGGGCCACAGCCTGAGGATGTGCTCCTCTTCCCAGCACCCTCCACAGCCCAGGCAGGCTCCACGTGCTTCAGGCACTTCCAGCCGCTGCACATAGAACAGGCTTCAGGATTGGCACTCTTTGAGATAACACATCCCTCTTTAAGAGTCCAACTCATCAATAATAGAAAACTCCTAATTATTCCACTAGTGCCAATATTTCATAAATCCAGTTGTTGCTTAATGAGAAGTTATGAGCAAGCACTTTCTTCATTAACTCTTCTGCAAGACACAGAAACAGAAACTTCCCAACCTAAACGCTCCACGCTCAGGCAGCTTAAATTCCCATTTTTAATTGGCAGCTGGAAAGCAGCACTGTCATGATTTATACCTCTTCTGTACTCCCAAGTTTTGATAATTACAAGTTCTGCATGGCTTGTGATTAATCTATTTGCTCTGTATGAATTACAAACCCAAACACGTTTGGAAATGAAAATTCATGTGCTGGCTCAAATACAGGCAATGTAACAGTGAAGTGACAAAGTCAAATCGGCCTAAGGCTGTGGCTGAAACAACAGTGCCCAGGATCAGCCCTGAAAACTAGTTTGGGAGATTTAAAAAAAAACAAAAAAAAAGAGCCAGTTAGAAGTTTTTTCCCTCCTCACTTCTTTTCTGGAGGCAGAAAAGGGCAGAAGCTCTTAGATAATTATTAATTTATATGACCTTGCTGTGTGTGCATTTCCCAGCTCTTTAAAATGCATTTAGAGCAGGCGGTGTAAAAAGCCATTGAGCCAAGAGCGTGCACAGGCACACGGTTCGAGAGGCGACACAAATCTAAACGCTAAGTGAGAGGAAATCAAACGGTTCCCTCTGATTATTCTCGCAAAATTAAATGCCCCCCGACTGAGCACTGCGGTCCTTTGGTCGCAGTGACCTCACACACAGGGCTGACCACTCCAGGAAGGCAGGACCAGCTCCTGGGCACAGAGGTGACCAGCCCTGGGCCACCAGGGTGACATGGCCGGGATCCCCAGAGAAGGACAGGGATCTCTCACTGCACGGATGCAGCAGAGCCCCCGCGGGCACAAACGATCTGCTGCTCCTGCTCCACGATATTCCCACCCAAGCACAACAGGTCAGGGCCAGCACTTCACAGCTCAGCGTGGTGATCACTGTTCTGCTTCTTGTGCTGTTCCACAGCCTGCAACACAAAGGCTTCCAAAGACAAAGAGGAAACAGGGCTCAGGAGGCACCAACATTCATCCCCAAAACCCCAGAAAGAGGTCCCTAAGTCCTTGTGGCAGGTGTACCTAAGCCAGTCATGTATTACATACTAACTGTATTTGAGATCATGAACCTGTATTCACATCTTTTTCAGAGTTTTAATTGGTTTGCCTGGTCTATAAACTAAGCCTCGTTTGAACATATTATTTGTCTCAATTTTATAATCCTTCACAGCAATTTCACACCTTGAGTAGATGTGACCCAGACTCAGCACTCGCCATCTGCCCACCTGGAGACTACAGACCCTCATTTCCAAATTCTTTTTCAGTGAACAATTTCACATTTGGGTTAACTCTGGGAGTTGTTTCCTCCCCTGCATTTCAAGATCATTACAATCCATCCTATAAATCAGCCTGTCCTTTTAGTGCAATTATTCTGAAAAAAATGTCATGTAGCTGTGAAACTTTTCACTCAACAGTGGCCACGCTCCAAAAGCAACTGGAAAAATGTTACTTCCTCTGTGAAAAACAAACACTGATTTTTAATTGCTTAAAAGGATGAGACAATTTCCAATTCTGTTGAGAGATTACTTCTTTGGAATAAATATTTATTGATACCTACATCTCACCTACTTAGTCATTTACTTTCTTAAAAATATGCACATTTTAAAATGGGTTTACTTTTTCCGCCATCATAAAAAATGCAGGCTGCATTTCTCATTCATGAGAGTTTCATTTTTAATCTGCCATCTCAGACAGGTTCAGGCTGCATTTGTGGCGAGGACAGGCATGAGAAAAATAAAACTTTACTTTTAGAAGAAAGACTGAAAAAAGCTGAAATAAACTCTCAATCTCCCCACTGTTTTTGCCTCAGAGAATCCCACAAGTCCTTGTGGCAGCAGATGCAATTTGATGTTCATACCGGGTCCTTGAGTCACATTGTTCCCAGAGCACATTAACTTGACATTTAGAGATACTGGTTTTTAAAGCCGTTTGAACATTAAGTTCCTGACTATTTCTGGTCTTCAGGGCAGTAAGAGGAGCAAGGGTGGTAATTAATTTTTCCCCCACCAGAGGGAAAAAAAAATCACCTTCACTTAAAAGCTTTCCCTGGAAAATGAGAAAACACATCCCCACAATCACAGCAGCAGAGACACAGAGCAAGCTGCACCGCTGTGCCAGCTACGTCAAACAGCCTGGATGGAGACTGCTCCAGGTTTTTGGGATGCACCTTTCATGCAGAGCACACTGGCTTGGGCTCCACTGCTTGCAAATTTAATGCAGCTTGTAGTTAAAGTTCTGCTAAAGTGGCACAAGAACCAGCAACACTGGGCATCTCAGCAGGGTCTCTATCATCATCTGTCAGGAAAAGGAAGGAGCCCAGCCCAGCACCATGGAAGGATTTTGTGACATGTTTGAGCCCATTATTTTTAAAGGATTTGTCCATTTTCTGGAACTGTTGTCCTCCAACACCAAGAAAACAAGTTATGCCCTATTTACTACACTCAAGAGAGCAGTCAAGCATGTGCTGTGCCAGCTGAGGGCAAAATGATGCCACCCATGGAAGGCTGAGAGAGCATTCACTCGTGCACAGAATAGTTAATTCCCGCAGGACTGCACTACAGGAAGGGCTGATGGTTTATTAAAAGCTTTCACGTGATTTCTGAATTCTTGCTTTCCTCCCCAGGCACCCCATACCAAAATATAACAGATTAAAGTTACAGCTAAAAGAATTTATTAATGAATAAAACAGCATTAAAATAACTAATAGCATATTGCAAGAGTCCTGGCTGCCTGATGATAATATAAAAATCCCTTGGTGTGGAAGACACAAAGTGCAAGTTGGGACAGCTGCTTGAGGCTGAGCCAAGTCTCAGGTACATCCTCAATACCTCTGCCAGAACTTCAGCCCATGAAACTCCAAGTTCAACTCCCAACCTAGGCAGCCACCACATCCATCACAGGGCATCTGTGACTGCCAACATCAGTGCAGAAGAGGCCAGGAATCAATCTCCTGAGTCGTGCAGGAAGATCTGCTTGATGTCGCCCATTTGCATCCTTATCCTCTCCACATCCTGCTTCCCCTGTGCTGGTAAAAGAAAGTCCACCTGCCCAAGATCACCCTTTTTGCCCACCCCTACCATGTGCTGTTTCTCTCAAGAGTTCAATTCAGAAGCAATGCAAAGACTCTGCCATGAGGAATAAGAAGAGGTTCTTTAATGCTCTGGAGAAAAAAAAAAAAAAAAAAAAAAAAAAAAAAAAAAAAGGAAAAGAAGTCTAGATCCTGTGTTGATACAAGTCTTGGGCACCCCTCATCCTTCTGGCTTTAACTGCTTCAGCATCAAGACTTTCTGAAAAGGATGGTGACCCAAGAACACCACAGGTAGCAACAGCAGATCCATTGCATCGAAAAATAAATGTTTTGCAGTCTTGCAGGAGAGATGCCAGGGTGATTTTTACCCAAGAATGCCCAGGGCTAAAAGGCTGCTAAGAGAAACGCTGGAAACCTGCCTTGGTAAGAATCTCTCCCTCAGCTCTCCACAAGTACATGGATCAAAGGGATCCTCAGTGTTATTGTACAAAGTGGTCTTTAATACCCTTCTGGCTGCAAAAGGGACCTTCAAGCAGATAAGGAATTATCTCACATCCAGCACTTAACTGCTGTGGGGATGTATCAGCCATCCCAGCTCCAGGGGTTGTGTCCAAAACCCTCCATTCTGCAGCTGGTAAGAGCAATAGAAATGGGGCACAACATCATCAGCCCCCACAAGAGGCTGAGCAGAGTGAGGTAAAGCAACTGGCAGAGTGAGGCCAGCAATTATTAGCCAGTTATTGCTAACACTGAGACTTTTTTTGTTTTACATTTTTAAATTTCTGAACTGTTGGGCTGTAGAGCACATCTGTCCCTCTGCAGTACCCGCGTTCTGTCCCTGGGATATCTTCAGGTTAGCAAAGGACCAGAACAAGAACCACCCAGGTGCCTCCAACAAAGACGAAAGGACAAGAGAAGAGCAAGGCAGCAATGGGTGGGCATAGGGCAGAGGAGAGCAAGGGGAAGGACCAGCAGCAGTGACTCTGTGCCCTGTGACTACAACTGGTAATTGTTTCCTCTGCTTTGAGGAAGAGCTGTACTAGAAACTTTTATATGAGAGTGACTAATTTCTGGCTTGTAGTCCCGACTGACAGCTGAGCCCGAAAGGCCTAACACTGCAAAAGGCATGTGCTCTAATGAGCCCACCCGGCTGCGCCTGAGGAGAAAGAAATTTCCTCCCTTTCATCCTTTGCAGAATGAGGCATGAGCAGCCTTCATTCCTATATGCACACACCACTCTGCTCACAGCTAGTTTAATAGCATCATTCCAAATGCAGGCACATGCATGAAGAGTAAAACAGATCCTGTGTGCAGAAAAGTGGTATTTACTGATGGAGATCATTTTTGCAGCTGATGGACTAGAACCATTCCCACTGTGTGCTCTAATGCTGTACTACTGGTAAGAGCAGGCATTTTCCTACTTTTCCTACATTTCCCCTAAATCCCAAACAGATGGGTTTGTTGGACAGTTAGTCACCCAAATCTGCCACGTTAGAAGCAACAGGAATTTCAATCCAGCCCAGCAATCCACCTTGTCCCTTGTAAGGCTTCTTTCAGCAGACCCCCCAGGATCCACCCCTAATACTGACAGGTGAACAAGGCAAGACAGAAGAGCTGCCATAGATATCCACGGGGAAGAGTTATTCAGAAAGACAACATGCCTTCCTCACTTAAAAACAAGTAAATGCACAAAACAGCCGTAAGCTCATTCAGTCAAATAAACCCCATGTGCTGAGTTTCATCAGTACCTGCGAGCTCCCACAGACAGATCCTCTCCAAGGTATTTTCACACTTCAGATTTGTTTTCCTTTTAGGAAACAAGTGATTTAGGGCTAAAGCAGACGTTTCACTGCCAGCATTGCTTCTGTGTTCTTCATTATCAGATTCAGACACATTTTTTTCTCACTGAGCTAAATGACAAACAGAATATCTGTGATTGCCAATACCCCATCAACTGGTACAAACACCCAGCACCACCCTCCCAAGGAATATGCTAATACCTGTCATTCAGCTGAGAGGGAAAAGGATCTAAAATGTTATTAAGGAAGAACAGCCCTGGCTCTTTGGAGGGGGGCTGAAGCTGATGACTGGCAAACAGCCGGCTACAGAAACGCGACAAACTTATCAAGACAAAATGTGTAATGGCACACACATGATGCCACATATGGGACATATTCCGGCCCAGCAAGCCATCTGCAGGAAGGGAATATTTTAAAGTCACTCAGGAAAAAAAAAGGAGGCATTTTCTCATTTCCTCTCTCTAAATTTGGGCTCTTACATCAATTTTTACCAACAATCCCAAGAAGGATGACATGTGCTCTCTGGTTTGAAAAGCTTTAAAGCTTTCTTCATCTTATCTTACTGAAATGAGGGGTTTGGTTTTTTAAAAAGGAAATGGTGATTTTGGACCAACACAGCCCCATAGACACTGAGCAGCACAGGGCACAAGACAGAAGATGCAAATCAAAGTATAAGCAACAACTTTGAGAGAAATATTCTATTTTAAGCTCATGATTAGTGGGGCCAAGTTCTCTCTTCTCAATAGTTATTATTCAAGCATGTCCCATACATATAATTCTGTAATGCAAAAAATAAAGAGAAGAGAATGCTGCTGATTTAGCTGGCATCTGGTTTCATCTGGTTCAGTGTGCTGCCTGGTCTGTGAATAGCTGCAGCCCAAATTACAGGCTACATTCTGCTCTCTTACACCAGCCACATGAGCATCAGCATAAGTGGTATTTTGGGTATAAAACCAGGCAAAGTTTGATGCAAGTTTCCCAAGAATCCCACTTTAAAGTAATTGTCTTTTCTTACTCTTTCTGCTCTGGCCAATCTCAGTGCTCCACAGAGATCCAATTCTACTTCATACCCGCTAGTCAAAAAAAAAAATTTCAAACAGACTTGAGCTAAACCCCTGTAATTGAACAGCCTGCTCAGGAAGCACAACTTCAACAGCAGAAGCAGCAAAGCAAGTGCCTGCAGACCCTGTTAAAATTACAAATGGCTATCCGGAGAGAAAATGCTGCCCAGGATTCCTGATTCCTTCTCCCACCTCCACCAGCCATACCAACCCTGCCAGGTTGTGCTGTTGGGATTTTCCTATTAATTTAGGTTTTTTTTATGTGATACCTCAGTCAAAATGTAACTACAGTGAGTCCATTCAGCCTGTGAAGTGCAAACATCTGTCAAAGTGACAGCAGAAGCAGCACAATCCTCTTCAGCCTGGAAAAACCGAGTTACAAAGAACGTGGATCCCGGACACTGCCAGCCCTGCTGTGCCAGCACTGAGCCAGAGCTCCCACATGGCCAGGCTGGAGCCAGAGGGCAGGAAGAGAAGGGCTGCACTGTTCCCTGGAGCTGTCAGAGCACTTGGAAGGGCACACAGTGACACACATCTTACCATCCCTCCACCCTCCAAGCGCCATCACATCCCATGAGCACAGGAAATTCGGCAGCAGGCTCAGGAAGCTGTGATGGAGAGGCAGAGGGGAGTCTGGGGTCCTCCTGAGAGCTGAGACCCCCACCAGCACACCTGGAGCCCCTTGGGCAGCAGCACACACAGGGGATGCTCCTCGAGGCAGGCTGAGACCTTGCTCAGCACTGACAAGATCAAGGCACATGGAGCAGCAGGAAAAGCAGCGCAGAGGAGAGACAGGTTTGGGACAGACAGGGACGTTGTTCTGCATCAGAGGGTTTCTGGTCACCGAAGCCTGTGCTCACTCTGTGCCCACCCAAAGCAATAAAAAGAAGTCATTAGGCTAAAATTCAAGGGCATTTAATAAAAACAAGGCAGACTCATTTCATTTGTCTCCTGACATCTTAAGAGTCTAAGGCAAGACCAGGCTGGGTTTTCAAGCCTCTCCCTGCTGTTACCCAGGCTCATCTTTGTTTGGGGGGAGAAAAAAAGAAACTTAAAAATGCAAACTCTCTTTGTTGGCTAACTGTATAAAACTGGGAGCAGCAAACTTTCCCTTAACAGCATACCGAGCGTTGTAAGAAAGCTACCACTCCTGTTAACCAATAAGCTCTCAAGTGTCTAAATGGAATTAAACATTCCTTCAACAGCTAAATTCACAACAGCACCTGACTTCATGAATGGTTCAGTAATTTCAGGAGAAATGTGACTTCTGTGCAACTGCAGGCTTGAAAAAGCTTCTGCACTGTGAGGAGGCCATTTGGGACTTGGTATGCAATCTGGATTTTAAGGCATGGGAATGACAAGCTTTGCTAAACCCTGACCTTGACAGCCGTTGTGTGTTCATAAGGGATTTTATCTCAAATGTCACTTAATGCTTTGTAATTATCACAGCATTCAACAGTACCCAACTAGTTGCTCTGTTTATTTGCAGCCTTTACATTGGAGAACATAAATTTTGGGGGTCTTAATCCTTTAATATGGATAAAGATCAACAACAACTTCATCTACCTGCAACCAAGGTAAAAGAGGAGGGGATAGAAATGCCACCAACCGAACTCTCAGACCACTAAGAAGAGGTATTATAATATTAACAGTATTTCATTTCTTGGTCTACATCCCTTAACTTAAAGCTTTTCTTTTCATTGCAGAAAATGATAGTGAAAACTCACAAGCGTGTGTAGGCAGCTCACAGGCGTGCCAAACTGCCGCTGAACCCGCAGTGCCCGAATCTCTGGGTGGTGTGATCAATGTTACCTTCCTATGGCTCCACGGAATTCTCTCCAGCTCCTCCTCTCCGGCACACAAACACCCACGGGACACCCGACGCACTGATCACAGCTGCAATGGCAGGCCAGGAAATGCTGAACACATGGATTTTGGGAGCTGGGAGCCACATCCCTGGGCAGCCACCCCTGCCTCCACCCAGCAACAGCAATTGTTTCATATAATTGGGTTTAGTGATATTTGTGGGTGGAGGTTTGGGGAGTCACGTCCTCGAGCCCACTGGAAGCTGTGGGAGAGCAGCTTAGGCACTGTGGGATCACATAGGGCTGGGTACCAGCTTTGCTGCTCCATGCTAGGGGCCACACATGGACAGGTATGGAACATCTGCCTGAGCAAGCGTGTAGAATCACAGTATCATTTTAGTGGGAAAGGAATTTTAAGACTGAGCCTGTCTGCTAACCCAGCACTGTCCCATTCACCACTAAGCCATGCCCCCAAAATGCCACATTGACATGCCTTTTGAACACTTCCAGGAATGGTGGTCCACTACTTCCTTGAGCAGCCTGTTCCAATGCCTGACCACCCTCTGAGTGAAGAAATTCTTCCTGATATCCAATCTAAACTTTCACAATGCCACTTTCATCCTGTCCCTGGTTACCTGGGAGGAGAGCCTGACCTCCACCTGGCTTCAGCCTCATGTCAGGTGGTTGTAGAGATCAATAAGGCCATCCCTGAATCTCCTCTCCTCCAGGCTAAACAACCCCAGATCCCTCAGCCATTCCCCTTCAGACTTGTGCTCCAGACCCTTTTCCAGCTCCATTGCCCTTCTCTGGACCTGCTCCAGCACCTCAGTGTAGTGATGGGCCAAGAACTGAAACCACAGTAAAGGTACAGCCTCACCAGTGCTAGGTACAGAGGGATGATTGCCCCTGTCACTTGCATCTTATTACTTCCTTTCCAACAAAAGAGACATACATTTTCACATATTTCTTGCAGTACAACTGAAAGAGACAAATCGAGTTGGTGTTGACTTCCTTGTCAGTTTTCCCCAGCAAAACACAACTATGCATAAAATGCAATTCATTACACGGATTCTGAGCTATGCCAGGAGGCAATCACGAGTCCAGGCTTTACTCCTGGCTGTGACTGAAGTCCCTTCAGTGACAAGCCAAGACAGATCCACAGTCCTTCCACGACAGTTACCCTGGGAATGGGGACATGAGCTAGAGGAGCCCAAGCCCGAGATCAAGACAAGAAGCAGCACTGGGAAGCTGGGTCGGTTTTGTCACTGTTACAGGTACTGTGCTTAAAAAGGAGGCAAATAGGAGCACTAATATATTTTGATCATGAATTAAACAGAAGAGGAGACATGTGCTCTTCAGAAGGGAATGCTACAGGAAAGTAAATAATGAGGCCTGTAGCGAGAAACAGGCTCAGATCAAAGAGAGGTTTACAGACAAACCAGACAGTTCAGTGCAGATAACTGTAGAGTAATGATGACTTTGATGAGTCTTTATCACACATGCCTCTGTGTCAATGACTGCAAGAAATAACAAACACGAGAGGAAGGCTCTGCTGACACTTGTGTATATCATTAATGAAGAATGAGGAACTAAAAACACAAACTTCCCAATGCTGAGAACAAACACAAGAAGGCTGCATTTGAGGGAACTCCAGGCAGTCCCGAGGTAGGAGTTGCACTCCACAAAGCAGACAACACTCGAAATGTTCATACATCACCTCAAATATCAAACACTTCTGCATTAGAATCGTTCCTGTTGGAGGCATTGCTCACTGGAGGATGGTGTCAGAGAAAGAGATTCATCACATTTAACGATGCCATGACCAAGCTTAATATTTCACAGTTATGTGCAGTTGGACATTACTATACCCCATGAGCCCTATGAGCCCTAAATAATTTTTGTTAACTCATGTATTCTGCATGTGGCATCGGGTAATCACTTCAAGCTGCTTCTATTGGTTTAACTGGTGCCCCCTGTAAACTTAGTGACCCAAGTTAATGCATTATGTTGAAGAGAAAAATTCATGCCCATGAACAGCACCAGGTAAATCAAGAGCAAATTGCCTCTGCATACCAATGCTGCAACTCTCGGGTGTGAGTCAAAATTTAGGGAGAAGGCATCTTTGAAAACAGCAACACATCAAGGCAGAAAACCAGCAGGACTAATAAAGGGAGCCAAATGCAGGCAAAGCTCACTGGACTGGGAAATGCCAGCCCCTGGGCTGGGGCAGTGCTCCGAGCTGCAGAGGTAACTTGGAAAATGCAACCCCCGCCCTGGGGAGGCAGCTGGACCAGACGAGCTCCAAACATCCTTACCAGCTTAAATTATTCAGTGAACAGACTGGAGAGGTCAGACCTAGACAGCAGGCTCCCGATGGGCAGATTTTTTTTTCCTCCTACACCTCTGCTGAAAGCCCAGTGAGGCCCAGAGCACTCAGTAACTCCGTACTCCTCCAGCAATTCAGCAAACTGAATTTCTTGCACTGTCTCCCACACTGCATATTCACCACATGAATGTTTTAGTCTCTCCCACCACTGATTCATAAAGCCCAGTCCAGGCTGGGCCACTTTGAATCACAGGTTTCATTTGTACGTGAAAACATGAAAGAGAGGCCTGCCAAGCCACAGTCACTCCTGAGACCAAGCACAGCACCAGGCACAGCTCTTTCCAGCATCCCACATCATTCAGTTTTCTGCACATTAAAAATAATAATAAAAAAATAACACACACACAGCACCTGGGCAGCAAATTTATGTCAAGCAAAAATCCAGTGGTTTTAGTTTCACAGCTCCTTCAGAAGCAGACCCAGGATGGGGTCTGCAGATTAAAACCCTTGGCTTTAGACAGAACAAATCCAGGATCATTTTTGCAGACTGGCCATAATTTACACATGAACAGAGGCACACAGGAAGCCTGAGAAAGAGGCAGCAAGGCTGACACATTCCTATAGGAAGGGAGCCCAGAGCAGGGTGTGAGCACACTTCGATGTTCTGGTGAAGGGCACAGAGCTGGCACAGCATTCCACACAGCACACCCAGTCCCACTGGGCAGACAGGGATGGGGGAACAGCACAAAACCTGAGGGTCATTATCCTGTACATTGAAAAGGCCATCCTTAGTTAGCATCATTACAGGAAGGAAAGAAAGCAGACTGGGGATAAACCAGGATTTTTTGCAAATCATCTTCTAGTCTTATTGCTTAAGACGAAACAGACACCCAAACTATGTGTGGTTTTAAGAGACACTGCTACTTAGGGGAGGGGCACAGCACCCCAGGCTGTCTGGGAGTGCTCCTATTTCCTGCTCCCTCCTTTGATGGAAAAGGGAGCTCTCCTAGGACCTCACTGGAGAGATTTTAAAAAATTCAACAAAAAAAAACCCTCAAATATCGGGAAAACAAGACCACAGTTCAAGATCTTCTGAAAAATTGGAGAGATGATTCAATTAGCTCAACCAAGAGCCCAGAGATGTCCTCCACCAGGAGCCACATGGATAAACACACTGGGATGAGCAGGAGCACAGCAGGAAAAGCACCCAAGGTGCTCATGTGGCAAGAACAAGAAGGCAGGAGTGCCATATATAAAACAGGAGAAATTGGTTCTGTCCTGTGTCATCAAATGGTGAAATATTAACTGGACATCAAATCCACTCTGCTGTGTCACAAGTTAAGAAAGATGCAAGACAACTACAAGAAATCCAGAGGAAAGCTACAACAATAAGGGCTGGGGTTGGAAGAAAACTGTATGGCTCATACTAGGATTCAGTTTGACTAAAGTAAAGGTAGTTTGAAGTCTACTGATAGGGTTCACCCCATCCTTTGTATGCCTTTCCATTGAGATGCAGTTCTAAACAAGGTTAAGTACATGCCTCTTTATCCCAGACCAGCAACACATCTCTAAAACAAACTTCTCCAAACAACTTGTCTAGAGCAGCTTTGTTTTTAATGGTCATTAGGGAGGGGTAAAAAGTAAAAATGTAAGGGGTGGGGAATCCAGAGCCTAGAAACTCCAAAACATCACTTCTGAGATCAGACTACCCCACTAGTTTAAAAAAATTCAGTATCTTTCACAGACCAGCCTATGAGCAAGTCATCTGTGAGCAGAGACCTACAAGAAATAATTCTGGTATGTAGCTTACAAGACACAAGATGCAAAGGAAAAAGATAATTTAAGTGAAAAAGATGATTCCTGCTGCATGTCTTTGTTTCCCTCCTCACTGGACGGAAGATCATAGCAAGGAGCAGGCTGAAGCACATGGATTTCCATCTCCTGGGACTGCCAGCACAATTCCCAGCAAATGTTGTATATCTGGACCAGCCTGTGGTAGTGAGGGACTCCTGGGACTAAGATGTTCACCTGTCAGGCCAACTGCTGCCTGGCAGCCCCCAGGGACCATGTCACTCAGGGCAAGAAGTCCTTGGAACATCCTGGTGTGTTTCTGGATACCATTGCTCTTGCAAAAGAAGGCAGAAAGGTCAGGATGTAAAAACCCATCCCAACACAGCCAATACCTTGGCGTCTCAGGAATAAAACTTATTAGAAAGTTATCATGCGAGCCATAACAACTCAAGGTTTGTACTGTCTTTATACACTGATGGTTGCTCCCTGAGAGAACAAAAAAAAAAAACAAAAACAAAATAAAACAAAAAAAAACCAAAACCAAAATAAAACAAAACAAAACAAAACAAAAAGGACTAACCACCACCACCACTTTGGAGCTAAGCTCTACAAAGCTTCTCCAAACACTGTGGTCCTCCCACCCTGCCCTGGTGCTTCTGCTGAGTGCTGCAGACTGCCTGACACACAAACCCCTGAGCAAATGCCACCCCTGCTCCAGGAACTCTGATCTACCCCAGGCCAGGGACGGGGAACAAATGAAGGCACTGGGGTATACCCACCTCAAAAGCAATACAGGGAGGAGTTAAAAAATAAAGTATCAGCATAGGAGCACCCAGCGCTGTGTTTCACAGGATCGTAACCCACAGATGAGCACTAAAGGGCACAGCCAAACACCCAAAGTCAGCTACAGAGCTCACATTTAGACGTATTAGGCCATTCATGACATTGCAACAACTCTCCCATAGCCAGGAGGAGGAGGCCAGGCAGGCTCTGCCTCATTGGTTTTACTGTCTTTCTGGTGGGAAATGTTGTTACGATGAAGTCTGGGAGTGGTTTTGAGTGCAGTGTCAGTAGGTGTCTAAAGTAATTGTTACTTGTCATACAAATTTCCTCTGAGCAGCAGCAGAGTAGTGTTTATCAGCCACAGACACCCCTGGAGGTGCCCACAAAGGTACAGCAAAGTGGCACCTGTGATCTGAGCTGCTTTGTGCTCACACTTACAAATACCAACAACTTGGAAACAACTCATTTGGCTTCCTTGCTGCCCAGCTATGCTGGACAGAGAAGTGACCTCATGTTACATTAATGTAATCAATATTTCATGCAAGGCAGATACAAGTTTATATGGTCCATCTAAATGCAAGTCTGAAATATAAAGCAAAGTTCCCTTCAGAGGCTGGCATTAGCAAGCCATTTCACAAGGAAGGGAATTTTTAGTAAATTGCACATTTAATTTCCATGTTATGGGAAGTGGCTTCGCTTAGTTCCTCCAACAGTGACCTCCTGCTATTAATGACCACAAGCAAAGCAGTGACCCTTATAACGTCTGATTTCACAGCAAATATTTTAATTTCCAAAGGTGAAATGTGAGACGTACTCTCCTATAACACTTATCTTTATGGCTCTCTTAATTCTTTAGGATTTATCGTCTCCACTAAAAGCACACAGAACATAATTGAAATAGATTTTCCAAGACATATCTGAAGTATTTTACACCTACCTTTCTTTGTTAGCCTTTTATATCATGTTATTCTAACACAGGGGAAAAAAAAAACTTCCTTTCATACTAAGAGTTTTCTGGTAGCTTTTTAAACTTTAAGACAAGGGGGAAAAAAAGGCTTTTTTTAAAAAAAACACACATTGGTTATGGCAGCTAAGATTTTTCAGAAACCAAAACTTGATGGAGGGCTCTACTCTCCAATTTCACACACATGGATGAAATAAAGGCATTAACACTTCTTGAAATGTCTCAAAACAAAATGTTCCATTTCAGGGATTCTAGAAAGGTATGGACATGACATTGCAGTACGTCTCCAGCACATGGAGAACAACTGTGGTCTCAGCCATCCCTGAGGATAGGAAAACAGCATTTTCCAAATATTTTTCCTGCCTACAGGAGTCCCACTGTGCTCTGGGAGAGGCTGCCACAGTTTGTTTGAAGTTTGAAGTTGAAGTTTGAGAACATCAAGACCAGCTTTGTAGCCCATGAAACTTCTGTTTTTCATCGTTGTTTTATATGAGTTTTTTCCTCCAGAAAAACAATACTGAGACAAAAAGCATGGTTTGAAGAATGAATGCCTTTTCCAGTGTTATCACTGCAGCAATAGGCACATATGGGAGCTCAAAGCAAGCTCCATTCTGATTTATGTTTGATATTTAATTTAATTGAATTTTTGCAAGAAAACTGGTTTCATTATTGAGAAATGGACCTCCCATCATGCAAAGAGGGGGGGGAATCAAATGCTTAAACTCCATCTCATTTAGCAGTGACACTTCAGGAATGAACAATAGCTTTGTACATAAATTTGCTTGTTTGGCTGCAACAGATATGAATTGCCAGGGCATTTTAGAACAAAAGAAATGGCATGTCAAAGCAAATCTATACTTTAGCTAATCAAAATGCCGTGTTTTAAATATTCAAGCTGTTTTACACCAAAAGGTGGCATTTATCAGAAAGCACATAAATTGACAGGAAATGTAAGATGAAAGTGGAATGCAGATAAAATAAGGATTTTCAGACAAGTACAAGAAATTTATTTCTCTGTGCACTTTATCAACCAACACCTTCCTCCTCAAAAAAGCCTCCAAAACCAGCACAATAAAAAAGCATATCCTCTGCCTCTTTTAAGCAATGAAAACAATAAAGCCAGCTAAAGCAATTTAGCTATCAAAGCCAGTTCAGCATTTGGCTTTGCTCAGAGAGCCCTTGCTAGACCAAGGGCTGAGCTTCTTCACATACTTTCCACTATGTTTTATCCAGGCATGTTGGGTACATCTGCAAAGCTTCAATTTGTCTTCTGCAGGCAGCCTGGGGAGGAGTGTGAGGGGATGTGTTTGGTGACTCTCACAGGCAGACACTCTTTACCTGTCAGCAGGTAAAGGCACGTAGATACCTCCAAGGGCACTGCAGCAAAAGCTTGCCTAGTTATGAAAAAAACCTAAAGGAATGAGGCATAAATTGCTCATTTTGTAAGTCTCCTGCAGGACTTTGCTGCTTACAGCCAGCCTCCTGGCAGCCCCTCGGCACAGATTTCATCGAGTCCCACTCCCCCCCGGACCTCTCTGCTGCTGCCAGCCTGCTCTGAAGTTACAGTAAAACTTGTCAGATCAAAAACCTTATTATGTAGGCACGACAGCTTGCTGTGCTTAGCTGCTCCCAGCACAATGCCCAGTTGTGGAAGCTTAACATTATCTCTTAAAAGTTAAGCCCCATTCGTTTATCATCTATTGCCAGAAGTGTTACTGGGTTGCTAAGAAAACACTCCAAAGGGAGACTTTTACAGCAGTTGGTCTGTTTCCTGCTTCTCTGTGCTTGGGAGGTTAAGTCCATTGCCAGAGTTTTGCCTTTGCAACACAAACATGTTCCAGAGAGTGTAAAATCCCCCTAAGCCCACCAAAGGTGTCAGTCCTGTGGTGAATCTCACCACTGCCCGTGTTCCACAGCCTACAAACCTGCAGATATGCTTCCTGGAAAAACATTGGCTCCCTCCTAGTCCGCCACAGCACAGGGAGCTGCTGCGTGCTAGAGGCACACAGAAAATGCCACAAAGGTGACAGCCAGGCTTGAGAAGAATTTCAGGAGCTGAGCCTCACAGTCCATGAACGACCTGGGAGCCCAGCAGATTAAGCAGAGCTCAGGAGAGCATAGCTGGGGCCTTTCTCCAGGAGGATGAAGCACTAACTCAAACAGCAGCGCTGTTTGCCGTGAGGAGAGCGCGCCGTGCCATCAGATAGCGCGATTCTGTCATCGGATAGAACCACAGCGTTCTTCTGCATCTGTCACTTTCAGCGCATCTTCCAGCAGGTCCCAAATCACCCCCCTACCAGTTTCACAACTGACTCTTCATCTCACATGAAAAAAAAGTATGAAAATAATTCCATTTACCAAAGTCCCCGCATAAGACAGGTTTTTGCATACCTGCCCGGGTTTTCTGCTCCATAGCAGGTACGGCACTATTTCTAGGAGGAGGGGATTTGCACAGACCATAGTGCCCAGCCCAGGGACCAGCAGATGTGCAAGAAGAGCTGCAGAATAAAGCTTCAGAAGAGGCAGCACCTGCCTGCAGAAGAGACACTTTTTTTGTTGGGCTGGAAGACCAGGGTGTTTTCTACAAGAGGCTTTATTTAGGGTCACTGCATTCTTGATTCAGCAACAATAATTTGTGGCAGCCCGAACTCACAGACAGCAAAGTGACTTCATCGTAGAAAGGACTTGCTGAATCCGCAGAGGAGTGCTGCGGGAAAAGCGTCACCCTGCTAACACCAAGCTCCAGAAGCAGCTCTGCAAGTTCCCACTGATTTCCTCAGAGGCTGAACTCCTGTGGCATTTCTAGTATGTAGCTGGACTGGTAAACATTTAAGCTTAAGACAAACACCACCACCTAAAGAAATCCAAAGATATTGCTGTATATAATGCTGCTGGGCGATGATGCCAACTGGAGTTGAAAACAAATGGTACCCAGAGCTGTGTGTACAAATGTCTCATTTCGCTCACTCCAAAAGAAGCTATCCCTTAGCAATCTGACAAATCTGGCTATTCCAAATGACTAAACACTTGCTGATCCCTTCAAGTGTCAGCTAAAAAGCACCATCTAACATTTTGGGGCTTTACTTCAGCTATAGCTGCAAGAAAAGCCATTCATAAGACCTTAAGCTACAGTTGAGAATCCTTTAAATGTTTCTTCTCACCAATTTGAATAACCAACATTTCCAGAAGAAAAGCACCTCTCCAGCAAGGGCTCAGGCAGATAGCATACTTGATCAGAAGAAGTTTCTATTTTTTACTTTGGAGAAGGGCACAAGACAGACAAAATCTCCTTTCTCTGCAAGCCCAGGGCACTCTTGCCCTAAACCCACCCTACTTAATCTTCCACCATCCAAAGCAGGTGCCTTTGCCACAGCGCCATGCACCCAAACAGAGCAATGAGTGGTGAAACTGCTCTGGTGGTGATGCAAAACAGGAACGTCAGACATAATGTAAAATCACAGGTTTCCAACACCTGCCATGAATATATTGCAGCATTTTGTTATTTGCACTGGACACATGGCAATAAGGGCACCATCATCAGATGCATTTCACTGGGGTTCTTGATCTCCCCTTTCAAATTACTAGAAGTTCTCTGTTACTGGCAACTATATCATTTTGTAAATTCTGAACCTGTCTCCAACAGAAGGAGTTCAGTAACAAAGACATTTGTAAGTCACTGTGAAGCTACAACACAGTCACACCTCCCCGACTGGAATGGGGTTTGGACAAAAAAAGATTGCACTCACCTAAAACAGTGAAGCCATGCTACATTTGGAAACATTATTAGACTATTTAGTTCTTTATTAGTAGAGCCATTGAGATTTATAGCCTACAGAAAATGGTTGTTCAATCAACAAGGAGTCAGTGAAGTGAAAAAGCATTAATGTTACCATTGAGGCAATTATTGTAGCATGATCACAATTCCTATGCATCTTTAATTTTTTTGCTAACACAACAGATTCTCTAACACATGGATCCCTGTTCCATTAAAATAATATTATTTATAGCAATAATATGAGGTGGGTGAAACAGAATCCAGTCTCCAAACACTTGAGCATTGCTTTCCCTTGGGGAATATCAGTACACAAAATGGGGGTTCCAGTAAAACGCTTGTAATCCCAGAAGCTGGTGCACCTATTAAACACTTAGCAGGGCTCCAGCAGAAAGACAATCCCAGAGAAAACAGTCTCAACTGAGACAAAAATTCCAGTCCTGGCTCTCAGGAGCAGAATGCTACTTTAGCTCCATTTAACGTCTTATCTATCCAGAAATCCAAATGGGCAAGAAAATGCCATCACCCTCCAAAGAACAGAGCAGCGATTCTCCAACCGCACGCAGCTCCAGCAACATAGGCTTGGGCAGGTGACCAGTTTGTCATGGGAAAACCAGTTCCCTGGAGCCAGGTCTCCTGCCACATCTCTGTTGTTAAGGGGTAGTCTTGAAATGCAAGGAAATTCCCATCCAAAGGGATAAGAATGCCTTGATACAAGAAACAAACCTGAACTACTGCTTCAGAATTTTGTGGGGTATTTCTTTTCTCCTTTTTGGTGAAATAAAGGGAAAGACAGAAGCAGGCACCAAGAAAACAGACTGTTCTAACTAGAGTACACAAAAAGGGAAGATGAAGCAGATTTCTGCTAATGGAAAAGTCTACTGCACTGTAATCACCACTTTACTAAAGGATCAGATCCTATCAGGACACTGGTTATATCCATTCATCTCCCAGTGCAAGTTTATTTGAGGACTGTGGAAGATGTGGTCATGGTCCCTACTCCTAGCACAGCGAAGTTTGAGACAAACTTTAAACCTCATAAGATGTTTCATTTAATATTTCACCAGGTTGTAGAAAGCATCCAGTCTTGCCAGGAAGAGACAGAACAGCTGCAGCAGAGAGAGAGGAATGTTTGTGCTGTGTAGTCAGAGGTGTGCAAACCACAAGGCAAGTTTCAGGACAATGTAAAAGAGAAGGGAAAAGTGAGTCCCTCTCAGGACCAGTGCTGAGCTTTGCATGCAGGCAAAGAGGGAAGAAGAAAGAGGGATTTAAAAATTTTAGAGGGGAGAAAAAGAAACTCAAATCACAATTTGCTCATTATGCTTTAGAGTGAACACGTCCATTTTCATGCATCAGGGCAGCTGCTGACCCTGTGCAACAGACCCCTGGCTGCAGCACCACAACAAATGAACACGGTCCTGGTCCCATCCCTCTTCAGGTACCCTCTTTGACAGCCAGATTTTTGCCACATGCACACCTCTGACATGCTGCCGGTCTTGAACAAAGCCACATACTCCCCTTAAAAGCCACACCAGTGTCCTAGCACCTCCTTTGAACCCCAAAGGAAAGGGCAATCAGAGGGACACCATTGCTCTGTCACTGCCTGTGGAGGTATTGTCCCCTTCACAGCACTTCCAGAGGGTAGCTTGCAAGAAAGCAAGAATGAAAACCAAGAAGCATGCACAAGGCTGAGCCTCAAGAAAAACTGTTCATGAGTCAAGTACCTAGACCTCCTTGGTTCATGACAGCTGAAAGGTGACAGCTTCGGCTTATGAAAAATGGAAGCTGTGACATTTGGGGTTTTTTTTAAACAGATGTTTTTAACTAGTACGCATTTTTCTGTCCAGCTATCAAATTGATTTTTTCCCAGATTCTCTCCACAGTGCCCCTGTCGCTGCATTATGCACTGAAAATATTTACAAAGATATCAAAACTAACTCTGGGTAGGACTTCGGCAAGCAGGGGATGGAGGCCAAAAGAAGCCAATTCTGTATGTGGAGAAGAAGCTGCTTCATTTCACTGTAATCAAAGAAACAGAGCAACTGGAAGACCAGCCCTGAAGTCAAGTAAGATGAATAGCAAGCACAGCAAGGGCCATAAAAACACCAATAAAAAGTAAGTTGCCATAGGGGAAATACCCAGCTCAACACCTCTCCAACAAGGTAAGCATAATAAACTGACTCCTAACGTGGACATCAGTTTATTTTTTCAGGTGCAACCTAAATACAAACCAGGGCAGGATGCAGGAGAAGCAGCACTTAAATTCCATCTGCTATGTAAACAGTCTTGTTTGTTGATGGAATTAGTTGCATGATTTAGATCAGCATAATCTGACCTCACACAATTAAATTAACTCCAAAAGCCAATGCTGCTCCTTCACTGGGCGCTGCAGCAGTTTCTCTGCAAATCCCTTTTGCAGACCCTCACAGGAGAGATTCCTCCCATGCTTGTCTTGGCACCTGTCACAGACCATGCTTTAGTTTGCTTTGCACCAATGCAAAGTGGCTCCAAATATTCTGGAATTAAAACAATCACAAAACATGAAAGTGCTTATAAGGCATTTCCACTTTCTCATCTGGCAAGTGAGTGGCTGATTTACAAGCCAGCTGTCAATACAGAACTGCTCACCTCATTTTACAGGAGAGCAAAAAAGTACTTTAAAAAAATTACTTGCAGTGCAGAATACTATGAAAAATTGCTTTTTTCCAACATGGCAATCAGCAGTGTGTGTTCATCAGTGACCTGTCAAGGAGAGATGCTTAGCTTTCAGATAAGCACCCATGAGCTGGGACCTACACAGCAAATAACCAGAGATCACCCCAAAGTTTCCCTCCCTGCAAAGCAGTGACCAGCCCATCCCTACAGCTGAAGACCAACCCCTCCTCTGACCATCTGCAACTTGTGTCAACACAAAATAGGATCCCACAGGCTCCATGCACCCTAAACCTCAAAGGGAAGATAATCCTTGCACTTAGTGTTTATCTAGGCCAGAACAGCTCTCAGAGGAAGCCTCTGGCTTGGAAGTGTGAAATGTTAATATCTGCAGAAGGTTGATGGCAAATGCTGTGCTCCATTTGGATATAACCCTCACTGAAATGTAAAGGGAATACAAAAAAGCTGCCCCAAGCACCCAGGGACACCTCTGCACTTTTCCTGAAAGAAGGAACCAAATGAAAGCAGAAGAACTGATCTTGCATCTCCCAGTTATATTTGCACGAAACTGATTACAATGCAACAGCAGATGGTATTGCTCTTTCCTTAAAGAAAACATGCATGCTTTAGGGAACTGTGTGCAAAATTACTGCATCAAGAAGGGCAATTCAAACCTTGTGGGAGACAGGGAGCTGACTTTTAAGTCAGTAGTTCCAAGTTTGAGGCATCTGGCACTTTTCTGCACAAGCAAACCTCAGAACTGCCTCCTCACCATTGGCTTTGCTGCTGTTCCCCACTGATCCTGGGTGGTCTGCAACACAGGCACCTCAGTGCCAGCCTGGGCAGTGCCCCAGGGCAGCCACAAACGCCCATAAAATGTCCTGATGCAGTGACACGCCAGCAGCAGGAGATGGGTGGCCAAGGTTGACCACACTGCTCACTGAAACAAGCAGCTCCCATTTACAGCTCCAGCCTGTTCCCCATCTGCATCCATGGGAGGTACCCGTACAGGTCTTCCCTTCCAGCTTGGAGACACCAGACCAGCCCTATCCTCATCCCTGACCAAGCACCAGCCTGCTTCTGTCGGTGCCAAAGCTCCCCATTTGGGAGACCTCAGTCTCCAGTAAAGTGTTCTGCGCTTTCTTTCTGAGCTGTCTGCAGATAATTTAGGAAAGAGCCCAACTCAGCTCGACACCTCCACCGTTTGTTCTTGTTAAAATCCTGACATAAAACTCTGTAAGACAGTACCACAATACATTAAAACTAGAATTACGTAGTAAGGAGAAGGCAATTGCATTTTGAAGGAGCAAGTATGGCTTTAGCCTAGAATGTCATTAGTACTAGGAAAATAACCAAAACAAGGACACTTCATTCTATACCATTAAGCATTTCAAAGCATCTGGGTGACACCACTGTACCAAGTAACAGACTACTCACTTTCCCATGTAATTTGTTTAATAGACAGATGAAAACATTAGAAAGACAAAAGAGAGTTTTTATATTCTGATCATTTACATTTTATCTACATTAACAATCAAAAGCATCACAAGCAGTGAAGGGACTGTTGTCAGATACTATTTTGATGACATATGTCCTTCTAAGTGTATCCAATGTTCCTCATATCATTAGAAGCAAGGGGAAAATTATAGAATACTAATGGCCAAGCAAGCTCCAAGTATAATAACTATTCCTTTTTTCTGTTCATGTTATCAGCCCATATTTTATCTCCATTTCTTCTCAAAGACCACTTGAAGAAACAAAATGAAAATTTGAATATGCTGTCTACTGAATTTTTCTCCCGTGCTCCACTACACCTGAAGAGCTACTAGAACCATGGGCAAAGCTACTTATTTCTATACCTTCAGGTTCTTCCTTCTCACCTTTTTTTTTTTTTTTTGGGCTGTGATGCTGAGACCACAGTTCTTTGCATGCTCAATACACACCTGTCTCTTCATATCCCCTCTTTTGTCCATACTCAACTGCTGCCACCTGTTTACACCTGGACTGCAGACCCCAGAGAGAAGCAAGACCAGACAGCACCACCACTGTCCCATGCAGGGGTTGGGTAGAAACACTTGTGTGTGTATCATAAGCCTATGCTACCTCATGGCAATTAGTGCAGACAAGCTGTCCCTAATCCCAGATTTCAGCAAGAACTTGAATTATCCTTTCCTCCTGCTGTGAATCCTCCTGATGATCCCTTCCTTTACAAAAGGAAAACCAGCACAGAAAAGGTCACAAAGGATCAACAGCCCAGCCCTTTGATATTTTCTTCCTCTTGTGCTTTTTACTGGATTTCTAACTCTTAAGGAGTGCATGCATGCACCAAACCCAGCTAGTTTTCCCCATTTTATTCCCACATGCTTCCCAGGGCAGCACACAAGGAGCTGCACGTGCTTTGTTGGATGAGGTGTATCTCTGCATGGAGGGGAACAGAGACAGAGAGAACATCACAGAAGAGCAGAGAAAGTCATCGTCTGTTAAGTGTAATTAGAGAAAGTACAAATTTATGAAGCAAATAAACCCGGGTGTGTGTTAGCTCGATACTGTAAGTGCACAGAAGGTAATGCCTTCTGAAGGGTTTCCATTGCTCCCTGATAATCCATGCTTAATTAGATCATTTTGCCTTAATGCAGATTTCCTCTCCCTAATGCTCCTGCTGTCCTTCCACACCTCATTCTTGCCACCTAATCTCAGTGGCTTTGTCCTCTGACAGAAGCCCACCACAGCGAGCAAAGTGCCAACATAATTAATTTTTCAGTAAAAGCCAAGTTGTTTTTTTCAGAAACATTTTCCACTTCAGAAAACGTCAGAAATGTCAGAGTCCATAAGCAGGAGCAAAATCAGAGATCTGCTTCCCTATTAATACTGCATGACCTCCTCGACCATCTCACTCCGGGAGAGGAAGACAGGGCACTGACAGGGAGTGGGAGGGGGCCAGGGAGCCAAGCAGTGTCAGACACTGGCTGGTTAGAAAAGCAAACAAGAACTAAATATAAGGAGCACCAAATCAAATGCCTCTGTCTTGAGAATGGGCTGAAAAGCTGCATACTGTTCAGAAGAAGGGGCATGCAAAGCCTAGAGGAGAGCAGAGTGGCAAGGCTTGATCTCAGTGTTCCAACAGCCTTAAATTCTTTCTTTGACTCTTCTGAATGCAGAGGTGGCAACCCAAAATTATATCTGTCTGCAGAGAGGATGAAGAAAAGTGTTGTGTGGTCTCTGCGTGTCTCTCAGAGGGATCCCTGAAGCCTCCCCTCAGTGCTTGCCCAAGACAAGGCAGGGGGTCATCTTCAGAAAAAAACACGTGGGAGTCCTGATTTCTGTCCCCTTTCACCCCTGAGCTCAGCTGCTGCTGTTTTACTGCGACCTCAGCTCCAGTATGTGCACAAACACCCTTCTGAAGCCTGCAAATACATCACAGTGAGTTATGTGCACTTTCAGACCTCTACAAAAACACAAAAGGAGCTATATCTTTGCTTTCCCAGGAGAGCCTTGGCAGAAAGGCTGGGACACAACGGGCATTGCCATCGACACCAAACCCATTTCCACAGGAGTTTTACAGCCCTAAAGATCTAAGGGCTCAGGTCACCACCCGATTTCATCATTTGTTGTAGCTGATGGCCAGTAGTACCAAAATGTGTGTAAACAGAGCAGATGGTCTCTCACCCAGAGCAACACAACTCTTTGATGAAAAATCACAGAATTACAGAACCATTTAGGCTGGAAAAGCCCTCTTAAGATCAAGTCCAACTGCTGAGCCAGCAATGACAGATCCACCACTAAACCATGTCCCCCATGCACCGCATTTAAATGATTCTTGAATCCCTCAGTGGACAGTGATTTAAACACTCCCCTGGACCACCTGTTCCAAATGAAACTTCACTCCAGCCTGCTGGCGGTCCTTACATTTTTTACTGTCCCATGAACCATAAGCATCAATGTTACTGACAGTGCTTTCTCCACAAAAGGGTGACATGAGGCTCCACTTGGGCTACTGCAGCATCTTTTCTGCATCTCCTGTTACAGATAAAATCACATTCTCTCTTTTCTTCCTCCATTTCTCCTCTCCTGTGAGCACACTAAGGAATTTGAAACATTTTCTGGTACGTTCAGTGTTTAGAGTCGAGTCCTTGAACAGATGATCATTTCTCAGCCCATGAACAAAGTTTCCTTGCTGGGTCAGTCCCCAAAGGGTTTAGAAAATGGTACTGAATGGAAAAATATCCACACATGCCTTAATTTGCTTACACTGACTCCTGCAGCACCATGAACACAAATAAAAAAAAAAAAGCAGAGCCATTTACAAGATCAGAACAAAACTCTTCATTAAAAATGGGTCAGCAAATAAGTAATAAGCTCAAACTTATGAAAGATCTGCTTATGATCAAGGTTTGTTTTGTTCACCTATTACACAGACTGATTACAGGATGAATAAAACAACAGCAACACAAGCAACTGAGTTCTATGTGGCCACAGCAGGTACAGCTCACGCAGCTCCAGCTGAGAGGAAGTGACACATTCCTAACATCATACATCCAGGGGATAAAAAAACTTCTCACATTCCACAAGCAAACTCACTTTAACTGCAGCTTTGAGTCCCTTCCAAATCTCTGGATGAATGATCACACTTCAGATCAGCATAAGAGCTTTCTGCAACAAACATTTAGATTAAATATCATAACTGATTACAGGAAGAGCTGGTAGCCCTGTTTACTACAGTCGCCTAATGTTTCTGATCTTTAGACCCTCTTCCTACTTACCTATGATTTTGCCAAGCTCTAGCCATCTGGACTGCAACTCCATGTGCCTTTTGTCTGCCTCAGGCAAATTTTAATTTCAGCAAAAATGATTCGACTGCTTCTAAGAACAAGGCAGAGAAGACAGATTTATCTTTCCTTTTTTTTGCCTACAGTAAGAAATCCTGCTGACCTTTTCTTTAATTAGCTAAAGCACTTACCAGACTTTGATACAGAACTCAGCTTTTGACAGGATTTTGTTCAAGTCTGTTTAAACATGAACTTTTTTTGTCACAGTTTTGGGGTGTGGTCGAGTTTGGTGCGTTTTGGCTGTATCTGCAGGAACAGACCCAGATCTGAATCATTTTTTTGCCTTGAGAGGTGGGAGACAGAATAAAAGTTGATTTTTTTTTATATTTACAACATTGAAAGCACCTGCTTTTTAAAAGAGAGTCCAGGGTCTGGTGCATTAATGCTTCTTTTTATTAACTTGAAGAGCAAGTGGAAGTACTCAAAGGTGCACACTGCCCCTCCAGCTCTTTGCCTTGCCAGTTTCAGAGGACACAAGGTGTGTGGTGTAAAAGCCAGCGTTAACTGAAAAAGCTGAACCCACCCTAGAACTTGAACATCTATTGTTACACTGCAGTGAACACAAACTTAAAAGGTCTTCATTAGGGTCCTTCTGAGTTCTAGTTTTCCTGTCTGTGAAAGAAATGTGCTTCAGCTCAGTGCTGAGCATTATGAAGCAGCATGAAAATAAAATACTCCCATGTAATTGAAAATTTTGAAGAATTCTATCTTTCGGTGTCATTTAAAAGTATTCAAAAACAGACATCAAGCAACAAGGAGAAAGAAAACGACTCATTAAGGGACATTCATTCAGTGCCTTTCTTTACACAAGGGAAGAAGCTTGTGGGAAAACACATGATGCTATAATTAAAGGCTGTATTCCAGTGCACAAGAAACCAAATTGAGGTTGCAGAGATTGCTTGGTTTGCTCCTTTATAAACTTTTCACCCTCAATAACGTTGTCCTGATGTGGTTTCCTGCACACAATTTTGTGACCTAGCTATTGGTGTGAGATGAATCCAGGCGGATCAACATACATCTGGAGAGGTTTCTTTCTTCGAGCTCTATATCTCCAAGATGCATTTCAGGACCAAATATTTACTTACTAGTGAGTCTAATTATTTTTCATGCTTGTATCACAGTGAAGCCAGACAAAGAAATGGGTTTCAGCCTCTCTACAGTTCAAACACTGCCTTCTCATTTGATGTGAAACATTTGCTTTTATTTAACACTAGTAATGCAGTGCACTTTATAGAGCATCTTCAAGGTAAAAATCTATGCAACCTCGTAAAAAAATAGCGTTATACTGTCCATTAGTTCAAAATGCAGATTCTGAATCACATCCCTTAGAAAATGAACCATTTCTTCAAATGTCAGATGCACTGTTTATTCCTCACTGCTAGCAAAATATGATGTGCAAGGTTACTAATATAATTTCCAGGCCATTATCTAAACAAACAACCTATGAACAAAGCAAGAAAGGGGAAAAAGTAGCTTATCACCTCCAGCTTTAAAGCTGCTGCAAATTCCAACATACAAGTGCCATCTCTCAACAAGCACAGAAGAGCTCCTCAGTATGGAAACATGACTGTAGTCTTTCTTTGGGAATCACAAAGGTCATTCCCAAGGACAGTGAAGGCTCCATCAGCACAGTCCTGCTCTCCAATGCCAATCTTTTCCCCCTTTCCAAGGCTACACCTCTGAACGCAGGCACTCTCTTCATTTACTCCAGAGCTGCAGCCTCACAGGAGCCACAGCAGGAGTGTGACCTGGACCCTGCAGTGGTTTCCCCTCTGTGCCAGCTGACAGGAGCCCCTCAGCCCCACCCTGGGTCCCACCCCCAGGGAGCTGGGCAGATGTGAACCTACAGCAAGCCAGGAGGGTGCTGGGCTGTTCCTACAGGGACCTGCAGAGCCTGCTAGTGTTCAGGCCATCCCCCAGCAGCATATCATCAGCCCAGAGGGCAGGTATCCTCCTCCTGCTGTCCCTCATTTCCACAGAGGGTAAGGTCCAGCATACAGCTCACCAAGCAGCCATGCCATCCCCCTGCTGGACCACAGGCACGAGTAACCATCTCTCTGCCTAATCTCCCCCAAAACCAGCTCCCTGCCTGACCTGGGACAGCCACGGGTCAGTCTCACACACACTGCTCCTGGGTGTCCACAGCAGTGCTTTGGCAGGGCCCAACACCATCCTCCCTCCACACAGCACACACAGCTCTTCTGCAAAGACAGAGGTCACCAGCCATCGCCCGCCCTCCACAAGAAGCTGAGCAGAAGACCACTATCCACTGCTGGGCTCCCGCATCTCCTCAGCCAAAAAAAGTCCAAGTTTTCAATATGTCTTACTGACATTTTAACAGCAGAGGCCAACTCCTTGTGACTGAAGTGTTTGCTGGAAGCAGAAGTGCTGTGCAAGAGATTCAGGACTCTTGTTGTCATTTTTCTCTTCAGGCATCACTTTGTTTTATTTTTATTTTTTATGTCTTAGCTGCAGAACCACCCACTAGCTGTTCACTACAGCCCCACTGAGGGAGGGGACAATGCCTTACATCGCATGTGAAAATCCTTCTCAGGGCACCTCAGAGGCCTCCATCCAACTCTCACTAAGCACATAACCATTCCCACATGAATCTCATGAAAAGGTGGATCATGGCTATGCAGCCGGACATTGGAGACCAAGCCCTCCCCTGACAAACGACAGCATAAATAACAACCTTAAAAGCCTTGTCCAGAGGGAAGCTGTGCACCTAAATCAAGCAGCACAGATTTCTACAGTACAAATGACCCTGTCACGCTCTGGGCTGGCATTCTCAGCTGAAGGACCAGGGATGCTGTTTTCTCCCATTTAAAGAACTATTTTGAATTTATGAGCCAATATTTAAGAACAGTTGATAGCTCACTTACATGGCGGACTCAAGCAGATTGAAATAATTTCATAATTAAAAGGCAGTAAAAGCATTTGTGTCATTTCAATATATTTCCTATAATTCAGTAGCAATTTGATTTTATTTTTTTAATGAGATAGATTAGAGAGTATGCATTGATCTGATTAGTCTTCACATTCTTTCCTCCTTTTAATGTAAACCAATCTCCTTACATGGATTACTAGGCCTATTTAATTTCCTTTCCCTTGAAAAAGGAACATCATTTTTCACTGTGATCATAATAGGAATTTGACCAATACAAATATACTGCATTACAGCAGTTACTCACCAATTTCCATCAAAAGGAGTGAATTCCAAAGCTGTGAGCTGTAATCCTAGAGGCAGCCTTCCTGTTCTCTACTGATTTTAAAATTGGTTCTTTATGGCACTCAGCCATAGATTTTTTTTACTTGAAAATGACAAATTTGGGAAGAGCTAATCAGCAAAACAATTCATTTGCAATTGATCTACAGTGTTCTTTGTTTTGCCTTGTCTCAAAGGGTTAGTTTTTTTTAATCTTCACTTGCTATCCAACAGGTTTGTAATTTTTTTTTCCAAGCACACATTCAGATGATTTTTTCCCAATTAACTTTTGGTGATTTTTTTAATAGTAGCAGATTAAACATGCAGTGCTTCCTACATTTAATCTGTCATAGAAGACACATTAATTCCTAAATGCAATACTTCATGGAAATGGCTTTACTTTCACACATTAGAATTTTCACTTGTCTCCTGTGCATCCCTGGCTGCCACACACAAACCCAGACGTCCTTCTCTGACCAACCAGTGTGACACAGGACACAATCTAGCACCCATCAAAAGCACCTAAATAAGCCCAGCCATTGTGCACACCCCAACAGTCACAGACTCAATCTAACACTCTCTCTGGAAGTGTTCAAAAACCTTGTGGATGTGGCACCTGGGGACAAGGTTCAGTGGTGGTCTTGGCAGTGCTGGTTTAAGGGTTGGATTCAAGTAACTTCATGGTCTTTTCCAGCCTGAATGATTCCATGGCTCCAATGACACCTACACTCTGAGGGCTGCAAGTAGACACTGCACCAGGTACTGCATCCCAGTGTAGCTGGATGGAAGGGGTTTTTCAACCAGACACAGTCCAGCCTGCATCCTCTTCACAGATGCAGGATAAAAACCTCAACTCAAACATTCAGACACTGCTGCCACAGAAACAAACACAGAAGATCCCACACTCCTCAGCATCTCTCCACCATCCATGGCAGATGTATCTGCTTTACTTTCTAGGGAGCAGTATTACCACAAATCTGCCACAAGCACTTCTTTGATACCAAAAGCAATGTGGAGAGCTCTGCCTCTTATGGGTGGAGGGAATAAAGCCAATCTCAAACTACTCAATTTCACATGAGTAGTGAAAAGTTTGATCAAGGCGCTGCTATGATTTTTTTAACATTTTAAGGACAAAGTCCCATGCTTGAAAACTGGATTGTCAGTGCCTCCAGAGTGTCCAAAAGTTACATGCACCAGATAATTCAAGAGGCACTGCCAGCTATACACACTTGTGAGGAAAGCTGTCATCTGTCCTCACTGTCTGAGTGGTGTTTTTCACAGATTAATATACTTTCACATTAGAATGAAAGATTATAAATTGCTAAAATTGATTTCACATCAGTCAGAGTGAGTAACATCATCAGAGTGAGTAACACACCTGAGGTGACCCAGTCTGCTCAGGGGAATGTGAAACCACAGTGTATTGACAGTTTAATTGGTTCAGCAAGAGTTCATTTCCCTCAGATGAAATGCACCATTGGCCATTTTATCGCTATATCTTATTGCTGCTTTAAAAGTGAAGCAGATGACAATCTAGCAAAATGTTTTCGTTACAGAGACAGCCCCTGTCTTTATTGCTGGGTGCTGGCTTCCTACTCCCTTTCCTCCCCAGCAAATGTAAACCAGCCCTTGTTTGCATTTTAAGCACTTTGCAGGATGAGAATGCCTCTATATATCCTTTCAGGACAAGTGATGGAAGATGCTGCTGTGCCCATTTCTGTACTGAACTACAAAGGATAAAACACAAATATTCAACAGCACCAAGCAGTTCTATAAATACCCCATTCAAGGGTAACATGACATTTATATCACCTTACTGCAAGCTAGAGAGATGTCATTTGACTGCTTATAGCGTTGGGAGGCATTTAAAGAACGTTAGTACTTGAACTATCAAAAGATGGTAACTTGGAGCTCAAAAGGTAATTACAGAAAACAGCCCACTTGTGGAAGCAGGAGACACTGGAACAGGGAGCCATCGCTCCCTGGTTGTCTCACAGGTCACACTAGGAATACAGGCAGAGCAAGGTGTTCTGCCAGCGTGGTTCAGAGCAGATGGGACAGAGGCAGCACCACCACGCAGACATGGAGAAGCTGGAAGAAATGCCACAGCAAGGCTGTGATCCTCAGGCAGACCCCCTGCCCAGACACGTCCCCATCCATAAGATCTACATTCGCTATGGAGCTGCAGCACTAACTCCAGGGAGCAGCCCCAAGGTGCACACAGTTCCTCCCTCACCTCTCAGAAGCAGGAAAGCACCATTCCCTTCCACAGCAGAAAAGCAGCATCAAGAGCTGGCAGGGGACAGCACCTGGCAGCAGAAGGCACAAGCACCCAGGAGTTGCTCCAGACACTTTGAACTGGGGGGCCCTAAGCCCAGACACCAAGTGCAGTGCTTAAAAACTGCTGAAGCAGCACACAGGCAGTTCCAGAAAGCCCCTTATTAACCTCCAAGGCTCATTTCACTGATGAGGGGAAGGACATCAGCAGTGTTTAATTGCAGGGCAGAAACAGAGGCAGGATGCAGGGAGGGATCTCAACTACACACAGCTCCCCACTGCTGCACTCCTCAAGCCATGAAAGCCCCAAAAGCAAGGACTGGAGGGCCAGGGATATCTCCTACCACACATTTTACTCCTCTGTGGACCTGCCAGAGGATTGCTGCTAAGTGTCTGCAAAGGGCATGTCTGCACAGAATCCTCCTGCAGCAGTCAACAGATGCATGAAAATGCAGGTGGGAGCATGAGGGGCCATCGGTGTGGGGATGCGTTGCAGAGCTCAAGAGGGGAGGCAGGGAAACAGCAGCAAAAGCCAAGGGGATCCTTCCTGTAAGGAGATGCCCTAGAGACACATGCCAAGCTCTCCAACTGTGAGCCAGGCTGTCCAAGATGCACCAGGATTGTGGGAAATCATGGGAAATGGGACTACTCTGGTAGTGGCTGAGGCAGGAGAGAAGGAACCCAAGCAGGAGGGGAGCCCCACAACTCAGGCTCGGCATTGTGAGAGGCACTGAGAGGCTCCTCTGAGGGAAGACCCACCCAGCATCCCCAGAGCCCAGTGAGCTGCATGCCAGTGCTGTGCTAGCAGTGAAACTTCAGGCAGCGTGAGGAAGAAAGAAAAGCAAAACCAAACATCTTTCAAAATATCCCTTCCCGGTAGCATGCACTGTCATGCAGTTCTTCCAAAGCCATGGTTTATGTGGCTCAGGAGGGCAGTTTCATGCCCTAACTCCTGCATGATGGATTTTACAATTTGTTAAAGAAACTCATCAATCCTCAGCAGTCATTTTTAATGCCCAGAGCCTCCACAAACTCCTGCATTTTGCTGATCCCCCAATTTCAAATAATTTGAAATTGCTGCTACTATTACAGCTCTGCTCCTAAAGCTAAGCATTATGGCACACTCCAGACTTCCAGCTTCATGTGCTGGTGTAATAAACAGATTAACTCTGATTTATGAACAATAAGTTCTGGTTATTTGAAAGGAAACATTACCTCCCTAGACCAATTCTGACAACCAGAGATCTCTCATTATGCAGACATTATTTCCACCTACCCGTAATCATTGGTTTAGAACATTGTTTTCGACCTGGTAAATGCATCGCCACAGTTTTCCCCTACAAACTTTGTGCATCCAAGGCATCTGGCAGGAAGCCCCACCAAAGGCAGAACACCAGCCTGAATTGACCCAGTGAGACAACTAGTACTTTGAATTCAAGTTATTAAAAAAAGAAAATATTTAAGCAACAACAATTTAAAAAGCTTTTGTATGGAAAGGCCACCTTCTATCTTGTGGAGATAGGTGCATCACAGAAGGATGCAGCAAGACTCCAGTTAGCAGAGGACTAATTAGGAAGAGGAATGCTAAGATGATACTGAGATCTGTTTCTTGACCTTATTTACTTGAAAATAAGAGTTTTAATATTCTCCTCCAAGAAATGAATTCATTATTTGAGTCCACTCTAAAATGTCAGCTTAATATTTTACAAGCCCACAAGTAGGCGTTGACATTTTCACGTGCACTTTTCACCTGAAGCTACTAAACTGACTATCCCACTCAGGACACTTTCAAGTCCTGCTAAGCATCATTTTAAACATTTATTCAGTTAATGGGAATCACTTTCCTCCTCTTTAGAAAAGCTGTGCAGCCCTGCACACTGGTTAGACTGCCAAGCCCACCTCCATACCACAGCTGTAACCTGCTGGTCCCATCTCCCCTCTGCAGGGCTGGTTCAACTCCAAGTCCTCCTGAGTCCCAGCACCTCTCACCTCCATATTCATAAATAGTTATCAACTTTCCAAGCTAGAGACTTCTCCCACTTGCCCCATATCACCTCCTCTCTCCCCACATGCACTAAGGGCAACAATGCGCAGAACAATGCAGTGCCGAAGTCCACCCAAGGCTCTTCCTACTGCCAGCACCTGAAAGACCTTCCTGCATTATCAAAATTTAATTGGCTTAAAGACACTGGAGTATTGAACTATTCCAAATGATAAGAGACAGGCTCTGCTGGGCAGTGCTGGTATTCATGGACCTGTCTTGGTGATTAACGTGCAAAAGCTCTCACCACACAGCCCATCTCACATAATTGCTACGTGAATCTTGGACTTACCTATGCAAGGCATAATTAGTAAAGATAAAATTCTTTATGTACTTAAACCTCTTCAATAGAATAAAAGAAATCTCAGCTCCCTCACCTTGACTCTAAAGTAGTAACAGAGGCTCGTGAAAAATGAAAAGCCTTGAAGGATTTGGAATAAGAAACTTGGAGAGACAATCGCTAATCTTTTATCTTCTAGACTTCAAGCAGAATCAAGTTCTTCAAAGAAAACCCAATAAAGCCCAGACATTTTCATCATAACAAAATAAATAATTCAGTCATACTTTAGAGGAGTCCAACATTAGGATTGGCTATTTGATATATTTGTGGCTTAGGTGCCTCTAAACTGATTAAAGATAACCTGATAGAAGCTTGCAATGTCAAAACTGCCTTCATTCCTGACAGATATGAATGGATAGTGTAAATAACTATAAATAACCAAAATGGCTGCATTTATGCCTAATGGAGGATTTACAGCTGTCAGAGCTGCCTGGTAGGACTAAGAGTTACAGCTCTGCCTTTATCCTACCCCAGCACACACCGGGAGATGAATCGACGTCCGTCCTCCTTACAGCACCTGCTCTGCCAGAACCACTAAGGGCCCTATCCAGAGGAGACAAGGAACAGGATGCTCCCGTGAATAAGAAAAGAAACATGTACAGGCAGGCTTGCTGGTGTTGATTTGTGAGAGTCGGGATACGAGGGTCCCTGGTTCATTATGGCATTCCTACAAACCACCGTGAAATACACATCCCAAAAGCCCCTCAAATCTCAGTAGCCCCTGCAAGCTTCCCCCCACACAGCTTTTGATATTTTCTAGCTGCCGTCTGCAGAAGGGAAGATGCCACTGCTTTTCAGGGAACAGAGCAGGTCTTCATTTACCCCTCCAGGCCTTCACCAAGGGGGCCTCAACTGCAGCATCCCCGCCAATTTTTCAGTTTGGGTTACTGCACTCCTAACCTTCCCACTATCCACCACATTCCCAAAGCTTCAGCAGCCGTGCAGCCCCGCAGGAGCTGTCTGGGAAGTGGGTGGAAACAGATTCTGCACCCAGAGGAGCATTAGGGCAGCTCGATTCAGCCACATCAGCATCTCGCGATTTCCGCCACGGCCAGGAGATCACGGAGCAGAGCCGCTGACACACTCCAACAGCTCCGTGTTTGCACCACGTGGAAAAGCCCCTCCTGGATGGGACTGGCATCAACAGAAGAAGCGGCAGAGAGGCACCACGAGATCCTGCTGTTCACTTATATGAGCAATCATTTAAAATACTGGAAGCAGCTCTCCTCAGGAGCTCATTGTGCAGAAGCAGCCCCTCACAGTCAGCTCTCCTGTTCCTGCTCTTCTCACTTGATGGAGGGGGGAGATTACCAGGAAATCTGACACAAAGAATGGGTGCAGATGCTCCCCTCCTCTCAGAGGTCCTTCTGTGCTTTCTCTTGAACAGAGAACTGGTAGGAACATACTACAAAAGGTGCAAGTGAACAATGGCTAAAGGTTTAATTTCCTGTTATTCACAGAGCAATATGGCAAATAGGTAGGGCAAGAAATTAAGTGACCATTCAAAAACAAATTCCCAGCTTGGGAAGCAGGAGGAGTCAGGCTGATAAACATGCACACAAGCCAACCCTAGGGAACAGGGTTCTTTAGTGAGGGGAAGAAGAGATAAAAAAGAACCACACTGGTTCCACACATTTTCCTGCTCAAGCTTGCCTTTCAGAAAGTTGAGCTATTCAGATTTAATCATTGAGGAATTCATCACAGCAGAATTCATGGAGGGATGTTTTTGTTGTCACTGTTTCACTAGGAAAAGGCTAGATGGTGGCAGAGCCAGAAATTCCCCCACTGAAAAAACCAAAGATCTAATATTCTAAGAAAAAGAGGTGAGAAAGCAAACCATAGGCAAGGTTCTCACTGTTATCTCCAGCAGGTGGGTTGCACTAAGTACGGGTTAGTTTGGATGAGAACATTTTGCAATACTAAATGCAAAAGATTTTTTGCTTTTTTTGCCAATACTAAAAGCTAAAGACAAGACACATGAGCAGTTCTGAGGTGATGGGGTTCGTCCCAGCTTCAGAGCTGAGAACCCCAACGAGGAGGTGCCCACAGGAACAGGTACCAGCATGGATTCACCAAGTGAAAGAGAAAAAAATGTTCACAAAAAAAATCCTGGAATAAGATTTAATTGCAGTTGAGGCAGCCACAATCCATTTTAACACTGTCAAACGCAGCAAGTTTCCAAAAGATTAAATCACTACTTAAATCATCTTTATAATTTTAAAAAATGCCTGCAAGATAAGACCAGGAGCTAATTGTACCATTTAAATTTAGTGAAGGGAGGATTTTTTTTGGTTGGGATTTTTCCTTCTTAACTGCAATAAAGAAAAAGCCCAAGGGTCTAAAACTAATAATCTAATAAACTTTGCTAAGTGAACATTGTAACAGATAGGCCTGGATGAGATTTCCTGTAAATGCCAGACAATTTCCCTTGATCTTTATCAGCAGAGATGCTGCTGTAGCTTCAGCAGGAAGAAATTAAATTTGATGCAAAATAATAACATCTGGGTGAGATCTTGCTTGTCAAACTAGCAGTCCCTTCAGATGCCAGGGTAAAAATATTAAAATTAACTCTGAAGGATTTCACATTTGTGTTTTTAATATGAGTGGTTGAGCTGTGTTTCCATACCAACACATTTCTCCCCTCTGAAGAGGGGATTATCCATCCTCTGTACTGGGTCCCCAGACTGGAGGTCTGCCCCAAGGCAAGATACACTGGGAGCTCTCTTCCCTGCCAGAGCACATCTCAGAGCTGGCACTCCTTCCAGGTATTCCATCCCTGCACTCCCAATTCCCACAGCCATAGGTAATCTGTCCCAGAACCTGCAGGAGGTGTTCAGGTGCCACTGGAGCTCCAATTGTGGTCATGGGCTCCTCCTCCCTGACCATTCCAGCATGCCCCCAATAGCTGAGTACCCTGCACAGCCCCAGGCATAGCCCTGCCAGGGGCATCCAGCACAATTTCTATAGCTGGAACAGCCTCTGGTATTGCAGCCATCAAAATACTTTTAAGCAAGCAGAAATCAAAAGATCGACCTATTTGTTCTTCTACAAACTTTCAGACTAGTTTTAAAGATAATAAAAGTAAATGCTGTTCAAAGTTTAATCAATCATCCTTCCGAGTCCAAAACACTTTATACAAGATAATTAAAGTGAGTTCCTCAATGGTTCCAGCTAGGAATTCCTCCTCTGCAACGGGATTGCAAATGATTTTTAGTCACTTTAGAGACTTTTTTGTAAGCAGAAGTGGTCAGAAACTGTTCAATTAAATGCTTTTTTCCCCCACCACCAAGAATGGCAATTCCACATACCAGGGCTTCTCAGAATAACTTCAGCTTCAAAACCCCTGCATGGGTCTCTGGGGCAGGGTGGAAATAACAGTTTTTAAAAGCTGGGGAGGCAGGGGGGAAATAACAAAATCAAAGCAAGGGATTCAGCTCTCTCCAGAAGTGGCAGAAAGTTCAGAGCCAGAGCACCCGACTGCTGTGCGCAACCTGCAGTTCCACAGGGTGTCATTCCCACACACAATAAAAACTAATGTTGCAGTTGCTATCAAATGGGAAGGAGGCAGACACTTTGTATTCCACCCAGGTTATTCACCTTTTCTGAAACTGGCCCGTATTTCCAATGCCTAGGAAACCAATTTCTCATTAGTTTTACTCCATTCTGGTTATCAGAATTGGAACTTAATGGTAACTGCATTAAGAATTACTGGGGGGGAAAAATGTGTTGTTATCTCCTCACCAATTCATTTGATCTTACATTGAGAAGAAAAACATACTAGACTTCATCAGTCAGTTGTGGCCCAGAACAGAGCTCTGCCCTGATCTCACAGGCTTCAGCAGGCCTTGGGTCTTGCTATTAGTGAGGCATAAACAAAAAATAAATCAATTATTCTGCAAAAATATCATCATGAGGCAAAAAAACGCTTGGTTGCCCATGACTTCTTTTTTAAATACAGGCAAAAACACCATTAATACAGAATGATGGAACCTGAATAGGACAGCACTCAACAAATAAGCAATCATTTCACCGCACATTAACCATAAGGCCCTAAAAAAATGATTGCAGATTTAAGTGGCACAAACTAGCGTGTATCCACACTAAAAAAATTTTCAAAGATCCATTTTGCAAATGAAAAACAAGTAAACAAAAAACCCCCATCATTTTATCATTAGAAGGGGAGCTGGTCCAGACAGCAGGGCATCAGGTCACCAAGCACTCAAATACCCCATGGGGCACCAGGGATCGCATTTGGGAACCAGCAGCTGCTACCACCTTTCCCACAGAACAATCAGTTTTGTAGTGCAGTGGATAACAATGGTAGGCACAATACAGTTGAGGCAGATCTTACCAATCATTACAGGGAGGTGACAACCAGATTACCTCACTGCAATCCATATTTTGGGACTGACAGAGTCAGACAAGACAATACTTGCACAGATATTTTGATTCTTAGAGGGGTGGTTGGGTTTTGGTTTGTTTTTTTTTTTTGTTTTTTGGGGTTTGTTTTTTTCTTTCCTTTTTTTTTTTTTTTTTTGGTGGGTGTTGTTGTTTTGTTTGGGTTTGGTTTGGGTTGGGTTTTTTTGGCTTTTTTAAATTTTTTTTTAATTTACACCTCAGTAAGTTTAGCTTTTGAATTTCCATTCATTCTTACAGCTGCAGGAATACTTAAGACAAGCCCTGCAGAGCACCCATATAGCAAACCAGGTATATCACTAATCATAAACAAGCATACATGATATCTACAAACATATGGAGACCCATGAACAGAAAGCTTCTAACCACTTGCACTTCTGATCGCCCAGTGCTGAGGAAGAGGGGCAGAAATGCTGCCTCCTCCTGCAGGTGACGGGAGCACCCCCAGGACTCACCTTGGAAGACGGCAGCATTCTGGATGACAAGGAATTTCAGCTCCATGCTGGCAGACTGCAGCAGCTGCTCCATGTTCAGGCGGGCAGTCGCCTGGTACTTCTCCTCCATCTTCCTCGAGCAGCACGTGGAGCCCTTTGGGATACATACCTGCAGATCAGTCCCTGGAGAGGCACAGGAAAAGTAGACATTTCACATTAGGAGGTGGAATTGGGAGAGGAGACCAGTTCCAAGCATCAGTACAGCTGCAGTTACTGTTTGGGAAAATTGATGACATTTCTGGAATTTGTCCTGAGCAGGCAGCTTGGCCAGAGGAAAGGACAGATCAGGCAGAGCCCGGGTTGCTGAGCAGTGGCCCCCAAGAGCTGTGCCTGCCTGCCAGCACAGTGCTTGCTTCAGCTCCCACACTCTGGTGTGCTGGTGCCGAGCAGAGTGATCCCGAGCCTTGCCCTGCTGTCCCCTGTCTGCCCATGGCAGTGAGGAATCACAGGAAAGATGGAGTGGAAGTTGGGAAACGGAGACAGCGTTTGAGGATTTACGTGAACAGAGCAATGTATGTAGCACATCAAGGAGGATATGCTCGTAATTTGCATAAAGACTTAAAAGTAATTTGGAAGTAACAGTGCTATTTGCCTGCAATTTCTACCCTTTTGTATCCCCAGCAACAACAGTAATTGCAGAAGGACACAACTACAATGATTTACTTGGCTTTTTAGTGCTGACTTTTAAATTGTATAACCAGTGTCCCCCTGCCATCCTTTCTCCATTGCAAGAGGCAAAGCACGAGGCCCGTTGCTTCACTGGAGGATGTCCTGCTGCAGAGGGAGAGAGGCTGAGTGATGCTCTGAGCACTGCACAAGGCAAGAGCCTCCTCAGCAGCACCTCGACTCATTCACCAGGATGGGACAAGAGCCAGGAGCCAAAGGCCAGAGGGATACCACTCTTGCTCTGGCATCTCCAGCACTGCTCAGTGGTGCTAAACTTTTTTTTTTCTGACATTCCCGAAGTATCTGTTCATGGAGAAAATAGACAATTTTAAGAAAAGTGTTGTTAGCTAAAAATAAAATCTGGGGAAGAAAATAGAAATCTTTCTAGGCTCAGAGAAGAGAAGATAAAACAGAAGAGCTGGAAGTAGCAGCAAAAAAAGTTTCATCTTTCATGAGCTTTAAAGAGCAAACTGAGGCCCCAAACACAGAAGCAGAACAAGCAGCTCATATCAAAGTAAATAGCTCTCCTCATGCAAAACACATCTAATCTGATGCTGCTCTGAGAAACTCAAACAGCAAACAGCAGCTCCATTAAAAATGGCTGTCCAGGGTCCAAGAACAGCCAGCACCCACGTTTCATTGTCTGCCACCCAAACTGCATCATGTCCAAAGCAAAAGAAGTTCCCTGCTAGGCTCAGCTCTGCCAAAAACTGGGATTAGGAAGCAGTCCCCAGGCCAGTGACCAACAGCCCTGGCACAGTGAGTGAAGGCTCAACACACCTCTCATCCCTCACTCTGCCTTCCTGCTTGCTATAGAGGGTTTTTTCCTCAATAAAAGCTACTTTGGTAATTTACATCTTTGCTCTGTAAGGATTATGCGTACTTTCAGGTTCCTGTCTTCTCTCCTTCACAAGAGTGTTTTACCACATCCACTCTCTCCCTAATTACTAGAAAGTGTCAAAAGTCAGTTTTGCAAGTCTAGTCTAGAAGAACAGGATTAATATTAATGTCAGTTCAATCGTGTGCTTCCTGAAGAAGAGTCATGCACAGTGCCAAGGGAAAACCAGCTGTCAGGGCTGGAGCAGCGACAGCAGCAATCCTCCTCCCTCCAGCCCTATCCCTTCCCCTGGCACAGCATGGGAAAAGGAACATGAAACACTTCATCTACAGCACGCATTGCATGTGGGGAAAGGAGATTTAACCAGTGCAAGCCCTGTGCCTGCTGCAAAAACCCTCATGCAAAGAGGGACAGATGGATCCACACCCCCACCCTGCCTCCATCACTCCCCGCTGCCTCAGTTTCCCCTTCTGCAAAGCAGGACTGCCCAACACAAGACCCTTCCTCAAGCTCTCTGACACAGAGCCAGCATCACCAATGTCTAAAGCTGGAGCCTCAGCAGTTCGTGAACTCACCCACTCCAGAGGAGCACAGCGACAGGTATTTCATGCATTGAAAAAATAAAAGCGACCATAAAACCGCATAACAGCAAGATACTGCATTAATGAGAGAAGCAGTTATATAACAGCAAGGTAAAGAGTTTTTTTTTTAAGTCAAACCCAACTCAATTTACACCACAAAAAGGCTTTGCATGGTTTCTTTAATGCTACAATATGCCCATAAATTTCTTTTTAATACAAGGCTTATTTCCTCCTACATTTATTATATTAGGACACATTTCAAATTATAAAATAAAAATCGTTCCATGATTAATGAAAATACCAATATAGAAAACTTGAGAGTTGGCAATTAAGAGGTCTCTGCAAGTTAAAGCCAAGGATGGGAAGCAGCAAGGTCATCCACTCACATACCATCCTTCTTTTTAGCAATTAAGCCAACTTCACCCCTTAAATGGATCTTTATTTTTGTGCAGTAAAAAGACAGACACATGCTGTATCAGAGCAATCACAGAGGAGGAGGAAAAAGCTTGGGAATTAATTCAGTTTAAAATGTTTTTACAGAAACAGCCAACTAGCACAGTAAGAAACATAGTGATAAACACAACAGGACAACACAGGAAGGGAAGGCTCTTGGAAGGTACCAGGGAAAAAGTCCTTCCTGGCACAGCGTCGTTACAGAGCGACAGGGAATGGGGGCCTGAGTCCCATCTGCCAGCTCTTTTCTGTGTATGGCTTTCCCATATGGCGAGCTGGCTCAAACACTCCCA
Organism: Cisticola juncidis; assembly: GCA_013400215.1. Taxonomy (NCBI): domain Eukaryota; kingdom Metazoa; phylum Chordata; class Aves; order Passeriformes; family Cisticolidae; genus Cisticola; species Cisticola juncidis. Next base: position 281,071 of record VXBR01011488.1, on the reverse strand, counting down.
TCTCCAAGTCCCCCAGGAGCAGTAAGGATGGGAGGTTTCAGTGCCAGTCCCCCAGGAGCCACTAACCCACCCCACTGACCCCAGCCCCAGCAGACACAGATGAAACAGAGACAAAGCTGTAGACCTGCAAATGTATTTGGGGTTTAGTCACACTGTTGCTTGAAGGAGCCTCTTCTGCACTCAAGCTGCAGCACCCCCAGAAGCCCCAAGGGACGGGGGCTGTGTGAACCACGCGCACTCTGGAAGCGTGAAGGATGCGGGGACACGAATGCCTGGGAACACTCAGCAAGCCCACGGACCAGACACAGGGAATAAATGAATTAGGGTGCCACACGTTCCTGACTCCAAAAAAATGCACGGGAAAAGGTCCTGTGAGTCATCAAATCCTACCTCTGCCTCCCAGTCCACCCCCTCTCAGCATTTTATCTAACACAAACACCTCCAGCGATACTCCAGCTTGTGAGATAGCAAAGCCCATTCCGCTGCCTAATGGCCCTTTACTGTTAAGACTGTTTTTATCTCCCAACCTACACAACCCCTTTTTCTTAAGGTTTCAAGTCATTACACCTTGTAATGCCAGTCTCAGCCCTTGCAAACAACCTTCTCCTTTTGCTATAAATCACTACAAACTCATTTTCAGAAAGAAAGTGTCCCTCAAATTACTGCAACCGCTTTGTTAAATTGCATTTGGATGCTCACATACCAATCTTCGCAAGATCAGGGAGATGATGAGATGCCAGGCACAGCAGCCTGACCCTCTGACACTCTGCTCCCATGGATGAGAAGGCACTGGCTGCAGCCCCTTGCATGGGTGCAGAACGCCAGGCACCATCAGAGCTGTGCCATTTATGCCATCTTGGGGAACAGCAGTGTAAATGCTCCAGCAATTTCGCATACTCTCACAGCCGACAGAAATAAACCGTAAGGCTGCACTAATTTCAGTAGCACCCTGCGTGTTCTTCCTCCTGATAGGGAATTTTTACTGACGGCCGGGTAGCAGTGAATTTAAACCACTACATTTGACTTTGATGTACAATTACTCCCGCAGATAGGTGGTTAGTACAGCAGAAGTGAAAATAATTTCAGTGGATTAAATGTCAAAAATAAAAACCCTCAAGATCATCTGCAGGGAGTTGTGGACTCCCTCGCAAGGCTGAAGGATTTTCCTTTGATTTTAAGCATCCCAGGACAGCTTCAACCCTGTCATCAGATACAGGCAGACAAGCTGTGCACACTGGGGCACACAAGCCTTCCCACCCAGATCCAATGGCAATTTAAATCAGATTAACATTCCCCCTAAATTTGCCCCAGGCACTGCCAAAATAAAAACCTGTCCCTGCTTAACACCACATTCCTGCAGCCTCCTCCCCATGTGAGGGGGCTCTGCTACCCCATGCAGTGGCACCTTCGCCTTCTGCAGTCTAGAAGAGTCAGAGGAATTCCTCCCCCTCTTAACTCACCGAATTGGTAATATTACACACAAGAAATATGCTGGTTTGGGTCAGTTTTCCTCCTCCAATTGTTTTACAACCAGCATCATGCTTTAAATAGATAAAAGCAGTGACTCAACATTTAAATGTAGTGGATTTTCCCCCAGCTTTTTCAATACTTTTTATTAAGAACCTTTTAAATTATGTGATTAGGGGCTTGTACATCTGTCGCTGCCTATTAACGCTCAGCATTTAGGAAAAGGAAAAGGAAATGCAACTGTTTAGAACCCAGAACCCAGATTTAACGCCAATCTTTATAAATCCAATTAGAGATATAAATTATAAACCAACCTCATTCAATAGGTGATTTAAGTTGGAACAGTATGGGTACTACATGGAATATTTATTACTGCTTAATTATCCTTTATTTTCTATTCCATCTTGTGTTTCACAAGGCCTTCTGACTCTGTATTCCTCCCCTGGTCTTACAATGTTGGCCAGATGATTCCCATGCAAATATAACACCCTATAAAAACACATATTTTAAAAGAAGACATTATAGTGAAAAATAGGTCTTACAGAGTAAAAGTTTCTTCCTAACAAATGTACAAATGTATCAACACTGTCATCAATGGAGTTAACTTTGCGCACCCACTCCCCACACAAATTTGTTACACTCACAAGCACACATCCCACAGCCATTCCGAAGACTGGGAGGAACACTGTTCAGGATGTTGTTAAAGTTAACCCCTGGGAAAAAAAAAATAAGATTAATGATCTCACTATAAAACCACTGCCTGGGGAGGTTACTAAATTTTAGGGGTTTGCTCCTGGTCTCTTAACTACCAAGAGAGCAACTTGCAGGCCTGAAATAATTAAGAACAGAAAACTCAATTATCTAGTAAACTAAGCTTTTAAACCACTGTGCTAAGCTAAATGGAAAGGCTGCACAGGGAGGAGCATCATTAGTCCCACTCAGGAAAAACAGAATAAAAGAGCAGGAGTACAAAGGGAACCAGCTCATGAGCAAAAGCAAATCAAGACCAGCGTGAAGAGTTGGGATTTTTAATTTTTAAACTGTACATTGGCACACAGCAGCTGGCAAAAACAAAAGGAGAGAAGAAAGCTTGACATGCTCAGCCAGCCACTTGTAAAGCGTTATACTTCAACTCCAAAAGGTTAATCTCCTATTTTCTTAGGGTGAATCCATATTTGCTTCCATCAAAGAAAATGAACAAAAAGCTGGAAATAACACTTTGCTGTGGGAGAAGGAAGACAGACCCGCCAGCAGATACTTCTGTCAAGATAAATATTCCTCAGTTTTCCACTGTCCCAGAGCAGTGACATCCATCCCCTTTCCCCATCCTGCCAAGGCTCCAGCTCACCCCTTCTCCTCTACCTACAGGCACCAGCCCAATTACCTGGAGCATCACCACCAATACAGAGAAACCCAAATGGCAAAGAGGAGAGAAAACCAGACCAGGAGAAATGCAAATTCAAGCTGCTGTTTATACACAGGAGAAATTATGGAGATAAAAGACAAATGGAAGAAGAAAACCAAGACAGGCAACATAGGAAAAAGAGAATTTAGTTATTACTGAGCATAAAGCTACCCCGGCACAGAACCACAGGCTGGCTTAGGAGCTGGCTCAGTCATTCAGTCTCATCTTCATCAAAACCCAGGAAAAGCACGCTCCCATCACCCTGCCTTCACTCCTCTCCTGCACAAGATCTCTGATCCAGCTCCAGTCCAGATGTTGCCATGAATTACATCCTCCCACCCCTCGAAACAGTCAGCCACAGCTGACAGTAGTTAGGCTATGCTGTTCCCCACCTCTATGCAGGCAAAAGCATGCTCCAGAGTGACAAAAACCATGGCTCCCAGAGTGCAGGACCAGAGGAGACCAAGCTTCTCACTGCCTGGTGCATGCCTGCAGAATTACTGCCTAGAATTACTCTCAGAACATCAATACCCCTCACGAAACAGCATGACACTTCCCTCACATTTAACACGATTGCCTTTTTTTTTGGTTTGTGTTTTAATTAGAAGTGTGGTCTCTGTCTACTTCAGAGCTCTCCTACGGAGCGTGCTGTGCCCATGTCCCTCCAGCCCACGCACCACTGATGCAGTGAAACTGAGCTGTGGGACATTTCTCCTGGGTGTGCTGCAATTCAGCAGTGTTTCCACTACTTACTCCTTCGGCAACAACTGCTCATAATGCAAAATGGAGCTTCCAGAAACAATAGTTTTCTGTTTGTGTCAAAAAAAAAAAAAAAATCCACATTTAAGTAAGTTGCTTAGCTTCAGCTTCTCCAGGGTGGTGTGATCCTGGAAAGGTTCACAGAATTGTGTGGGAAAGGTTCTCAGAATTTATTCCATGGTGATTTGTGGCTGGGAACTCCAAAACTTTTTTTTAATTGACAGATGTATGAAAGGAAGAAAAGCAATAAACAGATGCCTGGAAAATAGTCCTTGAGTGATGTTCCCCTATTACAGAGATTTATGCAGCTGCTACTATGAGAAGCAAGTGCTCTGAAGTGTAATTACCACACAGAGTCATGCAAGATGGGCCAGATCCAAGGTATAAGCAAGCAGTCATTGCTTTAATTATGATCAAGTTTATGTACTTAGGCAAATGTAAAATCCACTTTCGATTTGATATGTGGAAACTTTATCATCGTAACAAGCTGGAAGCATTCACTTGAAACACCAGCCCTGTTACGAGGTATTGATCCAGCTGCCCACAGGCTCTGCAGAGAGCTCCTTACTCCTCCTGACTACCAGGGATGCAGCTGGGGCTCACAGGGGAGCAAGGATGTAACTGAGGAACCCCAGCAACCTGAACCCTGCTGGGAAGGGAAGATGCCAGGGCAAAAACACCCACTGTAATCACAGCCAGGCCAGGCTACAGGATGCTCCTGTTTTCTGGGGAAGGACCGATCACATTGCAGCGTGGCAGCCACTCAATAGGAATCATTTTCCAGGAACCTGCCCATGCCTCCATCACCTCCCTGGAGTGTGTAAAAACATACTCAGCAAAGTTACTTAGGAATCAAAGCAAGAATCTCACTGACTTTCAAAGAAACCCTTCCCACTAACAAACAGAACTTGTCAATTCAATGGTGATAAGAGCAGCTCCTTCCTGGTCCTACAACTCTTCATGCAAACATTTCACTGGAAAGAATTGCCAGTGCCACTTCCTTACTGACCAGGAGACCAAGGCCCTGTGGGACAGAGAGAGGAGAGATGCTGTTCCTGCAGCTAGTCTGAAAGGAGCATTAAGTGTCTAAATTTATATGAGAAGAGAAAGTAAGGACAGGTGAGGATAGGAAAGGTACACTCTCGTGAGGACTTACACCTAAACTCCCCTCATGTCTCTCACAACTCTTGATGAGCTAAGGCATTGCTATAGTCCTACAGACTTGGGATTTGCAACAGCAGCCACAACACCTTGCAGTCACACCTCTGGGCACCCCATTTCCTCCCTTCCTCCCCTGTGCTGCAGCAGATCACTGCTGAAGGAACTCTTGTGTTTCTGGCCTGTGCGACACCGAATGCAAGAAACGTAACTCAACACATCTTTATTAAAGGCAGCCACGGCTGGCGATGATCTCATTGCACCTCCCCTGCCTGTCTCGTTTGCCTCTTATCTCTTCCTTTTCATACTTTGATCATAAGCTTTTCAGGGCAGGCGTTCTCCACTGCATATTGAACCCAACACTACAGCACTGAGCTCTCCAGACTGCTCCGTAGCACAACCATCAAAACCGATCAGGTTGTGTACGCACCCTCCCAGCATACAGCCACCCACCTAGAGCAGCCGACATTCTCTAGCTCCCAAAAAGCTGCAAAAGAACCTTTAAATGGCAAGGAATTAAAGTATTTCACTCACACTCTTTCACTCACAGTTTAAAATAGGAATGAGGCATATATACAGAAAGCAGCCTTGCAGGGCGTAGGTGGTGAGTTTTGGTGCGGTACCACCCCGGCAGCCACCTGTAAAGGGAACTGCAGAGCAGAATAACACCTCTCCCAGACCTGTCACAGACTCCCACTGCGCCCTCGCACCCCGCACGGCACCCGCACGGCACCCGCACAGCCAGAGGAAAGCCCGGTGTCTCCTTCCAGCCCACTCCTCCGGAGCTGCTGCAGCCCCGGGCTCAAGCTGGAATGAGGGTCTGGATGCTCTTGGAGCAGCCCTATAGAGCGGGATTGCCCCGGACCCTGGCACACCTGGCGCTGTGCACAGCGGCTCTGGCGGACCCGGGACCTGCAGAGACGTGACGGGTGCGCGAAGCCTCCGCTCGCCGGCGGGGACACCGCGAGCTCCCGGGGACACCGCGAGCTCCCGGGGACCTCGCACCGGACGCCCGGCAGCGGCAGGGGAGGACGGGGTCGGCTGATCCCTCCGGCAGCGCCGCGGCTCCACCCTCGACATCTCGAGCTCCCCTCAGCCGCCCCGGGTGAAAATCCCCCTGAACCAACCAAGCGCAATAAAGACCCGCTCTCCAGCGGGTTCCCATTACCGCGACGTAGTCACGGGCTCCGCGTTATCCCCAAATGCCAGGCACCGAGCGGCGGTAGCCCCTGCCGCCGGGGGAGAG
>VXBR01011488.1:249907-274608 GCA_013400215.1 Cisticola juncidis | reverse complement strand
GCAGACCCTGCGTAGCCCCCTGCGGGCTTGGGCTGTGGGGTGCGCTGTCCCTCGTTTGCACGTGTTGCGTGAGTCCACAGTGCTGCACCGCGAGTGCATAGGGCGTCTCTTAAGCCCTCGCCAGCCCCGGCTGGGACTGCAAGGGAGAGCGAAGTTCCACACACTGCACCGGATCCTTCCCGTAAGGCTGAGCGACGGAGTGGGACTCACCTGGAAACTCCACCATGAGGGCAGAGCGGAGCTGAATGCAGGGCCGTAAGCATCACTGAGCCCCCCTGGGGCAGCACTAAAGTCTGGATAGCCAGTCTCCAGAATGCCCAGGAGTGCCACGGGTCTGGGGTGCTGTTGGGTGTGCACAGGACAAATCACCAGAGGAGCTACCCTGGAAACAGGCAGATTTACGTGAGCAAGTTGGGTTCCTCCACCAAGACCAGTTTCCACATGGAGTTGTTGGGAATGCCTCACTTACTAAACTGAAGGTCCCCTGGGGTTTCACAGACCTGGTCAGATCCCGTGTCCGCCAACTGAAAGGACATTGCGGCTCCATCTCACCAGCAAGAGACCCTGAATACCAACATTGCACCATCAGCTGGAAGGGGGCCCACGCCGCTCATCACTCAGCAAGCAGCTGCACCAAGTGGGAAGCAAGAAGGTGGGGTGAGGAAAGGCTCTATTTAAAACAGCAAGGGTCGTGTATGAACAACTGCCAGATTAGTGTCTGCCCAGGCAGTCTCCTCACTGCTCGCCCCCAGCCTGCACCATGCACAGAAGAACAATGACAGAGCAAGTACAAGCAGAAGAAAAATCTATTTAAAATTTCCAGTGCAAATGCAGGATCAAATTATTGCTAATGGCTCGCTAGCAGCTCTTTTTCACTCTGAAGTTTTGAGCAGGGGTGAAAAATGGAAGTCCAAACTGTGTATTTGTTCTAGGAAAATGCCTGCCAGGGAGAGATTGTTAAAATATATTATGGATATGCGTCCAGTAAGCTGGAATGTGCAACACGTCTCGTTGGTTAATGGATTGTCGGAGCCTGTTGCTGTCCGCAGACTGCACTATTTATTATCCCTTTATTGTTTCTAGTAAGCATGACTGACAAAATTCCCATTAACCAGGCAGCAAAAAGTCCTGCTTTGCAGGAATTCAGAGAAATCCAGAAATTTCATTTTGTTCAGAGATGCAGGTGCTCCACAATGCAAATTGTGCTGGATTTCAGCAGAGCAAAGGGCAGGCATGTGCTTGGTGATACGGACGAGGAACTATCCTTTACCCATTTTCCTTTCTGCTGGTGCCTTACGTGGAATATCAGCAGACAGGCTGCGGCTGATGTGAGCCACATCACACCAGATAGCTACCACACCTCTTCTGCATCTCCTTCATTGATTTGGTGATGGATTTGTTATGTTTATGCAACAGTTTTGGGTACAGCATTGTGTTAGGTCAGGAATCAATTGGGTTGAATTGCAGAACACAAAGGCTGGTGTTTGAAGCACTCCTTTATATACAATATTGCAATCTATATTATGTTTATGGCCTGAATTACAGTTGTCTAAAAGGCATTCAAGCATCTCCTGTGTTCATCTTCAGACCTGCTGTGTGTATTTCATTTAAGTACAGGAGGCTTGTGCTGCTCCAGGTAAGTACACAGATATTGTCAAGCATGCCATTAGAGCAAAGAATTACACCCAGCGCCAAATAGGTGCCATTTAGGTATCTCTGCTCAGATGAGGGAGTGCTTTAGGATTTCAAACAAATTAGAAAACAACATTACTGCTCTTTACTGGATCTGGCTTCACAGTGGGATCTGACATTATCTTGACAATGACTCCCTGCTAAAATAAAGTATATTTATCAACAAGAAGGTATGTCAAAAGCAAGTTAAAGCTTTTAGAAACATGCAACAAAACCAAGTGGCAGCCCTTCCTTTCAGTCATTCTTCTGAGTTGTACCCAAAATCTGCTAGCAGGAAGAAAAAGAACTCAGATTTTAACTGGAAATTTTCCCTAATGTGAACACATTTTCCCGAGTTTTCACTACAGCATTATTGACTTTTTGGGGGGTAATAAAGTCTAGGATGAAGCTGAATGGAAATAAGGGGTGAATCCCATCCCATCCATGGACCAACAACTGTCATGTTCTGTAGCACCTCCAGGCCCAAGCCCAAAGGATGCTCTCTCCCTGCAATGTCTGCAGAAGCATTCCCAAGGTGACAATGGCAGACTCTCTGACTTCCATCAGGACTGCAACATCAGCCCCATGAAGATCTATTTTTCTGAGCACAGGCACACCCATATGGCTTGTCCTTTTAATATGAGGGTGGCAAATGGAGGTTTGTCCTGGAGGAGAAAGCAGAAGACTTGCTCCAAGATCAGACACAAAGTCACTGGGTTAGTTGTCTGCCAGCAGATGTACTAAGAGCCAAGTCATTGTCTCATATCCAGGATGATAATTTCCCTTGTTACAACTGCTCACACCGTAAAAAATTCACTTAATCATCTACCTGCCTCAAGCCTATGAGTAATGAGAGGCAGGATCATGTGTAGCTGATTTTATCAAATGCTCTTATGAAGTTCTCCACTGGGAAAACCCTGAATCAATTAAAACACCAAGGAGAGATGTAGGAGAGGGATTCATACTCCCCAGTAGATGCTCACCAGGTTATAAACACATTTCAATTGCTCTGTGGATGGGATGGATGAGCTCCATGGGGACAAGGTCAGCTGAGCCACGCTTATAACAGAGAAAATCGCTGTGGGGCAAGGGAGAAAAGAAAATCCTGGAGCATCTGTTGACACATCTGCGTGGTTTTGGCACATACCTAGCAGTCTGCATGGGTGTGTTTGGCCTGGATTTCTCATCCCTGCTGTGCTCCTGTTGTGCTGTCTACAGCACAGCTGCATCACTTGAGGTCTCGTAGGTCCTGCTGGAAGCAGGAGCTGCAGGCAATGACGTCTTCTCCCTGTCAAAATGACCCTTCCCATCTTATTCTGCACCCTGCAGAAGTTGCTCTTTCAGGTTTTCATAACCATTTGTGGAGGAAGAGAAGGGAGAAGCTCTTCACTATATAACAGTACTCGCACATAGCCTGATGGAAAAAAGAAAAGTGCATTTGCCATGGGGCACTGGGAGAAATGATGGATTGCCAGGTAGCAGACATCCCTCCCCGCTTTGGCAGGATATTGTATTCTGTGTGCCATACAGGAATGCTGATAGATCCATAAAGCATTAGCCTTTTCCTCACCCTAAAAAGCAGTGGCTGATAAATCACTCGCTCTCTGGAGTTTGTTGGGAGCAGATCACATAGCAGAAGCAGTGAAGCCTTCAGAGAGATACATCACTTAAAGACACTGCAGATGCCAATAGGGCTGTACATCAAGAATGCACAGACAAATCACTTTCCCTGTCCAAAATGAGATACTTCAGACCTAGAACTTTTTTCCAAGTATGTACTGGTTTCAGTCACACATCAGAAATGTCTCCCAGAGCCTTGGAAAATCTCTGTGCTCCAGTCCTAGAGTTCTCCTCTATTTTTACAAAGGGCTTGATAAGTCTTCTCCCCTGTTAAAGGACACAAAATTGCAGAATATTTCATAGGATAAAATCCCATCCAGATCCAAACCTTTCCAAACAAGCTCTTAACTGTGAATAAGGCACAGGTTTTGCAGGGGGCAGCTGGCTGTATGGCTAACCATGCAGTCACCTGAAGGATTTTGCATCTTTTGTAAAATTAAAAGTGCACAGACACAGTTGGTGTGCCCCAAAAGCTCCTCTGCACACCATCCATCTCTGGAGGACCCAAAGCAGAGCAGAAAAGGATGACACAAGCAGCCTGCTGGAGTTAAGGCCACACTGGTGATGGGCTGCAGCCTTCAGGGAGGAAGGATGCTCATAGCACTCCTCACCACTGCCCAAGCTGCAGCAGCCCCCTCTTCTCCAGCACCCAGTGAGTGGGGCTGAACACTGCCAAAGCTCCGGAGTACACAAGAATGACTTGAGACTCAGCTCTGCAGAGGGAATGAAACAGAAGCGATGGGAGAAAACTATTCACCATGCACTGCTGCCACTGCCGGGAGCACAGGGCAGGCGTTTCTCAAGCTGATATTTTCATTTATCATCTGCTGGTGATTAATCAACAGAAGGGACATCGCCAGCAGCCAGCCCAGAGGGGACAGCCCAGAGCATTCACCTATGGAAATAAAGCACTGCCGACAATTACCAGCCCAGGGCTGCCACACCACGGGCACTCCACTCAGCTCCCAGAGAGCTGGGATGTAAAATCACAGAGCTGTGGATCAGCTCTGCACAGTGGGAGCAGCCCGAGAGCTTTGGAGGAAGCACGGGAGCACTCTGGATATAACCCCAGGGAAATGCAGCACTCCCAGTCCCCTGCACAGGCTGAACAGCACAACACAAGCTCTGGAGCTGCTGGAGCAAAGGTGATGTGGTACACAGTGCAGGGTCAGAGGGCAGAGCCAGACTGGACCTTTGCAGTCCAAGCAGACCAGACAGCCCCAAGTAAGAGTTGTGGGGCTGCACACACTGACAAAGTCCCATTGCATGATGAGAAGAGCATACAGCTGTGAGATGGGATTTACAGCACAACCAATGGAAGTTATATTGAATGTATAAATTTTTCCCACTCCAAAGAAGGCCACGATGTATTCAGGTGCAATTCCAGGAGTGCTTTTTTTCCTGTCCAGTGGCACTACAGTAAAACTTGATTTATGCCTTATTAAATTATTTTAATGCTTAATATTATATGCAAAAACTCGGTGAACAGACATAATCGAGGACTATTTCTGCCGGGCTCATGCAGAAGCTGTCTCCAGTCACATGGTAATGAGGCACTTCCAAAGATATCAGAAATCTTAGACTGCTCCTCAAACACCATTTTGTGAGTAAAAGAGCAAATGGATGACCCAGTGTCAGCTTTTATACCCAATAATTCGATAAATTGTAGGGCCAGAAAGTTCCTCTCCCTCACTGACAGAGATCAGGAGTCATTGCTGGAGCCAGCGGATTTGGAGCATCTGCAGCAATCATCAAGTCCCAGCAAGAGAGGAGACCCTGGAACAAAGGAATGTGAGACAGCACAAAGAGTCTCCATCCCAGGCAGGGTGGCTCTAGCGGGGCTAGTGGGGCTGCCAGCGGGCTACTTAGGTGCTCAGCCACTGTGCAGCAGGACAGGCACCACCTCTGCTGGCTGACATTTCCCCTGCAGCATCTTCTTCCTCCCCCTCCCTCCCTCTCAGGCTTCTTCTCTCTCATTAAGGAAAGGTCACTGCACTCCATGGCAAGGAGAAAAAATTGCGAACCAAAAGAATTACTGTTTTTACAGCCACTTTCTCCAAGTAACCCACCGGGCTCCTGGGGTTTTTGTGAGCCCCATCCTGCAGAGGAGAAGCGCCTGATGTTCCCCAGGTGCACGTTCTGCTCACGATGGAGTACAGCACTGTTCTACCTCTCTGCTGCAGAGAGCTCCTGCTCCCAGAAGCCCTCTTGGCCTATTGGGGCTCTTCCTGTTCCAAGTCTCCCACTGCAGATTGTAATGTCTGTGCTGAGCACGGCTGTGTCCCAGAACCTTCTCTGCCTGGGAGGTGAGGGTTCCACAAAGCGTGCAGAGTTGTCCCTTGCCATCAGCAGCTCCCTCATCATTTGTCCCTGCTCCAGCCCATCCCCCTGGGAGACCACAACCTTGGACTGACTATTTTTTGTCAGTGCATTCATGGCCTCACCCTCCCAGAGGTGATGCCAGCAGCAGCTGCACAAGAAGCCATCCAAATACTCCTGGATGGCCGGGCTCAGAACTCAGCACACCTTGGGCTTTTCAGAATCAGCACCCTCCCTTGCATCTGTGAGGATATTAATAGATCTCAGAGAGCTTGGCTATTAAGACTGCATCCTTCTTGCACAAGCCAAATATTAATTTAATAAAAGAACCCAGTAAGATTTAACACTGGCTCGTTTGAAGGCATTTCCTAAAGAATAACTAATTATCCTGCTGGACTCTCAGGCAGGTTTCACCGTTCTGTGGAGGAGGAGAGTTCATCAACAGGAGGGAAGTTTTGTTTTGAAAGGAGCCTCACTAAGCGTTCACATTTGTCTCATCTCCAATCTGTTAGAATAATGAACCACCTTACACAGAGAGATTTATATTGTTTTTAAATGCTAAATCATTCCTGCACACAATGCATAAATGCCAGACCTCTCAAACAGTTCTTCGAGGATTTGGTTTATATTATTACTATTAAACATGAAGCAGAAATTGAGAAGCAAGCAAGTGTGATGCAGAGGTATTTTCTTCTGATTCCCCGTCCTTTAAATAAGACTGCAAAACCCACCTGAACTATGGGTGTCTCAAGTAAAAATTCTTAATAAACCAAAAATTCTTTAAAAACCAAATACAGAAATCATGTGTGAGCATGTTACAGGAACAGGATAGGAAAGAAAGGGAGAACAATTTTCTGTGCACCATCTACTTCTCCATGTTGTGACTGGTGTAGGGCACTTCAAAGGTTTTCCATAAATTCAGGGATTAGTGCAATTAGGTCAAAACTCCTCATTAATGAAGAAGGAACAAAGCTGTTGACAAATGACTCCAAAGAGCTTCGCCAGCAATGGAAAAAGAAAATAGAAACAAGCCCAAGCTTGTTATTTTTAGTGCTTTGGGGTTGTTGAAATCAGTCTCCTGGTACTGGAGGTGTGGGGGACCTGGCTGATCAGGACTTGAAGCTGACTCTACCCAACACAGGATCCAGAACCATAAAACACAAGTGAGAAGAGCCAGGACTAAGGCCCTGCCTGGGGGCATCTCCAGAGGAAACCAAGTGCAAGTGGCATTTAAGGACATCATTTTAACCTCAGCTTAAGTGCAAGCATTTAGAAATAAAACTGACCACAATGTATTATTCAATGATCTGCTTTAGAAAAGAGTGAATAATTTAAACAATGCATGCTTAGAGCTGAGTGACTTTACCTTCCCTTTCCCCCCTTTTCTCTTGCTGCACCTTCTCTGAGGCCAGCAGTAAATGTCCTGCTTATTTTGGCAGCGTGAAGCAAGCAGCACTCAGGTCTTACTCATGGCCTTTAGGGATTTTTCACCATTAGTGACCTGGGAAAGAATAAGAAGGAAGATCTTAGGCAGAAAGAGGTCTGGCTCTGTTAGAAACTGCTCTCACAAATGAGAATTGCTGTCTGTCAGCAGTATTTAGTACTCACAAAGTTTGAGTGTGGGTGGCTTTGGTTTAGCTTCCCCTTGAAAGCAAGACTCTGATTCAGCAAGAATTCAGTTTAAGAGCAAAATACCTCATTTTTGTGTGATACAAAGCACTGAGCCAATACAAGCACATTCTGAGTCATTCCAAGCACCTTGCAAATGCATAAAAGGTTCACTCTGTTCTGCAGAGTTTCTGCCAGACCAGGCATTGCCAAGGGAACACAGACCTATCCTCACTCACAGGACAGGAATCCTGTCACAGAGAGTTCCCACTGCCAGCACAGTGCTAACACCCTGCACATGGGCCAGCAGCATACCGTGTTTTGGGACCCCTATCCACAAAATGACAACTCCACACTGCAAAGCAATGCCACTAAAAGCAGCTCTGCCTGCAAACCCCTGGCTGAATCCAGCCAGGAGTTTTCGAAGATAAAAACTTGAGTACAAAAGGAGTCACTGATGGTCAGTGCCAGGATCTTAAGCATCAACAGGAGGGAAGACCAAGCAGAGGTGAACTTTGAAGTGTTGGGATTAAGAGTGGGGAAGCTCCACTCAGATGGACCAGACAACCTTGGGAGCTCCTTCACTGCCTGGCTCCCACACCTCTCCATAACACGGGGTAATGGTTTTACTGTGCTTTACTGGGACAGTGAGGAGATAAATTCATAAGTATGCTGAAGAGGATCAGCAGTGACAACACAGAGTCACCCTCATACCTTCCTCGGTGACTGCCCAAAAGGACAGGGCCAAAGATGTCCCTGTGCCTTCCTTGGGTTCGTGTCAATTAAATACCCTGGACAAACTGCATCCTTTAGCAACCTGTGAAAATCATGAAGATGGTCATGTTCCTACCTTGGAAAAAGGCTTTGACAAAGCAGCTAATTCCCACTGGCTGTACTCAGGCTGCAACTGCAACACCAGAAATCTCCAAAGTTCTGATAAGATGAAGATGCCATCTTCATTTCCAAATGGATTTCCACATTTATTAGATATTCCTGATAGAAATGTATGAGTAAGACAGATCCAGTTAGTTCATCTAATGGTCTTGCATGATGAGATTGGCCTAACTATCTGAGCACAGGATTTTGCACAAATGAAAGAGCATTCCCATAAAATAGAAAATTTAATTTAGCAATTTGGAAGGAAAATTGACAATATTTTGAGAAAACTAATAGCTTTTTACTATGTAATATAAGCATACCTATTTAGAGTGGGAAAAAAATATAAAGCATTAAAGAAACAACCCCACCACTAAATGCAATAATAATAAAACCTCCTCAAATTATTTCTTATTACCCTTCTTTGTTCATTTTCAGACTCTCCAGAAAGAGGGACTGTCTGAGCTTCTGACTGATAATCTCAACAATCCCTTACAGAGCTGAAAATGGCACACTCCCTGCAAGCTGCCACCCAAACAAACAAAGGGACATTTTCTTCTTTGTCACCTAAAAGGTGGCCCTGAGGCCCAGATCATGTCTGCTGTGAGCTGCACAAGCTGCAATTTCATGGCACTGTTGGCTGAGAGAAGGCAGTCTGTCTCTTTTCTGGAAATATTTGCAATCACCTGAGGCCTTTGTTTGAAGAGACATTAATCCATAATCTATCGGATCAGAAGTACTGGGTGGATTTTCTGCCCTCCTGTCACCAAGATTCAGACTGCCTCCTGTTGCACCTGCCCCTCACCCGTTTGTGTTGGTCTGGAGGCTTCCAGATTCAATCTGAAAATGCTATAAAATGGGGACCCTGGGGGTTGCCTCCCTGCCTCCCTTCCTACAATCATCCAAAACACAACCCTCCTTCCTCTGCTACCTATGTCCTGCAAACCAGTGGCTCCAGCCACATCTCTGCTGCCCCTCTACCCCCAGGGTTTCTTTCCAGACAGGCACAGGATGCACAGAGCTGATAGCCCTGGCAGAAAATAATTTTGTCTTTTAGGCTGTCAAGCCACAGGCTATGCACACCAACATCAGCTAAAGCTGTCAAGCATGGCATTAACATCACCTGCATCTTAGGTTCCCCTAAATCCCGAGCTTTGCCATGCTGATTCAGGCATCACCTGAAGCCACCCACTTTCCTTTTTCACCAGCACAATGCCAGGAGCTGAGCAGATCAGGGGCTGCACAAAAGAAACCTCCTCCATCCCTGCTGTCTCCTCCAAATCCCTCAGTGATGCTTACCCCTTAATCAGGCAGCAGGGCAAGGGGCTCAAAAGCAACATTCCACAGCTGAGCAAAGAAGAGTTTGCCTCTGACAAGATGGTTTGAGGCACTTGGCATTAGATGCAGAGCACGTGGCACTCATATCGGCTCAGTGATGCACAGAGATATTTACCTCACCCCTCAAATAAAGGAAAGGTGTTTCAGTAGCTGCCAAGGGCACAGAAAGCACCTTCTGAGGCATAGCTAGAGATTTCTCATAAGCAGTGGGAAGTGCAAAATTAAAAGCTATGCCAGTGTTCCTGCACTGGATTTCGGATTATGAATTGTTACAGATTAATCATGTATCTGTTATGATTGGAGCATTCACATCTACCTTCACCTCATTCTTAAATGCTGCATCTGTTTTCCAGGTTGCAACAAAAGCAGAAATCCAAAAGTTGGTCCCACAATGTGCAAAAATTACCAGTTTCTTCAAAGAAAACCTCCCCCTCCAGCTAGCCTGCTTCTCTAGGTTATAATGTGTGGAAAGGGAATTAATTAACCCAGGCAGCTCTCTGGTACACACGTAAACTCACTGCAGCCCATGTAAAACCTGCTTGAAATCGCTGGCTTAGCAGATAGGCAGGCTCTAAACACAGCTGCAGATGGAATCCCTGAACATTCCAGCGGCAGTTCTGAACAGGAATAACTTGACATTTAATTCTGGGACAATAGTGAAATGTCAACATCTGTTGTAGAAATACAGTATAATGATTAAATTGACAACACTTCCGTCTTTTAAGGATGTGGTGGTAACACCACACTGGGATCTGCTTGGACAAAGCCATATTGAGCTTTTATGGTTTAAGTTAGAGAGCAATTGTCCAGACTGGAGCAGAACAGGACCAGGCCCTGCAGATGTATTGCAAGGATGGAGAGCCCACCACTCCAGCCTGCCGGGTCTGAGACTGCCATATCCAGATCATTGGATTGCTCCAGTCCCTAAATGCATCACCCACAGTGCTTAGAGAGAGAGTCTGTAACTACCATGGAGACCTCAGACCATCCCTTGTGACTTGCAAGAGCCTCTCTGGGATACAGCAGAGTGCACCAAGACTTGCTCAGTATTTAATTACAAATCTAATGCCTTTTACCAAGGTTTATTCAAGGATTTCACCTTTTTGCTTCCTCTAGTTATGGAGCAGGCTGATGGCCAACCCTCAAAACTGTTGTGATCTTGGTTTGATGTCTTCCAAGTGAAACATCCTCCCATGTCACAAGAGTGTGACAGTGGAGGCAATGTGAGACCCCACAGAAGGTGAGAGGGCTAGAAAGCAAGAGCCTTCCAAGGCTCAGCACACAGATGGGGATCCCAGCAGGAGCTCTGCCACTCTCAGCTTCTCTACACCAGACAACAGCCGCAGGCAGGCAGCGAGCGCAGCAGCCAGAGACAGCCTGGAAAAAAAGGCAAATAACAGTGCATTTTGGGCAAGACACCCAAAAACCCCTCTGTACTACTCAGTCCCAGCCAGGAGCAGAGCTGAGCAGCTCACCCTGCTTGCAGGGTTTTGTCCAAGAAGAACCTGTGGCTACCTGTGCCACCCACAGCCCTGAGAGGCACCAGTCCAGGCAGCAGCTCATGTGAGCTACATGGCATTGCAAGAATTTGTCAAATCACTTCAGCCCATCGTGGCTAAAACAGAATCACAGGACAAGCTGAAGCACCACAGACTTGGCACTGAGTGAGTTGCGTTTTATGAATTGGTCTGGACACAAGCCAAATCCCAAAGTACTCAAGGGCATCAGTGCCATAGATTTTTTGATCTGAAGGGAAGTTACTGTATTTAATCATTATGGGGTGATGTTAAAGAATGGTCACTAAAGCCAGACAGCAATGGGCAGCATGTTAGCAATCCTGGCCTACTTGGAAAGCAATAAATACAAAATCTGGCTTTGTTTTCCCCTCCCTGTGGTCATGCATCTACAGATGATGGGGGGGAAAAAAAGCCTAGGTCAGGTGGTTTGTCTCCTTGGACATTTTACACGGCTCTGGAGGAGCCTTTTGTTTTCCCAGGGTCAGATTCAGAGAAGTGCTGAGTCTTAAAATTTATTTGTGGGTATATTAAGGGTGAACTAAATGCAGGAGAGCACTGCATGCAGCACAGCAGATCCTGGTTCTTCGCATCAGGCTGAGCATCCTGAGCCCACAGTCAGGCTGGTGCCAGAGCCACAGGGAAAAACCCAGAGAGGTCACCAGTGATCCTAAACTAGGAAAATTAAATGCAGGTTTGTTCCCATACCTACATTCTTGGTTGTACAGGGAGCTGGGATGGGAAATCCAGCTTGTTACCTGTTAGTTACCACCCAAGGGAAAGGGGAAGTGTCTGTGAGCAAGAACAGCCTGTGCCAGAGAAGGGCTCAAACATCCTGTGCAGCATCTGATGGCACTTCAGCTCCTGCAGCAACCACAGCAGAACTGAGCAGCAACAAATCCAGAAGGCTGAATTCTGTTAAAACAGAGCTTAGTCCTCAGGTTACAGTGCTGGAAATGGGCAATGGAGCTGGGCTCAGCACCAGCACTTTGAGCTTTTAATGCCAACCCAAATCCTGGCCCAGCTGAAGTCGGTGGGAATTTTCTCGTCGAC
Source organism: Cisticola juncidis (assembly GCA_013400215.1). NCBI lineage: Eukaryota > Metazoa > Chordata > Aves > Passeriformes > Cisticolidae > Cisticola > Cisticola juncidis. The sequence goes on along the minus strand of VXBR01011488.1, from coordinate 262,609 downwards.
ATTCAGCCCCTGGATTTTGCAGAGGGCTGGATTTTCCTGCAGAGCAGCTGGAAAGCTTTCCTTCATTTCTACCAACATCACACAGCTCTGCAAAGAGATTTGCTCTGGATTTCCTTGGATTTGAGCTTGGCACCAGGTCAGAGACCCTGACACAGTGGCATTAAAGAACTGCAGGAATTCAGCCCACAGGGCCAGTACCAAGAAATAGTGGAAATGTTGCTGTTATTCCACAAACTCTGGGACTAATAAAATACCAGCTGCAAGCCAGGGGTTAATACCCACAAGTCCTGGGTTTTGTTCATCCAACTAGCTCATTCCTGTGCCTGCTGGTACATGATTATATATTTAGCAGAGGAATTCTATTCACCATGAAAACAGTTTTTCAGTTTAGTGTTTTCTAGGTGGTGGGGTGGACAGAATTTGGGGAAACAGGGAGCCTTCCACTGAAAAGCTACTTTAACCCGTTCTACCATTAGCAACCAAAAAGGGTGAGGAATTTCTTCAGCCAGCTCCAGTCCTGCCAGCAGACACTGGTGGCAAACGAACCACACAATCACACACCACTGGGCAGGTCCTGGTCCAGGTGCTGGGACCACCAAGGAACACACTGGGAGGAGACCTGAAATGGAGTCAAGGCTTTATCTCATCAGCTGATAACACCCACAGAGCACTGACTTTTTTCCCCACCCTCATTATAAGGAGATTGACGATACTCATGGAGGGGGTGGTTTTCCAAATTCAGCCCTAAAACGCCATCATGACCTGTTTGCTGTTTTCTCCTGTAAATCCACAGAACAATAGCAGAGAAGAACCACCACTTCCGAAGATAAATAACATTTCTGTCCCCAGTGGGGCCAAGGGGCCACATCCAGGAGGCAACAATTTCCCACCTGGCCACCTCTCTCCCTGGATGCTGTTTTAAACTTCAGCTCATCACACAACAGTGAGAAAAATACAACTGAGGAAACTACCTCTTCCCATCCTGGAAAAAGCCCAACAGTTCAGCACCAATTATTAAGGTCCCTCTAGATGGGAAAAAAATCCAATTAAAAAAATGCAGAAAGATAATAAATTTGTCACTGGTCAGGGCAAGGGACCAGCACTTCCTCTAGCTCTGGCAGCCCCAAGCCTAGGATTTACTTGCCTTATATCAGCAGTCACAGTGGCATAACTGGAGAGTGAGGACAGGCAACAACAGGGTTTGCCAGAAGTGCAGGTTGTGTTTTCCTGGCCCATCCTCTGCCCAGGATACATCTGTGGCACATGACACATTTCTCCCACAGAGCTGCAACAGCTCCACCAGATTGAAGACACTAATAAAAACTTTAAATGGAGCCAAGGTGTCCTCCCAAATGCTCCACACAGGAGGACATGAAAAATTATTTGAGAGAGCAAGCAAACCAGAAGCATTTCTAGGAGGAGTTGACTGGAACAATCTACATTGATTTAAATCCACTGGTGCCTGCAGCTCTGCAGGCACAGCCCTGAGGGCAGGCAGGGGTTGGGCAGAAATCAGGTTTCAAGCAGCAGGAGAGCACAGACTCACTCAAAGTGAACGATGGCCAGGGCTCCAAACACCAATATCTTCTTGGACACTTCCCCCAGCAGCCACCTCTAGGGTTTTGGGGGGTTGTTTTCTGTTGTTCTTTTGTGGGGTTTTGGCTTTTTTATTTCAAAGTGAGGCTTTGAAAAAACCTGGAAAAAGCAGCAGAGCAGGAGCAAGCAGCACAGAGCCACACTGCGAGAGTTCCCATCACGTCTCCTGACTGTGTCATTCTCAAGGCAACTGAGAGAGACTTGGGGTTTATTGCAGTCACTGTGTCTGACTCTTAGGGCTTAATAATATCCAGTGGGCTTTTGCCCACCAGCAATCACATTGCTTCACTGAGGGGCTTGGGCTTTCTCCTCATCCCTGGCTGCTCTGTCACTTCCAGTGACGTGTTAACAGACAGCTGCTCTGCCAACACTGCACTGTGAACAGAAGGATTCCCTCAGATATATGAATTGCTCTGGTCCTGTCGGTGAGAGTAAAGCATTTTGTTAGTGCAGCTGAAGAGGGATTTAGAGAGGAACACCTCAGAGGACTTTCCTTGGAGCCACTCATTGGGCTGCCCCTGTCCCACTCTCACCCCTTGTGCTCCTGCCCAGGGCACCAACCACAAAGTCTTCAACATCCTCCTCTGACACCCCAAGCATCCTTGCTTTGCTTTAATGTCTGTGGGTAATAAACCCATGGGTATTATTTGCTACACTGACAAATCCATATTGCTTTGTTCTTCAAGTTATATATTCCCACTGGGCATTTGCTGCTACATGTCCATACCAAAAAAAAAAATTTAAAAATCAAGGAGAGGCAAAAACTCGAGTCAGAGGCAGCATTAACAACTATCCAACAAACTCCAGTTAACCCTGAACATCTTTGAAACCACTGGAAGCTGTGTTAACTTGCACGGTAGCCAGCAGGCAGAAGCTGTGAAGTTAGGTGAGACCATGGTGGTAGATCCACACAGAGTTGGCTGACAGCACCATGATGCTACCAAAGCATCCCTGCACTCAGGGGTATGTGGGTATAGGGCAAGCAAACGCCACAAACCTGCAGCTCTGGAGCACGATGGGAAAGGACATTTATTATGCAGAGCTAATAATGCCATTAGAGTAAATGGAGTTTGCCCAGAGGAATAACAAAGCAGTGAGATTGTTACAGGAGATGCTGGAGGGTTCTCCTGGGCACAGGGGATGAGGGGCTCGGGTGGACTCTGCACATTCATCCTCATTCATTGCATCCTCCTTGGCTTTTTGGGGACAAAGCCTGGAGAGGGCTGCAGCAATCAGCCCTCCCCGAGCCAGAGGGAGTCTGAAGCCGGAGAATTTATCCACTGAGCTGAAGATTTCTCGCTGCATTTTATTTAGAAACAGCCTGCCCTCATGTGGTGAATGAAAAACCAGGAGGCTGAAGATTTTGGACTAAAACTGTTCAGCAACGTGTCAGGGCAGGGGCCAGGGGCCAGGCAGGGAGAAAATCCCTCACAGTGAAGTCTCACAAAGCTTTTCCTCAGTCCTTTTTGTGCCTACTTCCCTTCCCATCTGCACAGCACCCACTTCTATTGGCCTGGTGATTTCCAGACAGCCCAAGGTAAGTGCCCTGCCAGAGCCCCTGTGTGCCCAGCCCAGCAGCAGGGCTGCAGCACCACTCCCATAGCTGAGCTGGTCCCACAGCACGGGCATGAGGGGCTCCACAAAGCCAAGGTAAGTCCTCCACAGAGGCAGAGCACTGGGGCTACAACAGCAGAAATGAGGAAAAGCCCCATTTGCTGTCAGTTTATGGGCAGAACAGAAGGTAGATTTTCTTGATCAGCTCCAGTGACACTTTCCATGAGGGTGCAGCCTTTGCTCAGAAAGGCAATTGCACTCACATCACATAAGGTGGTTTCTGGGCAGCCTCTTGGAGCAGGCACAGCTTATTGTGACAGGGAATAGAAGTTTTACCCAGAATTGACTCTAACCAGAAAAAAACAAGCTGAGTAAGGGCCAAGAAAGCTGCAGTTTCTCCACCCAATCAACTTTTTTTTACATTAGTGATATGCACAATTCTTCCAGACCAGCGCTGAAAAACCAGCTGTGATGCAAGACTGGGTTCACCAAGCAGCAGCTGGGACAGTAACTTGGGCATCAAGGGATGCTGCCAGGGAGCCCAGTCTGGGCCAGGAGCCAAGACTGCCCAGTAGCCAGCCCCAGTGAGAGCTCTGGTATGGGGCTGCAACTCATGGCTCAGACAGGACCCCTTGATATGTGAACAGGACACAGTGACTCTTGTCTGGGGCTTGCATCATCCCAAAACTCAGTGAGAAAACAAGAGAATGTACCTGCACATCACCCCAAGAGCCAGCAAATCCACAGTGCAGCCCCAGCCTCTGATGGGACACAGGAAAAGCAGAGCTGATTCTCACTGCCAGTCGTTTCTGAACAGCATGGGAAAAGCAGGATCCCACAGTAGGAAGGAAGTTGAAGCAAAGTTGAAGCACAAATCCTGCCCAACACAGTTGCAGTTTCTAACCCCAGGATCAGGAGAGTCCCTGAGATCTTGTGCCACCACTCCAAGTCATGCTGGGGGGCAGCTGGTGCCCAGCTGAGCACAAGCTGATGTGGAGCCACAGGGGAGGCATCTTCCCACATTTTCCAAACACCTTCATTTAATGCCCTTGTTTGCAAAACTCCTTGACTGCAGTCAAGGTCACCAATGACTTGTTCTGTCCCCGTCTCACTTGTGCAGCTTCAAGGCCTCCCCGAAGGCACTGACTCGTGATAGCAAATAGAAAATGAGGAGCAATGCAAGGAAAGGCATCAGTCTGGATGGTGGTCATGGATTTTTTTACAGCCTAGACAAGCAGCAGCTGCAATTCCACCTCAACATCCACATTATACATGAGTTCCTCACAGCTGTGGGTCTGACAGTCATTGCCTTCTAAGGCACTTTGGGCAGAGCAGCTGCACAAGGAGGTCTAAGTGCACAGAGCAGGATGCCCACAAAGATCCACATCCGAGAAGTTCTGAGAGCTGCTAATCCCAGTCTTCTGCCAGCAACCTTCCAGCAGCTGGAGCACCAGCACTGCAACACACACTGCCCGAGCAAGAAACTATGAAAGGCAGCAGTGCAGCTCTGCCCACAGCAAGTAGAGGCTCTAATTCCATTTTATCTGCTTGTCATCACCTCCTAAAACAAGCCAGGCTCATGTTTTAGTTGGAGGGTGAGGCGTAACTGAGTAAAGGAGATTTTTGGTACATAAAAATAATTCTGAGCAGGTCTGTTTACGATAGGGCTGCGTCGGGAATGGCCCGTCAGCATAGCCAAGGCAACGCAGCAATCAGGGTTAACACCAGGGTATTTTGCTATATTTGCTGTACTAAATAGAATTGCACTGAATGAATGACAAGCAATACTCCTTCCATCCCCACTGCTCACATGTAGGATTGGTGGTGGAAGAGCCACACTCTGCTGATGCAGCCCTAATTCTGTTAGTTTTAAATTTTTCTTCAAAGCTAACCACTGCTTTTACTGCAGATGAAGCACTTACCTTGAAGCCTCCCCAAAACAGAGGGCGAGCAGCCATCTCATTCTTCTTTATTATCTCATGATAAAGAGAACTAAAACCTTTTTAGCCAATCAAGTTCTGTCATATGCTACTCTTGGGTTGAAGGACAAGGCTTAACATTTTTTGGCTACGGGGTCAATTTATAAGTTTTTTAAGGTTTTCATCACCATCACCCTTTTATTTCAGTAGAAATTGGTCCTTTGAGAAAATAAGTATTTGGAGGTCTGCATAAACTTGGAAAGAAAGCAAAGACTAAATTCTTGTCCCATCTTTCTGCATCTTTTTTACTCCACACCAATGCAAATCTGCATTTTTCACCAGTGAAACCAATAAACTTCTGTTGGTACAAAGGACTTTTTTCAGTAAGGAAATAAGAGGAAAATTAAGAAGAAAGTGAGAAGCCACATGAGAGGCCAGTCCTGCAGCTTCTCTGAGGGAAGAGGAATGTCTGGAGGAGGGAAGGGCAAACCTCGCGGCTCCTGGAATGGTGCTTCCCCATCAGTCCCCAATTCCTCCCACATCCCAGCTGGAAAGCTGCAAACTCAGCTGCAGGTAGCACGAGATTGCAGCTGAGGGTCCCTCAACACCTCCAACAGCTAGCCTCAGCACAGGGATCCAGGCTGGGATTTCCAAGCCACTTGCAGGGATTTAAGTGCCCATCTCTGAGCACTAAATATTAATACAAGTGGATGTTCCAGGAGTCAGTGCTACTTCAAGTACTTCTGCTTACTAAAGCACCAGTGGGCACCTGCAGCATTACTTGATGTGGGAAGGAAGGGAACATACACGGAGGAGTGGTCTGGCCTTGGAGGAGGGAAGGGGGCTGTAGGTTCAAGGTAGGAAGATCTTAATTTTCTTTTCATTGCTGCAGTGAAGCTCTGGGCAGGCAGGCAGGCTGACAGAGTGGCCTTTGAAATCCCAAAAGATTTGTTACTTTTTTGAAGCTTTCAATGTGTCCTGCCAGCCATTTGCTGTTGCTGCAGGGTACCTGCCCAGGAAACAGCTGGGGTGCTTCCTCCAGCAGAGAACAGCACAAGGATGGTACTTAGCACCAAAGAAACCATTTCCATAAATAAATAAATAAATAAATAAATTTAAAAATCACTTCAGCTCTGTATCATGAGAATAACAAAATGGTACTTTCCAATTTCCTCTTCTGTATTATTTTATATATATATATATGTGTGTGTGTAAAAAAGCATTGATGGTTTCCCCTTAGATCCGATAGAGTAATTCTCTATATTTTTAACATCCTTTAACATCCTTGGCAAATTAAACGTAACCTTTACAAAGCAACATTTCTAGTGGGAAAGGCAATTAGCCAAATAAATGGTGACTTATGACCTGGCTGCAGCAGCCAGTACACTGACTGCAGAAGTACAGCAGCTTAAATCCCTAGGTAGGTGTAAAAAGCCAAAAAGAAAGAGGCAGGTTATTATGGTGTATTATCACAGAGATTTGATGCAAAAGCCAGGAGACAAGGGCAGGTGCAGCACATAACCACTTTCTCAGCTGGTGGGTCCTGGTCAAGAACTTTGGATCTGGACAACACTTATATTGGTCCACTGACCAAAAAAAGCAAATTATTAAAGCAAGCATATAACTAAATAGAAGTAATTATTAAATAAATACTTATGCCTCTCTGTCAGCTATGATTTAAATCTGTGGAAAAACATGTGGAAAACGCTCAGATTTTTTGGACATGACTGTAATTACTTTGAAAAAAGTAACTTGGGAACAACCAAAGATGACAGGCAGCGGGCACAGAGACTGTGTGAAAAATTCACCAGTTAGAAATACTTACCTGGGTGTACTGCACTGATACAGAGACGAACATGCTATTGAAAAACCACTCTGAAGACCCATCAACAGAGGAAGATCAGAAGATACTTTTTTAAAAACAAGGTAATTCAGAAATATTAAGAATTATCTTAACAAGCTTCCCTTAAGAGAAAAACAAAGCACCTACTGGGTGCTCCACAGGATAACCACTGATTACAGCTGGGAATAACCATACACAGATTAAACAACAAAGTGTTGTGTGACAGGAAGGAGACTGAAATAATATGAAATATTCCCACTCTATAAAAATAGCCCAGGCACTCTGATGTTTTATGGTCTCTGGAGTTTGTTGGAGACAACCAGAGTTGTCTCTTTCCATGATCACCCCTCACGTCTCAGTGTGCTTGTACCTATTTATATACTCACAGTAAAAAATTACCAGTGCTGAATCCTTTCTGGCGTCCTGCTCCCAGGAATAGCCTCTGCAGCAGCTCCTGGAACAGCCTCAGCCCCCTGGCACCAATGTCCAACAGCTGCACCACAGCTCCAACAACTTCTTACTGGTTAAAAAACCTCAGTTAAAAGCAGTACAGCCACCTCTGCACCACAGCACTGCATGCACAGCTAGCAGGATTCCATCCCTTTCCTCATCTGCTGGAGCACTGGAATACCCCGTCCTGCACCCCTCACAGGGCTTTCCATGGGAGAAGGGGCTGCACAGAGCATCCCGAAACAGATGGGAAACCACTGCTTCAGCTTTTCCAAAGGCAGGGTCAGGGCAAGCCAAAAGGTACATCAGAAAAGCCCACGATGCTGTGGATTCCCTCCTTGCAGGCAGCTGGAGATAAAACCCCACAGCTCCAGAAACGGAGTGGATACCCCAGTGCACAGCTCTGCACATCCCATCTCTGCATCCTCTGAGTTCAGATATCCAAAATACCCAAACCCACTATTCTCAGGCTGACTTGCTCTGGAGTCGAGCTTGTTCGTGGGGGTTTTCTGAGCTTTTTCTGTCCTAGAGCTCCACCTCATCGAAGACAGCACCTAAAACCTCAGAATCAAGGGCATCTCCTGAAAAAGCTCCCAAAACAGTGCTTCAGGCTTAAGACAAGGCAATTCTGCTCAGTGCTGCTAGTATAAAAAAGGGTCATTTGTTGCTTCAAAACAGCAGGTTCAGTATTTTTAAACCTTTGGAAAGCTAAGTCTTGACACAGAGACTGGGGTAGTGTAAAACAGGCTGTAGGCTGGGCACAGCTGTGAGCAAGCCTGGGTGACATCCTCAGAAAGGGGCTTCTGCAATGTGTAAAAGCCAATAGTTTATCCTCAGTAAGAGGACAGGACAGAGGAGCTCATGGATAAAACAACCGCCTCAATGGGAGATGCAGTGATGAGTTAGTTCAGAATCAGCAGACTCTGCTGTCACATGGACTCTCTTTTCACACCATTTCACTCCTCATCTGCCTTAAGAGATTTACTCAGGTGACAATAGGAGCATTTTTGACTTCCAAATCCTGCAATGCAAATACCCTGCAGGTTAACCCCTCCTCACCATTCCACTATCAACACTGGAGAGGCATCACCTGCCCTGCTGTGCTCTCAAGTACCAGAGCCTCAGAACAAAATCAGCTTACCAAGCACAAGCACACACAGAGAACCACTTTGCAGAAGCTGCTCCCAAGGAACAGATCTCGCTTCCCCCTGGTGCCTGAGCTGGTTTACAACTGCAGGAATTCAGCTGGCTTCCATATTTCAGCACTTTGAGCAGCGTCAGTGAAATCCACGCAAACCACCCAAACTGCACACCACAGGCTTGTCACTCCGAACAGATTGTGTAGATACTCACCAGCACAGCACAACACCTACACTGCTAACAGAGAGCTTTCACTCATGGGAACAGTCCCCCTCACTCAGGAACTCCAACTCCACCCCACTCACTGCTGAGGCCATCGGTGATCTGCCAACAGCTCAGCGTGGCTGAGGTGGTTTTGGGGTGCACTTCTCAGGCTCTGGCCCACTAACAGTGCTCAGAAGCCCTCAGTAGTGACACATCCTGGGATGACTACACCAGCCCCTCACACCAAATACTAGATGTGCTGAACACACACAGTGGTGGCACAGTATTGCCTCCTGCACCCACCCCACCTTTACAAGTCTGCCTCATCCCAAAACCACCAGTAAGTAATTTCCCCACCATCCATGCAAGTGCTGGGTTCAGTTCCAGTATTAGCAATACAAAGACAGGCTTGGAGCATCTCCCAAGAGTGCACTAACACCGCAGCAAACTTGAGTTTCATTCCCAGCACAGACACATCCCAATGCCTTCCACCCAGCTGGGGTATGGTACACTACAGTAAATCACAATTACCCTATACTCCAACCCATTGTTCCTCACTGTCACTAAGTGGTGCAGCCAGAAGGGCTCCACACTTGGGGAATATCTTTTCCTCGTTTGCATAGGGATTTGAAGACCAGGTTACAGTTCTCCAGGCATAAGGAAGATTAGAACTCAGCCTCAGAATAAATTCTGGGGTAGAAAATCATCCAGAACCACTTGATGCAGGGACACCCTCATAGCAGTTCTACAGTCGTGCTTCAATCAAGGAAGTATTGCTGTACTTGGCCTGTTGCCTGCTCTGCTGCTCACAACCACCCCCAGACCACATCTGGGCATGGGACACTGGGGACAGGATTCCATCCGGGACCCACAGTGGTATCAACCAAGGTGGCCACAGTAAGCCAGACCAGCAGTAAGATTCTTCTGGATTTGTGTTTCAGCTGGGGGGAAAAGGGTGTTGAAAACTTGCCGGTGCTGCCCACACACTTCACAGACCACATCTGCTTGTGCCGAGGCGACTGCAGCAACCCCACGCCGTGGTGATGGGGCACATCAACATGTTTGGCCACAGAATATGCATGTAACCAGTTTTAGGAGGGGAGGCTAGGAAAAACACCCAGAAACTCAAGAATCCAAGCAACCATCTCACATAGCTCCCCACAGCAGACGAACCACTCAAAAAAGGCCAAAGTCAACCCAACTTAGCACAGGACAGCAATGCAGCAGCAGTGTCAACACCATGTCCATCTACCGTTGCACATCCACAGCTCAGCTCCGTCCCTTGCCAAAGCACAAAATCCCATCTCTCCATCAGCAGAGACTCTCCTAGCTCTTACATTCAGCTTCTACAGCAGCCTCAGCTCCAGCCCCACTTCTGCTGACACCATTCCACCTGAAGCTGGGACACATCAAGGGGTCCCCATCCCAGGGCAGCAATTTCAAATAGGACACTAAATGAGGAAAGGTTTGCAGCTAGTTTTCCCTTGAATTAAGGTGAAAACGTCTTCTTCCAGATTTGAATGGCAGTTGAAAAGCACTATAGTATCACAACACAGGATGCAGCTCCATTTCCAATTTCAAGGCTGAGTCAAAGAACTAAAAAAAAAATGGAGCATGACCATGGCTTAAGTGTGAGCACTGAGTGAACATCCTCCTGGCCTGGAGAGAAACATCGTCTTCCCAGCAAAGATTCTCCTTGAATTAGCAGAGCAAGATGCACCTTCTTTAAAATCAAAGTGGAAGAGTTTGTTGGAGTCTGTAACCCACAATCAGAAAAAAAACCTCCTTTATTTTGTACTTGTCTACTGCAACCACACTTAGTGAAATCCATTAAACACAAGTATTCTTTTAAAACGTTTTTATTGGTAAGTCCACCATAATCATTTACATATTACAGCAACAAACCCCCAAAATGTGCTTCCCCGGACCACCACAGGTGTTCTAATTTCCTTTTCAAGCTGTGTTTTGGGCTTTTTGGTCTTTTTAAGTGATGGACAAACCTCAGTACTGAAGTTTTCTTTCTCTGTGTCCCTTGAAGCGGTGGAGGCACCAGCAAGGAGGGTCCTGTGAGCTGTGATTACTGACACAAGCCACACTGTCAGCGATGAAGGTCTTGCGGTTTACAGATGGATACCGTGCAATTTTTCTCCTACTAAACTAATCAAAATTGCATCGTGATCCACCCGACAACAGCAAAACAAGAACTTTACCTAACTGGCAAATTTGGGGCAGTTCAGCCTGATGACAAGTCCTCCTTTCCTCCACAGGCCGGGACAAGTGCAATACTCTACATATAGCTACAAGTAATGCAACAAATCCCCACCCATGGAGAAATCAGTGCAAGGCATCTTTAAATCCTCCATGAAAGGAAAAAAAAATGAAAGGGGAAGAGGGGAGACAGGAAAAAAAAAAGTCTTGAAAACTCATTATTCACCACAGATTCACCACCACCACAGTCAGTTTTGCATGGATTTGCACAGCAATTTTAGTAAGCTGGAATGCAAACCTGCAAAACTGACTGTAATCAGCACCATCTTCTCCAGCAACTGGCACTGGCTAGGACGCACTTTATCTAGCAGTACTGTAAGTGCCCACATTACAGTAGGTCCAATTCCAAGCTACCTGCACTATGAGCACTTTGATACTGCTAGGACAAAACTACTTCCTGAACAATTGCCTTCAATGGAAAAAAAACCCCAGTCTTTAACTAAAAACAATAACCGCTGAGCCAAAGCCAGATGGACGCAGATTTGTGGGATGTGCAGGCAGCAGCTTGTGCCAGAAGGAGCATTTAGGGCAGTAGATTCTACGCTACTTCACTAACTGCACTAGATGCACCTTAACACAAGGACCATTAGCAGTGTGGCTCTAAAGCAGCACAACAATCCTGGTTCCATCCATGCCCCGCCACCATCACGGAATCACCACAGTAATGCCAGAAGTGCTTAAACTGCAGTAGATCCTAAACTCTACCTGCACTGTAAGCACTTTTGCACGACTTGAGGCCCATCACCAGACAAAAATTCTTCTATTTCAAGGTCTTGTTTCAGTATAGCTAAAGCATCACAGAAGCATCTTGACTGAAGCAGAGGAGCCAAGAGTACCTGCCAAGAGAGAAGACCAATATTAATGATGCATAACACAGATATGGACTTGCCACTCAGTTTACTAGAGATTTTTCTTATTAAAGCATAGAGCAGAAATAGGTTCAGAATTTTGAGAAGGTGGTTTAACTGAGGGCACACCAAACAAGAAAAGGTTTTCAGCTAGTTTTCCCTTGAATTAAAGTAAAAATGGCTTCTTCCACATTTTAATGGCAGTTGGAAAGCACCATAATATCAAAACAACCCAGTTTCCTGCTCTCATGTGTTACAACAGCACGAGAGACATTCTAGTTGACCTTTCTCCTGGAGCTTTAACGAGGGTCTTGCATCACCCAACCATCAAACATTTCCCCCCTACTAACACACAAAAAGTTCTGACACATGATCCCGGACCCTGCGCATCAGATAATGGAGTATCAGTACTTCAGATTACGAGTGAGCTGCGGTGTGGCACAAAAGCGACGGACCTTCCGCACAGGAGGGGAGGGAAATTTCCTATTAACAAACTTCTATTTCCCTCTAGAGCTGCGCTGTCAGAACCCGGCCTTACAAACCTGCGGGGGTGGGAAGGCTCTGGTCGGGGATACCCCGGGGCAGCGGGCCTGCGCCCCGCGGGGCTCCCCAAGAAGCGGAGCCGCTCCTGGTGCCGGTGGCTGTGCCAGGGAGGGCCCCCACCCCCGCGGGGAATTATCTGCCCCCGGGTCTCCGTTATCTCCCAGCACTGACCATCTGCTCGGCGGTGCGGGCACCGGCATTACTCGGCCCTGCTCGCCACGTGCACGGCGTCCCCCAGGCCCGGTGCAACCGGAGCATCCCTGGGGGAATCGCTCGGAGCTGGCATCGGCACTTGCCGAGGGGGAGCTGCGGCCCCGTCCCGGGAGGGGTCTCGGGG
>VXBR01011488.1:221692-249215 GCA_013400215.1 Cisticola juncidis | reverse complement strand
AGAGAAAAGAGAGAGATAAAAAATGAGAAAAGCGATAAAATAAATAAAATAATAGAAAATGTGCAAAACGGGGGAGCGCCCTTGGTCTCGCGCCGGCTTTGAGAAGGCGAAACAAAAAAAAAGGAGCGCGAAGGAGAGAGCAGGGAAAGGGGAAGATAAACACGGTACCTTAGTGCCGAGCTGAGCCCTGGAATAAAAAGGGTTTTACGAAAGTGGCGCGAAGACAATATCATGTGATCGGGCCAGGGCGGCTCCTCCCGCCCGGCCAGCCAAAAACGGGGAGAGGGATCGGGGGGAAGCGAGCACATCCGCTCCCCGCGCCATTAGCATAATTAATTGTGTCCTGCAGCTGCGGCCGCCGCTGCCCGGCCAATGGCAGCCGCCGCCCCCGGCTGCCCCTTCCTCCCGCGGGGGGATGGCGATGGAGGAGACCCCGGGCAGGGACGGGGTGGGCCGGCCGCGGGGTTCGGCGGGCATGGGGAGTGAAGGATCGAGAGTGAAGCATCTGGGGAGATCTGGGGGCTCGGGGACTGTCCCCATCCCTCCTGGAACGCGAGTCACCGCAGCCGCCACGACCACGCGTGGCCGCAGTCGCTCAGGGCCACCAGCGCAATGATGGGAGGAAACTTGGGCCGTTTTGAGGTGAAAGGCCCCGAAATGACGTGGCGGGTCCTGCCTTGGCCGAGCTGGGCTCACACGGTGCTGCTGGCGGCTCTCTGCCGTCCACCCGCCGAGGCCTTCCAGCACCTGAGCACCCCAGAGGTGCGTCCCGAGGGTCCCGCTGCACCTGGAGCCCCCCGGGCGCACACCGAGACCTCGCCCCGCACCCGGGCTGTGTTGAGGACCCCAGCGCGGGGTGTTTGCCCTGCCCTGGCGAGCGGGCCTCGCAGGAATGCTAAAAATGTGCTAATTGTGCCCAGCCAGCGGCCACGGTTCCTCGGGGATTAGAAGTAATCATCGTTTTAAAAAGAATAAATAACCTAAAATCGATTGATAACGAACAGTTTTGCCCCACTTCTCCGGGCGGGCCTGCTCGGTTCGGCGATGAAGCCCCCAAAGTGCCTCATGTCACCCCGATCATCGGGATCTGAAGTCAGAACAAAATGTCCCCATGGAAACCGGGCAGTATCTATCGGGACCGCGTTCGCACACAAAGAGAAAGGGGCTTTTGTGTCGTCCCCGCCCGTATTTATTGCTGTTTAATTTCTTTATAAGAATTCCGCGGCCCCGTTCTCGCAGGTTGGAGGGCGAGGCTGGTGAGGTGCTGCGCGTGTGAGGCCTCAGACAAAAGCGGCAGAGTCCGGGCGCTGCCGGAGCAGGGCCGGAGGGCTCCGCGCAGGCAGACCCGCAGGGTCCTTCTGCATTTCTTCCAGAAACTGCAATTTGTTTCCTCATAATCAGTGGAAATCCTCAGCCGGGTTGCTGTCTGCAAACTTTTGTGTTGTCGTGCCCGGGACTGATGCGGAATTTACTGGTCAGGAGCTGCAGGAAGATCACGTGTAATGGAGGACGCAGTCAAATTCGAAATTTAAATTTTCTCCGGATTAGGCAAAATGCCTTTCTGAGGTCCTGACCCACAAATGTTGAAAGAGAGCAAAATGCTCAACACTGAAGTCAGCAATCTAGCATGAGCGTGTGAATTTGTTATCAACACCTCTGCAGAAAGAGCATAGTGAATTGACACAGCGATGGAAAATGCAAGTGTCCCAGTAATTCACATGTGCATAAAAGGGAAAACATTCCCAAAGAAAAGATACTTCATGTTTAACTCTGCAAAACAAAAACTTTTTTAAACTGGTAGCAAATAAACATGACACAGTACTAGAAAACTTTCTTCTTTCTATAAAAAAGAAAGTTGTTTTATGTGCTGTGTGTTTTTATTTTTTAATATAAACATTCACATCAAAAGCATGTTCAAATCTTATATATTAATAAAGTTACATATAAGGGTAGAAGCTTTTACTCAATTCATGCTACAAATTGATTATCTCTTTTTGACAGTTCAGTTCAGAAATAAATTAGTCTTTCAACAAAGAGAGCCTGAAAATGGAGAAATAAGTCCACATGAAGTGTTGCACAGATAAGATTAAATGGTATTTTTACATCCTCCTGCTGACCTTTGACTTGTGTTTTTGTGTATCTTGGAAGGGAGTCCTAGGGTCTGCAAATACATCAGTTGCTAAAAAAAGTAATGGTCAAAGAAAAAAGTGCCAGAGCTTTTCTTAATATTTTGAAGGGTGTTGTGTAGTGAAAGCAGTTCTCTGCCATGTCAGCTGGGCAGAGAGTTCTGACAGCCTTTTCAAGCTCACGGTGATTTATAGGTTGCAAGGTGGTGCTTGTAAAACACATTACTGTGTGAAGGTTTTGGAGGTCTGTTAACAAAACTAAGTGAGGTGCAATCCATGTACAGAGATGAGAGAAAGACTGTTCAAAAATTACTGAAAATCACTTTCAGAGTTTATTCCAAAAATCTATACCTCACCCTTACAACAAGTATACTGAAATTTGGATTTTTTTTTTCTTGTAATGAAACCACATGCATGCATAGGTGCTGAGAAGGTATTTCTGTTTCCTTCACTGCACTTTTCTTCTCAGTGCTGCAGATAATTCTCTCTCTTCTTGGTTACTGATTCATTCATACTCTAACAACTATGATCAAGGCTTGCCTTGGACTCTCTGCTCCATTTCTGTTCCCTACCAAAATCAGAATTATTGTCTGACCTTTTTTGTACTGGAGAAGGCACAGTGAATTGTGCAGAACTATCCAAATGCATAAAAGAAATCAGAAACAGCTAAGAGGGATGAATCTTAATGAAATAACAAATTTCTTTTCAAAACAGTCTATGCAAAGATCAGTTCCTGTATGGAAATATTTCTGTCAGATTAATAAAATCTAACTTATTTCTTAAAACTCTGGGAATAGTTGAAAACCTGAAGTTCATCTAAACTTGCAGAACACCACCATGAAATCAGCGTCTGAACCCCTATTTTATAGCCAGGTCTGGAGTCTTTCAGACACCATACTTTATACTTTTGGAAGAAAATGTTTGGAGATATCAGATCATCTTAAAAAAGAAACAAAAAACCCCAAAGGAATATTTAAGAGAAGACACTTTATTCGTTAGCAACAGTTATTCCCCTGATAAGAGGGAGGCTTCAAACTCTTTCTGTGAATTCTCACACAGTCACAACTCCGGTAAATCTTTGCAGCAGTGGAGTTCCTTAAAGATCTGTCTTCATTTGTCTTCTGTACACTTTGGGGTTTTTGTGTAACTGTGGATTACCTGTCATGTGCTGCTGAACTGTCTTTATTTTAAATCATTCAACTGAGAAAGATGTAGAATGAAAATTTTCCTCTTGTGAGGACAGAATAAAAAGAGATACTTTGAGATTTTCTTCAATGCCATTGAAAAATTTAATTCAGTATTAGTTTTCTGAGTTGTTTCTATGTGCTTGCACTTGTCATGAAAAATGACTGATAATAGAGGTTTTATTAAAAGATTTCACACTTTTGTCATTGTATTAGTAAGAGATTTGAAACTGGAATTCACCTTTTAATTTCTATTTGCTTCATTTGTAAAACTATTTAATAGGAAAAATGGGATACAAATAAGCTATGTTACCTTGCATTTTAGCTAGGTGAAATATGCTTATAAAAACACTCCTCTGCTGTAATAAATAATGTTACATTTGCTGTATTTTTGACATGCTGTAAAGGACTGCTGCCGATTTATGTCTCAAACCTGTCCTTTTAGGAGCTCTTTGACAATTTATTATAAACATGTTTATTCTAATTTAAATATATAGAACAAACTCTTCCTCATTTATCTTCACAGTTTGGTAGCTAAGTATGTTAAAGTCTGCATTTAGCTTTCTAATCCTGTTCACTTATTATGTATCTGTATTACTTAGTAGCAGGCTGGAATTACATTTATGTAAAGCTCTTTTATGCAATTTCTATAGGGTTTGATTCTGTGAGTTGCCTCCACCTTTATAACATCATAGGAAGTTAAATGAACTCATCCTTCACAGCACTCAGTTCTTCATCTATTCCTTTCCCATTTCATGTGGATTAAATCCTGAAAACTGATTATAAGTTGTCAAATTGAAAGACAGCTACTTGCATGACTAAATGAGCCTTTTTGTGGTACGGGATAGGGCCATGTGTAATGCTGAAAATAGAAATGTTTCCCACATGAACTTGATGAGGGTTTATATTTCTTTCATGTCAAAATCAATTCTCAGAAGGCAGAATTGAGTGCTGGCCATCTATATTCTGTTTCAGATTCTCTGGATTGTCTGTCTTGTTAAACACCTTTTCAGACACCCCACGCATCCTGCTGCCGTTCTGATAGATCATGGATTGTACCTGTCCACACCACTGCATTAAAATCTCTGTGGTTTGAGATTTGCCATTCTCGTTAGAAGGTTTTTGGTGCGTAACAACTTCTCTTTGTTTCACTCCAGATGGGTGAATTCCTCTCATGCTCAGGTTTCCAATTTTGCCAAATATTACTGGTATTTTGGTGAGTTTTCTAACTTGCGTATATAACATACTATTTTAATTCATGCATATGTATTAATGTATATTAATTCTGAAGTACAGATTCTATTTTGTAACAGTGCACAAATTCCCCTTTTATAAAATTGCTTAATAAATTTTATTTCTCCACAGCTAGCAATCAGAATATGCTGTGAACTCTCTAGATTTTCTGTAAATCTTACTATTTGGATGAGCCACATAATCCAAATATGTGCTTAAGCCCTTAAAACTGTGTAAATAGCTTAAATGAGGAGTTTGTAAGTTTACAAACCATGAAATCTGTGTCTTGAGGAGCAGTGTTCTTTCCATCAAAGCAAGCTACAAAGGCAGGCTGCACCATGATCCTACACATTTTTAACATGCGGTGGGTAATTTGGACATGAATGCTCCTGTCGATGCTTCAGCCCATCCGTAGGTTCAGCTCAGGAAGAATTGGCCCCAGCCCTGCACACACCCCTGTGTGCTCTCCTCCCTCAGGGCAGGGGAACTAAACAGGACTGGTTTAACCTTTTTTACTGTGCCTAAACTTAAAAATATGCTCAAGTCATTTCTAGATGAGACATGTCCTTCCAAAATAAACTTCCCTTGCACCACGTGGCATTTTAGAAATGAGTCAATAAATTACTGTTTGACTCCAGGTTACAAATAAAGTTGTTATTTTGTTGGGCTCATTAACTGTTACTGCAGGGTGATGAACAGCATTTCCTGCATTTTTGTCTGAAATCCAAATATATTACCAATATTTGATGTAAGGAGCTGATGAGAAGACCTGGGACCAGACCTTGTCTTCATGTTTCCATTGTGTCCTGTGGTTTTTATGTTGGTTCCAGGGAAGACGTGTACCTCGGCCCTGTTGATCTGATTGTGTGCACTCAGGGGAGTCAAGCAGGTATTAGATTTTGAGAGCTCTTTCTGTAAGGCATCCTCTAAGAAGAGGCAGAGAAGTGGGTATTGTACTTGTAAGATATCTGGGAGTTTACACACACCCCTAATCTTCATGCACAGCAAAAAAACAGCTGGTGTACTTTTTTCCACTCTTGAATTCTAAGAGTGGCATGCAATAGGAAATGCAAGGATTCCTCTCTTATTTTCAGTAGAAACATGAGCAAGTTACAGACAGAGGCTCTTGGGTTGCCTATTAAATGTACAAAACTTGTGCGGCTGCTCTGTAAACCACCAGCAAGTGGCAGGGTGCTCATCCTTTACCCAGCACCCAGAGCATCCCTCAGGCCCTTTTCTGAGTGCAACATCAGATTGTGCTTTGAGAGACTCATCGAAGCAGATGTCCTAGACAGAAATCTCTGTATGTGTTCATTAAATCCAAAATTTAATGAACAGATTCAAAATCATCAAAACTGCCAGTTTGGATGAGCTCTTTGAAGCAGGACAGTGTGAAGTAGTTTTTACATCCGTTTGGGGGAGGTGTTTCATTATGCTGCTTGTCAGAGTTCCCCTTCAGTGATTTCCCTTCCCAACGCTTGTGCAGGAGCTGGGCACTGGAAGGTGCATTTCAGAGGTTGTTGCCTCTCACAGGAGCGTTTTGTAAATTCAGGGAACAGCTGAGTTCACAGGTTAGTTATAACACACTGAGATTCAGGCTGACTAAGCAACAGGGTATCTACCCCAGCCTGCAGAGCAGCTCAAGGTTAGAAGGGCATAAAAACGTCTTAAATCTGCTATATATTCCCAGTTCTATGGCTACAGGCATAACACAGGATCTCACCTCTCATCCCAAGGCAGCTCTTTTTTCCACTGTGTGTGTCGTGCATGCTCCAGATCCCTGCTAAGAAGATACAATATATTAACAGTAGTTTAACACATTTTGGGATGTGCATACTAAAAGGATGATCCTGTTATCCTGAGGTCAAAATGTTCTGTTGGAAAAGAACAGCATGGCAGGAGATAAACAAACCTTACCACGAGGAAGAATGTGTAATAGACCTCAGCATAGTAGGAAAATGTGCTTGCTTGGAGTAATAAAGTCCACAGATCCAGCCCAGACGGGAAATAAGGCTGAGGATGGATACAGGCTGGAGTTCACATAAAAACATGCAAAGATGAGGTTAAAAAAATCCTTTCAGGAGGGAAGTTCCTTTCTGCCTCAGAATGAGGTAACTAAATGTTTAACAGAGGGAAGGAGGTGTTATTCCCCGTCCAGAACCTGTCCCAGAGGCAAAACCCTCCTGGAAGCAGCTTTTCCTGGCTGCCGGCACCAGCCGGTGTGGCTCTGCCCCCAGGCTGCAAACAGGCTGAAGTACAGCACTAGGAAAGAAAAGTATTCCAAAGCCGGAATAATATCCACTCGCTTTAATAACAGGGAGGGGCAGGGACATCTGGGGTGCAGCCAGAGACGCCGGGGAAGCGGCTGGAGGTGGGCACCGCTGGCAGCCGGGAAGCGCAGCAGCATCTCTGCGGTGGCAGCGGCAGCCCGGGATGCGATGGCAGCGCAGGACGCGATGGAGTCCAGGATCCGATGGGAGTCCAGGATCCGATGGGAGTCCAGGATCCGATGGGAGTTCAGGATCCGGCGCTGCAGGAAAAGCTACTCTGCAGAGCTAATGAGATTGGCTCGCAGCCCCGGCGGTCCGCGGGCGGACACAGAGCCTTCCGTCCGTGCTGCCACTGCCGCCTCCCGCCGCCTTCCAGCCAGGAGACAGCTCCTGCCTCCTCTGATGTGCAAAAAACCATCCGTCCTGGCATAGTCTTTTCCTAGAAATTAGGGATGTGAGTTCGGGAAAGACATCCCTCTCCCTGTTTGCATATATTTACTCCTGCTCTGTAGTCTATTACGGAGCAATACTTCTGTGCTGTAATTTCATTAACCCACAAAGAACACAAAAGTGATGTGGACAAAAGGTATTTTTCCATGTGAATCCTGCATCTCAAGACACCAGGTCCTGTCAGTGTTTAAGAACTGTTTATTGTGCAGCTCCTTAAATTAAATTATTTTCTGGTTAAACATGAGCCATACGCAACCAGCTACGGCAGATTTGCAGTTTACATCACAGAATTGTCAGCTTTGCAAAAATTAGTGAAAACACAGATTATTGTGATTCAGCCCTTGAAACTCTTTATATTCTACCTTTAATAATGCTCCTCACAAGTTTTTCAAAAGAATAAAAAGTTAAAATTAAAGCCAAAGAGTAGAAATTATTGGAGGCAGAAATTGTTAAGGATTTGTATTAAACTGACTTAATAAATAAATCATCTAGTTCTCACATCCTTCCATTACATTTGCCCTTTTATTAACTCTTTGAGATCAGACATGGTTTTCTTCAGACTTTTATGGAAATTATAGATCAATTCTGCAAGCACCTAAACATGCAAGTGATTTTATGTGAGCAATTTACTCAAGTATCTAAATATTTGCAGAATGAGCCTTTCAGAAGTAAAAATCAACTAAAAATATTGATATGTATAACTTCCCATGTTCAATTAATTCTTGCTAGTGCTGACTAGCAAAACCTTGGCCTTTGATAACAAAAATACCTTTGAACAGCAAAAAATGATGAAGGATTTGTTGGCTTCTGCCTCCTTCTGGATTAGGGTAGAATAAGGTGACTTTAGTGCTACAGGCAGGACTCAACCTAAGCCCAGATGTCTGCAAACGACTTGTCACCATAACCACACTCATTTGTCACAAAATAATATATTTGTACAAATAGTACATCCTGGCATTTGAATCTATCACAAATATTTTATTCTCCCTTGGAATCATTAAAAGAAAGTGAAAAGAATCAAGTCCAAAAAAAGTAATTGAAAGGTTAAGAGTCTTAATACCAAATTATAAAGCAAAATGCAAAATGTATAGCAAAATCCATTTACTATTGATTTTTAAAGTCTCCAAATGGATTTATTCAAAACTTGGGGGAAAAAACCAAAAATGCACAAAATTTATGGGCAGAAAACAAGAAAGAAACTAACATGCTGGGGGTTCTTTCAGATCAGTGTGTGTTCACACAGAAACTGAAATCCTTAAGAGATAACAGCAGCAATCCTTTTTAACCCTGAAATCACATCTATGAGCGAGGAGACAGTTGCAGGAGTTCTATGAGCTCTGCCAGGAGTGAAACTCTAACTGAAATATATGTTATGCAAAACAAATTCCCTGCAACTTCAGCTCACAAATGCTTTTGAGGTACCTTGTGACAAGGCACTGGGTCATGACCCAGGTCTTGAGAAGCCTGAGTTAGGAGATGTTAGTTTTCCTTGAGACTTTGTTTGCCATGGACTTAGGCATTTTGTATTATTAAGAATCTGTGGCTTATGAGGACATTCTATTTATCTTACCAGTCTTTTTTGATGGAAATGCCTGAATTTTCTTGGAAACAGGGATTTTATTGTGGATTCCTGGTGCCCCTTGGAGAGGCTTATTTTTCTGGACAATAGTTTTCCTTAGTGTCACTACTCTTTTGATTTCCCAGTGGTCACAGGCTCTCAGGGTCATGCAGAGTGCATCCTTTTGTTACAATGGACCCAGAATTTTGTATTAAAAGGCACAAAAATTTATATCTGTGTAGTGATTTAAAGTATATTTTCTGCCATGTAGCTCTATGTTAGATTTTGGCTGTTCTGCTTAAAAAAACTCTGTGCAATTTGTTAAGGACATAAAAGGTTTGAAGGCAAAATACATGAGAACACACAGTATATATATATATATATATAAATTTACTTCTAAAATCGAAATGCAGATTCTGCAGCAGGATTTTCCACTTGAGCCTGTGTATAATTTAAGCATTCAGTGCATCAGAGATTTTGTACCTTTACACAGAGTGTAATGTAAAGTATTAAGAAAATATGCCTTTCTGTTTCGTTTATTTTGATTTAGCTTGACTTTTTCTTTCTACATTACTCATTTAGACAGATCCTCTTCTCTTAAATTCCTCCTGAGGAGTTGTATTTTAAAATGCTGATGACTGCCATGGCTTGGGGCATCACTGTAGTGTGTGACAGTGCTTTGCCTTGCCCAGAAGGGAAATAGTTCCTCTTTTTACTAACCCGAAAGCCCAAAACTTTATGAAGATCGAATCAGTGAGAATAATATGAATTCTAACGTGATTCCTCCCCCTTGAGATTTGCCTGTTTGCAGTCTCCTCTCAACCTCTGTAACAGCCAATTTTGTTTAAATGTGAAGAAACCACATCAACATTTTAAAAGCGTTTCAATTCTTTACAAGATTATGTGGAATTCCAGGTAAATTGATTCTTTGTTATGTAGGAAATCTGGTAACTCACTTCACAAAGTGCTTGCAGCCCCGGCTGGGAGTGAGCGCAGTTTGTGTGCAGGGTGTGCAGGCGGCGTGAGGTGCCCCAGGGCTCCAGAAGTCACTGCTGGCTTTGGGCTCCCGGCGAGGGCTCCTCGGGGCTTTGTCCTGCAGCTTCTCCCGGCTTGTGCACGACCAGTTCTAGCAGGATCGTATCCTCTGCTCTCCCCATAAAACCCACAACCAAAAATGATTGTTAAAAAAGGATCACGTGCATTAGCAACTTAAAAGTTACTGCCTCCAGGACAGTTTGTCTTTTTCAAAAGTGATTATTTTACGTATTTCTTTAGAGATGACCAACAGCTGCAACATAAAAGCATAAAAAACAGCTGCTTTTAGCATCATTCCCTATGAATAAATTCTCACAATCGGATTAACTGTAAAAAAATATACAATTTTAAACCATCTTTTTTAAAAAACAAAAATGAAACAACTTTTTCACTTTTCTGATATAAAAGCAAACTGTTAAAGCGACAGCTTTTTGAACTGTGGTTTTGTTTGTTTGGGCTTTTTCTCCAAATCTGCTGTTGCTTAGGTTTTTGGAAAGCCTCTAAGGAGAAATGAGAAAAATCTGTTGATTTCATTTTTACTTACAAGTAGTATCTGACAATTTTCATTGCCTAAACTTGCTCCACTCATATATCTCTTTCACCTTGTTCTGCAAATACCTGAGTAACATTTAAAAACAAGCAAAAGTGTGGTAACTGCAAATTTTAAACATTTTTATTGAACGATTTTATGAGAAGAAAATTTAATTACAATGTTCTCCATAAATTACCAGGCAGTTCCCTGACAAAGTCAGGAATGGAATTCTTGGAAAAGTCAATGGAATTTTTTCTCTTCACTGATTTTGAGTTAAATTAGAAAAAATCTTAGAATAAGACTTAATAACTTAAAAAAATTTCCAACAAAATATTACACAATATATTATTTTCAGAGAGTGTAACATGAGGATTACACAATTTTATTTATCTATATTTTTTATTTGCTAGTTTTCTATATTTTTCAGTCTTCTGGGTGAAAAAGGGCTACTAGGTTAAATTGCAGCTTTGCTTAATTAAGAATTTAAGACCAGTATTTTTTTTTTTCTCTCTTCTCACTTGAAATGTTTCAGGTCAAAGTAGAGCTCATTCTCTAATTATGCTTTTACATGCTGCACATTCTGGTAATGAAAGAAGGCAATAATTTCACTAAACTCTCCAGTTCTGACAAATCAGGTTATTTTCCCATCTGCTCTTACTTGCTGGAATCACTTTTTAAGTCTACCTCTCCAATTCCCACAGAGAGGACAGGAGGATTTCTATTACCTCAGACTGACTCATTTTATTTGTAAAGAAATGATGAATTCTTAATAGATTTTTTTCACATAGTTTTTTGATTTTTCTTTTTAAGAATATAGATTTTTCTTGGAAACTTGAATTCCTTTTTGGTTTAGATCTATTCTTGAGCTCTGGATGATGCAAGCCATAGGCATAAACAGTTACACAAAGGAAGCTGGGATTTTATTGTGCATTCCTGGTGCCCCTTGAAGAGCTTATTTTTGTGGACAATAGTTTTCCTTCGTGTCACCACCCTTTTGATTTCCCAATGGTCACAGGGTTCCAGGGTCGTGAAAAGTGCATCCTTTTGTTCCTCCTAGCCTAAAATTCTGTATAAAAAGGCAGTTAAAGGACCTTAAATTTGGTCAAGGCATAGAGGGTATTTCATATAGCAAAACTCAAGTTGCAGGATTTGTTAAATTACACTTAAGATTGCAGTTCAAGAGAAAAGGCTTCATTAAACACACAGTTCAATAGCCAAATTTTAATAAATATTTATTCACAAAGTCACATAATCCTGGAGTATTTCTTAGCATTCAAATAATGATTGTCAAGGAGCAAAAATTCAATATTATTTTAATATCTAGCTGTAATTAAATTGGTTAATTAATTTTGTACTGTCTTTTTAAAAGGGCTTCACTATACATTTGTAACTATTGTGAAGCACTAACAAATTATTTTCTTTATTATCTCTTCCAGTTAAATCATGGTTCTTAAGGACCCCTCACACTTTAAAAAGACTAATGAAAACGAAATTTAAGACTGGAAATTTACAGTCCACCTTTGAAATTTGTCAGGAAAGAAATAAGCACATTTCTTAAATATGTGTATTCATCCTTAAAATAAGATTAATCATACTAAATAAGTGTTATTTGCAATAGTCCATCTCTTTAACTTCCTCACAGCACACCCCCATCCCTGTTTCAGCTTCTGTGTTTCTGATACAAGGTGGCTCTTAAAGGGGAGATGCAGTCCAGCATTTAATTGTTGGAATTTGGGGCTCGAAGTGTGGTGCCCTGGGTAAAGTCAGCTCCAAAGGAGAAGGACTCTGGTGGTCACTCCCCTCCTTCGTGCACATCTCCATCCTCTGAAGCAGGAATAGAAGAATGGTAGAGAAAAGGCAGAAGCTGGGTGAGAGCTGGAGCAGGGCTGCAAGGGATAAGGAATGATCAAACATGAGGTTGCATCCTAGAGGGACATGGGCTGGGAGAGAGGAGAGTCATTCCCCGACACTGGGGTCTGAGATAAGACTCCTGATTTACATATTGACTCCAAGTGTTGCACCCTGTGGTGCCATGTCAGGCTCCTCTGTGCTTCAGGAGTCAGACTGATCCCATCCTTTAAAGATGGAAAATGAGTTCTTCCCCAAGGTAAAGTGTTCCATGGAAAGTGTGTTACCTCTAAGCAAGTATAGCCCTGTTTAATTTCTTAATAAATAAACCAAAAATATGTGTCTAAACTGAAACAGTTAATTCTGAAAAGCTTCATGGCACTTGTCAGTGGATTGCCACATGTTCTTATCTTCTGTTTTCAGCAAAATTCCCACAAGACAGGCAGAAGCTTCTGTGATCCATTCACTTTTTTCTTTTTTCTTTTTTTTTTCAGAAAAGAACCCATCAAGATAAGGACGTTTTGTTTTACTTGCAGAAGAGCAGGATGCATTTCCCAACATAAACACTGCAGTTTGTAAATTAATGGGTTTTGTACTGAAATGTATACCAAAGCCTCCCAAATCTTCCCTGAAAAACAAGATAAGATAATCTAAAGCTGTTTTCTGGATTTCCTGTAGTCCCTCCCCTTTCCAAGAATTCAACTCTGTAGTCTTAAGGTACAATGCTGATTTTCATAAGAGCAGATGGAGTGCACCTGGAAATTGGAAGAAAATACCAGGTATCCACATCCAGAAGGCTTTTTCATTTGTGTTGTTCAGATATCTCCTTTCCTTGGAAATGGAAGTTATTTATAATTTACCCGAATTACATTAAACTAGTTTATCATCTACTGGAATGCTCAAATATTGGCTGCATCTAATCCAGACTGGAGAGTTACTTCCAGATTAGCATCCTTGAATCACTGATATGCAGTGCTAGATGTATTTTGTCTGGTTGAATGTATGGATCATGTTCTTTGATGCCATAAGAAGATGATTTCCTTTGCATCTGGTGGCTCTGACATTTAGTGAGTGAAGGTTTAACTTCTAATGAAGCAGCAGTTCCTGGCTGATCCAAACTGTTCTATCTTGTTTGATGACCCACTTTTCCTAAACTCAGCTTGCCATTTTCATGTGCCATCTCAGCCAGGTACCTCTAGCAGCCTGAAGGGTAATTTAAATAAGATTTCCTAAAACAAAAAGAAATTTGTATCAGATAGATATAGATTTTAGGGCTAAGAATGGTTTGTTTCTGTTTTGTTCAGTGTTTCTATTTAAGACAAGGACAGAAGCTGAAAGAACTGAAAGGAAGGCTTATTCCAATAAACATTCATCTACTGAGCTCTTGCTCAATATAGACCAAACACTCACTACTTATACAAATTGGATGTACTTAATTCTGTCAAGGTGTTAATTACATCCTTGGCTAAGTGAATGTTGAGGCTGAAGCACATAATAATATATGTCACAAATTTCTGTGACATATTATATGGATGAACCTGACCATGTACAAGAAAGTCACATATAAAATACATTTCTAACCATATAATTACATTTAAAATATTATTTTTATAATTTCATGTTTAAAATTGCATACTACAAAAATTATCATCCGTTATTACAAGCCTCAGAAACGTATTTTATGTTTGTTGTTTTGATGAAAAGCAAAATACCTTTAAGGGAGTATGAAGAGCTGTAATTGCTCTCCTGTGCCCTTTCAGCTATGAAAGGGCAACAGTAGGCTCCTCCACCTCCATTAACCCTGTCAGGGGTTCTCACAGGGCTGTTCTGCAGGAGGATGAAGTGCAGGATGGGAAATAGGTTTTTCCAACATCCCCTGGACTTCTGCATCCAGCAGCCAATACAACTCATGGAAATCACAGATATCAAGTAGAGACATCTCCAAACCCTTCCACTGCTCATAAGGAATACAGACCTGCTGGCAGAAAGAAAAGTCTTTATTAAAAGGAGGCAAAGACAATTCTTCTTAATATAAAATCCTGAGCCTGCAGGAAAACCTAGGAACCTACAGAGCAAGGCAGCTCTTCACAAGTCGATGTGAGAGGGTCAGATAAGGGATACATTCCAAACCAAAACTACTTCTCCAACCAGCTTGCTTAAAATTAAAATTAAAATTAAAATTAAAATTAAAATTAAAATTAAAATTAAAATTAAAATTAAAATTAAAATTAAAATTAAAATTAAAATTAAAATTAAAATTAAAATTAAAATGGAGTGTGTAGTACCAGTCACTCTGTCCTTAGATCTACAGGCTCGGCAATCTTTGGCAGATGACTGAGGTAACAAGCTGTAGGCAGCAAAATTTCTGCATTTCCTTCTACAATGTTCTTGTCACTCCACAAATACAGGGCTTGACTATGGATGCACCATGTTCCTATAACATAACGATGGGATTATCTATTCTCAGAGCATAAGATCTGATGTCTTCTGATTTTTTTTTCCAGGACTGTCTGTTTCCATGGTGGAGGATTGGAACTAATTTATCGTTAAAGTCCTTTGCAGCCCAGATCATTCTGTGGTTCTGTGAATGGTGGTGTTTTTTCCAGCCATGTTTGACACTTCTTTCTGTTTGCTCCTGCCCAGCTTTTGACTTACCTAAATAGCTATTTCTTGAAGTGAATCTCCATCTGGCTTGTAGGGCTCCCCTACCCAAGCTGCAGGAAACAACAACTTCCTTTGAGATCCGGCTGCAGCAAGAAATTTGATGAATTTCTCTTCCCCTCCTCTCCTGTGCCCCTTAGCTACCAGTTTAGCTCAGAGGTCTAATTCATATTGTAAGGAAGCCCATTTTTAGGGTAAGACCGAGAGGACGAACTTCCAGCCTCAGAGATTTTGAAAATTATTGCATTTCCAGAGCTTTTCATCAGCATGTGGCTGGAGAGCTGCTGCTTGAAAGTGGGGAGCTCCAAAGGCAGGTATAATTCATGTCAGTTGCTTTGAACTTGTATCATTTACCTTTGTAGTAGGAGATGAATAAGCTGCCCAGAACACCTCTATCCATTTGGGAATAGTGTTTTGGTAACTCCTTTTGTTACTATTTAATTTTTTAATTGATCTATCAGACAATTATGTCAGCACAAATTATTTTTGTAGGTCACATTGTACACTGTCTCACACAGATGCATAAAATCGATTTATCTGATGGGTATCCAAAGTTTTGGGATCCAGAGTTACTGTCCTGCTGAGGTTTCTGTGGCAAACCAGCTTGGCAGAGCTGGGTGGGTGCTTGGGGCAGTTCCCTGTGTGCTCAGCCTGGTGTTGAAGCAGGACAGAGGTACAAAAAGGGCTCCCCTTCAGTCTCTCTTCACTTACCTGAATTGGCTGATTGCAGCATGAAGCAAAGGCTGGAAGGATGAACAAAGCTGAAGGCTGAACAAGGATGCAGAAAAGTTAAGCTGAGGATGGTGGGAGCAAATTAGAAGTGCTTCTTTTGCTTACACAATACCATTTCCTTTAGGGTGTTCGAAGATTCAGACTTTCAGTATCTGACTAAATGTGTATTTGTTGTTTGGTTTTACTTTGTTCATTTGCTGCACTGGAACTCAGCCCACTCTTATTATGAAGCAAAGCTGTCATGGCTAATTGTGTTCTTTGATAATCTGGTTAGAAATCCTGGTTCCAAAGTCTGGAGCTGAGTTTTGGGATACACAGACGGAATGAGTTGAAGGTTAGCACTATAGTGGATAAATATTAGTATTTACATTCTTTTTTTCCTTTCTTCCTCCCTCCTTTCTTCCCTTCCTCCCTCTCTTCCTCCCTTCCTCCCTTCCTTCCACTCTTCATATATTTTCTTTCTGTTTCACCTTGTCTTGCTTCTTTTCTTCCTTTTCCCTATGTTCCTTATCTAGCTGTGGATTTGTTCCTAACCTGTTCCACAAAAGCACCCCTCTGGCAAATGGCCCTACAGAAGACCTGAAAGGCTGCTCGCTGCAGAACAGGCTGCACATTTCTGTCATCTGCACCCTTAGCGCAGATCACTCATGTTGTAGGATGACTTCAGGGGAAGTTTCCATTTTCTTATGATCAATAAGATACTACCTGTGTGACTTCAGACTCCTCTCCAGATTAATTTAGTCTCTGAGCCCAGCATGGTGCTGACCTCTGAGACAGAGGCACCTGCTTGTTTGAATCCAGGTTGAAATAACTGTGCTACTGTCTGATCACTGCTGGATCAGGAGGATCAAAATCCCACAGAGGAGGAAGACATGTTCTATGATTATTAATCCTCTGTCAACTAAGACAGAAATTCAGGACTTCAGACTATCTCCACTTCACACTGAACCTCCTCTAACGTCAGTGAGAAGTTTAAATGGAAATTGAAGTAGAAGACATTCTTTCTGCAGCATCTTCATTTCAATTTACTTATACTCATACCACATAGGGGTATCTCAACACCTAATAAAGCATCTCTGAACTCACTACTGCCCAATTATTTAATTTTGGTTAAATGAAATATTACTGCTATTATTAGGTAATTATTACTGCTAGTAAATATTACTGCTAGTATTAGGTAATACTTTCCTCATCCAAAAATCAAACGTAAAGTCTGTGTCAAAAATCTTGTTTGTGTTCTCATTTATATTCCTTATAATTCTTACATTTTTCTTAATTTTAGATGATCCAATTCTGAGAAAAATCAAACATTTACAATAATCATTTTATAATATATTTCACTTATTATAGTTTTTCTTATGGGATTTTGATGTAAATCCAGAAAAAAAAATTGTTACTTTTCTGGTTTTAACAATTGTTTTTCATTCCCTCAGTTCAGCAACTATGGTGCAATAAAACATACCTGAACAGATAACTGATTAAACATAGTAATATATTCCAAATATATTACTCCTGGAAGTTTTGATTCATGTCCTAATTTAGTTTCAAATGATGAGGATTTGGAGATACCCTTGAAGTTCCTCCAGAAATGTGTTTCTGTATAAATGTGTCTCTGCTCAGTTTGTACACAAAGAATGGGCTGTGGCTGGACTATCAGGAATCCCATAGGTCAGGATTAAAGGGCAATTGTCAGGGTTACCAGAGGCAGCCCCTATTGCCTGTCTGTACTCTGCAGAGCTTTCTAGTAATTCGGTGTAATGAGGTCTGACACCTCCACAGTTCTCAAATAACACTTAGTGCCTAAACCGCAGCCATGTTTCATATTTTCAGATCCCAATGCAAATGTTAAAATAAAGTAAGAACCTCTGAGGAGTTTGAGTGGTGATGCGATTAAGTTAAGTGAGTTTACAGCAAAATAGTTTGTAATCCATAAATGTAAGCATTTCAAACATAGGTCCTATAAAATTGACTGAATTTTAAAAATAAGTTTTCCTTAACACATGAACTGTAGCGTATTTTTTTTAGAAGTGTTTATTTCCTCCAACAAGCTAATAGCTTACCAACAGCTTTAATATCACACCCACAGCTAAAACACAGCTGAGCTCCTGTGTGATTATTTGTGTATTGTCAGACCCCTTCTCATACTGAATGAAACCACCTTGGTGTGTGTTTCCTTGTGTCAGGACTGCTAAGGAAAGGTATTAAAGTTTCAAGCCTCTCTAGAATAAAACCGGTCAGCATTCACATCAAAGTGTAATTATATTGCTCAAACTTTTTTCCGCCTGTGATAGAAAACAAAGTTTTTGGGATGGAGAGAAAACACTGGGAGGAGAAATCGTCTCACAATTTCTGTGCTCAGGACTTTTTTAGTCAAGCTAATCAATCTGAATTACTGATGTTTGAAAAATTGGATTGAGAGAGAGAAAAAGTGTGAAAGCAAATAAGCAAGCAAACAAAAATAAAACCCTCTGCAACGCGGCAATTACAAAAAATTCTAAAGGAAAAAGAGTTCAAAAGGAAAAGAAGGGGTTCCCAAATTCCTTGTTGGATGGAGCATATGAACCTGAGTTAGGAAGTTCAAAGATAAACATTGCAAGGGAGGAAAGAGTAGGGGATTCTGCCTGCTGTGGGACTGGTAATTTAGATGTTGGAGCTCAAGAAAGATTCCAGGGAACAGAGGGTCATTGTGCCTGGAATGCAAAGGCATCCGCAGCTTTGCGGCGAAAAATGCCCGGGAGCCGCCGGAGCTCGCTCAGAGAAGCGAGTGAAGCTCCGGGGAGGGGGAGCAGGAATGGGAGGAGGGAAAATGGGGTTCATTGCGGACACCCCCCTCCCCGCCGCCCCCGCTTACAGAGGCAACGGGAAAGATCCAGGAAAAATCTCGAATCTGAGTGTTTAAAACAAGGCGTAAGGGGAAAATCAGCAAATTTCAGGAGATTAACTAAGAGTTGCTTCAGGCAGGAAAAGCAGAGCTTGGCTATAGACTGAACTTCGAAGTGTGCATCCGAGCAAAGTCAAAACAGTAGCCAGGACTTGGGAATAGGTTTTGCACAGAGAAGTGAGGATGCAGCATCACTCGGGAAAATAAGAAGCGAGCTGGCAGCTGCTAAATGAAGAAAAGTGAAGTGAATAAATGTAGAAAATTCTTGCCTGCCTGGTATATTAAAGCATTATAGACAGATAAACCCCCCGTGTTTTGTCTCAACCATTAAGTGCCGCACGTGGTCACTTCGGGGTGAGCATTTTCTAAAACACACGAGTGGAAGGAAGTCCAGGAGTTGCAGGGGGCGGAAGGAAGCGGGGGGAGAGGTGCGGGATACACACCCGCGCCGGCAGCTCGGCTTCATGCTGCCTGTCCAGAAACCCCCCGGGTCTGAGGGGATCGGGCGGGGCCGGGGCTCCGCACCGCACACGGCCGGGGATGGGGATGATTCCCGCCGCGAAGGAACGGGGAAGCGCTGGCACAGGACCGGGACCGTGCTGCCGGCAGCACTTGGGTCGCACACCGAGCTCCCGGCGGCAGTGGCGGCTTGTCCCATGTTACGCTCGGGAGCCGACGCGCGCCCGGCCGGGTTCGCCGCGCTTGCGGGGAGTTTGGTTTACAAGCGCGGACACCCGGCAGTGAAATAGCGCACCAGGCGGGCGGCGCATCTGCGGGCGCTGTCACACAGGGCCAGAGCATCGGGGCCGCCGGGACCGGTCCTGCCCAGGGCCGTGGCTGCCCGCGGGTTTCCGCTAACCGCGGCCCGGCAGGCGCGGGGGAAGCCGGCGGCTCCGCTGCCGCAACCCCTGCCCCTGCGGGAACAGCTCTGCGTTCAGCCACAGCGGGACAGAGCCCGCAGCAGAGAGACTGGGGGCTCATTCATCGAACCACTCTAAGTTTAATCATCACGGAGTCATGTGCTTGCCTTTCCTTTCCCTCCTGCCCGCACTCTGCGAGTGATTTAAAGGCTACCAGTGTGCTCTGAGCCTCAGCAATTCATATTTACATGGGGGGCAAAGAGGGGTGGGAGGCATTTAAAAATTACTCAGTTCAAAGGTAGTGGCTGGGCTTTGCCTGTCTGTCAGATCTAAGAGGAGTGAGTGGATTTTCATGGAGGAATTTCATGGAAATTAAATCTCTACTGGAGTGATCCATTCAACTCCTAAAGCTTCAGCCTAGTTTTGTATCCTGGATGAATGCCCTGCTGAATAGCTTGGTGGGGATGCAAAAAGCCACCTTAAACTAGGGATTTTTCTTCTGCTAAATTGTCTTCAAAGTAGTAATTAAACAATAGCTAGCTTTAAAAAAATCAAGATATAAGAAGCTATAGGACGAAATTACCCTACGACTAGAGGCTGCATTTTATGGGAGGGGGGCAGGGGATGGGGTGTTCAAAATGGAAAAGTAACTGGGTAGAGGCAATTTGAGAGAAACAAAATTGGATTCAAGAAAGTAAAGTGAATTGCAGTGATTCAAACTTGTTGGTTTGTTAATTTCTTTTTATTACAGCTGTACTGTAGTCCAGTCTGGAGATCAGTAAGTGGAGGAAGGGGAGACACTGTGGAATTGTCTAGGATATTTTAAGCAGAAGCATCCAGTTCAGGGGTGACAGGCTGAAGCAGCTTTCTGTGGCCTTTGTCCTGTCCTGTGTTTGAGGCTTCTCTTCTCTAGGCTGCTCTGCATAGAGCTGAGCCTGCACAGCTCCGTATTCATCTTTGCTTTTGTAAAACAAAAACGGCGTTTGTGGCCAAGGGCAATCTTGCTGCCAGTCTTCTCCCTGTTCCTCTGTCTCCCAAACCCACAATCACAACTGCATTCATCTCGCTCTGTGATGATTTAGAAGCATATTTGACTTGAAGTTAAACCAAATGAAAACTAATCTCCTGCCTGACTCCCGTGGTGAACTCTCCCAAAGTCTCTCCCGCAGTAAAACTCCCTCACTTGTCATTTGCTGATTTTAGTCCTTGGGGTCTTTGCTCTCATATGCAGAATGTTTCCCAGCATTGCACTTCCTCCCTCATGCCTGGAAGGAAGAACCTGAAAGTTTATTACGTAATTTAATTTTAAATCTCTTTGGAGTGATTGGTTTGGTGTCTTTCCTGGGTTTAAATGCTTTTGGGGCTTTATTCCCACAGTTTTGTTGTATAGATAATGTCGCCAAAAGAGCTACAGAAAGAAGGGGGGATAACACAAATTCAGCATTATAGCAATTGCTAGATTTTCCATGTGTTAAAGGTAAGGCTTATTATTTTAAAGTGAAAAGTCAAACATTGCACTTAATCTGATTAGCACATTTTTTTCATACTCCCGGGATACTTCTGAGAATTAATGCTCAGGTTTCAGGCTATGGAAGCATGGCAGTGTACAATGGCAGAATCTGAGCCACGAGTCTTTAAAATACTGTCCATATCTTGACTTCTGACAAGTGAAACCATGGTAAGTGGTACTCCAGGTAATGACTTTATAGTCTTATTAAAGCTTACTGCAATCCTTGGGCTAGACTATCAAGTTTAAGTATTCCCAGTGTCCCAATGTTGTACTGTTATAGTGTGATAGTTACTGTTAGAAGAAAGCTCTTAAAATATAATTTGCCATTGTTACATTGCTTTTCAAATACATTTCACAGTCTATTTGCCTTGAGAATTGCTTTTTGTTTTCTAATCTTAAATGTAATAGGTTGCTGATAACTGCAGTGCATTTCCATGAAGTGATGACCTGAAAACTGGCAAGAACGGTTTGATGGGATATGTAAAATCCTGGTGAGTTTTAGCCCACACACAGATACATTTATTGTTATAGCAAGCTTTTGCTATACCTGTCAGAAGGCTGGTTTCCTGCTGGCAGTACTTCTTGTGATAACTAAATTTTATCTTCTCCGAGATGATACAAGAGTATGAAGGCAACACACATTGCAAAAGTACATGGAAATGGGAAAGCACTTTGGACACCACTGAGATGCCTCTGTGCTGCTGGCCAGGTAACAAATAGCAATACACAAAGGTTTTGCAGCAGCACTAATGTAATTTTCTGGAAAGTCCACAGTTTCAGTTCAGAAAACCACGGAAGTTGCAATAAAACACAACGGCAATGTGTGTGTTTTGTTTACAGCTTTTCTGCCGAGCTATTCCACACCATTCAAATAGACAATGGAATGTAAAGTAATGAGAGCTCGGCAGGGTGGTTTGTATCCGCTAAGCTCAAAGCCAGCAGCTCTAGGACAAGATCTGGCAACAAGTCAGTCTTGTGTGGGTGTTGTGTGAGAGGTAGTGACGTGCTGGTTGCTGATACTTAATGAATAATCAGTCATGTCTCCTTTCTCACAGGGAGAACTTGGGGCTCTCAGAAAGTTACCTTGTGGGGCCAGGTGAATTTCCAGACAACAGATTGTCCTGGGCCATACACCAAAATTGTCCTATTGTACTTTGAAAAACAGTTTGAAAAAGATGCCTTCCCAAAGTTGTGTCAGTCCCAGCTGACACAATGGAAGTGTGTTCCCTCCCCAGACACACATTGTCACTCCCAGGCTCAGGCAGAGCTGGTGGCCTAAAATCAGTCAGAACAGCTTGCTGAGCTGGTTATCAAAGTAAAGATACAGATGATCACTTGCATCTCTGCTGGGAGTCAAAGGATCTGTATGCTTTGTGATGAAGTGTAGGGAAGAGTCAAGTCCCAAATCACACACACAGATTATCCGCCTCTTTTGAGGGAGCCTGACCAAAACCACGGACTATTCTCTGAGTGTCTTCACTCTGAGTGTCATTCTAATGCCCATGTCTTACTCACACTTTGCAGCTTTGCTTGTCTCATGCAGGTATTCCCAAAGGACATTCTGCAGTGCCTCTGCAAGTACTCATAAGCCAATGTTTTCAGATCCATATGGCAGAGGTTCCTAACTCATAAAGAAGCTAACAGTATTTGTTCATCCTGAAAGTTTAGGAACTGCTGGTCTAAGATATCTTTATTGTGTGACTATAAGGAAGATGTTCTGTATCGAAGAACACTAGGGTGTGTTAAATCCATAGCTGAGAAATCCTCTCCTAAATGGCAAACTGAGGTATACAAGCTGAAATTGGCTTATTTTTAAGGAAGTGCTGAGGCTTCAAAAATACATTGAATTCAAATGAGAAGATGTTAGACTTAAGCCACAGATGGCTTGGAATAGCTCTGACAATGGCTCCAACTATCCAGTGCTCCTGACTTGTTTAATTCAGAAACTGAAAGATGGTTATTTAAATGAGAGTAGCATTAGCCATTTATATTTTAATGGGAAAAAATAGTTCAAAAATACTAGAACCCAAATGGTTCTAATGCCCTTCACTGATCTTTAAATTTATCATCTTCTCACCTCTAGCCTCAATAGTTTGCATGTTCCAGTTACTGACTATAACCACAAACATCTGTTGTGTATTTAAAACAAGGGCACAATCTGCATTAATTACATCTTAAATCAAATCAAATACAAGTTGTATTAATGCTTTTCAGATTTGTTTGGAATTGTTCTATTACTTTTGGAAATAATAGAATACAAAATCTGATGTTCTTGATTAGCAGTGAAGTCCACCTGGTTAAGCCTACACAGTGCACTCACATTTATTTCAGTTCTTTCCTTTTCCAAAGAAGAATCTGAACAATGATTTATATTTCACACCTCATATATTGGTGGGTAACTCTTACTTCTTGTTGCCATTGTATCTTTGTACTTACAATATCCTGATGATCTGTAACATTCATCTCATTCTAAGGATCAGTTTGTGAATTGCAGCAAGTTTATTGTTTGTGTCATGCTTAACGCTGCAAGATACCATAGTACAGGTAAGGAATGAGGTGACTTAGACCTAAACCTCTGTCCACACATATGAAGTATCATCTCTTAAATACTTGTATAACAGCAGTTAGAGGCCTAGGAAATAGCAGGATGCTGGTTGCAGTATAAGGCTGTAGATGGGAACTCCTTCTTGTAACCTGTGCATATATGGGTAAGACAGAGAAAAAAGCAGTGAGATGGAGTGACATGTGACTCTGATTGTGGGTATAACACGTACAATGGGAAACTTCAAGAAATGAGAGGCAAACCTTGGGCTTAGGTTGGTAAAAGCATCTGTCCATGCTTTAACAGAGCACTTAGCCCAGAACAAGGGAGTGTGCGTGTGGCACAGAGAAGATCCAGCTACTGAGGTGACAGAAGACTAAACCAGTGTCCTTTTATGGATACACAGCACAGTGCACATGTGATATACCTCG
Organism: Cisticola juncidis; assembly: GCA_013400215.1. Lineage (NCBI taxonomy): Eukaryota > Metazoa > Chordata > Aves > Passeriformes > Cisticolidae > Cisticola > Cisticola juncidis. The sequence continues at coordinate 225,362 of VXBR01011488.1, read as the reverse complement.
TCCACACAATGTGCTGTTGGACTCGTGCACTTTGAGCTCAGTTAATATGATTTTGAGTGAGTGTGTGAGTGCGTGAGGAACCTCTATATTTTGTAATTGTGGAAGATGATAGAGCTGTTTCCAGATTGGGAACACTGTAGCTTACACACATCTTTATGCTAAAATAATCAGTAGTAGTAATTAGGGTTTCGGTCACCATTGGCAACTTTTGTTCCTTTGAAGGGTATTTATGGGGACTTGTTTTGCTTTACTTTAGATTTAAAATAGGGACTTTTTTAGCTGCTTTCAGATTGAAAGGAAGTAAAATCAACAATCTTGTACAAAACCAGGCAAGTGTAATTAAGTATCTAATACATATTGGCTTAGAATTATTCCAGAGTTTAAAGCCAATCTGCTGTTGTACAGTGAAATCAGAGACTTGTTTGCCTGCAGTGTTTTGGGGTGGAGCTCAAGCTTTCTGACATAAATTCCCCTGGCACAGGCCTTTGATGTCCATATTTGATTCCAACTGGGACACACTGTCAGTTTTACTTATTATCATTTTTAAACTATATGTGAATGGCCATTAATAACATTACAAGAAATTTTATTGGTTTGTTTGGGGTTTTGTTTTTCCTTCTGATAAGATATAAATGGGAGTACCTGCAGGATGGCTGAGCCATTCAGTGTTCTCTTTTCCAAGAACACATTACACCCATTATAATTTTTCTTATTATTCTCATTTATTTTCTTGCAATCAGTTTTTTGTGAATGTCCTTAAAACCAAGTTGGCAGAGCTTGGAATCTTATACTGTACACAGGTTGCCTTTGTCCATAAGGTGTAAAGCAAATAGAGAGAATGTGAGGGGTGTTCGAGCTGGGTTTTGGTTGGGCTGTTTGTTCTTGGCAGCTGCAGAGGTCTAACCATGTTTAACTTCAGCTACATCTTGTAACTAAACCAAGACTGCAGGAGGGGCAGGATTTGTCTGACTGCTCGTGTTTGGATGGTGCTCACAGAAATACATCAGCTAAAGAGATAATATTTTAGAGGATTTAACCTGTTCCTGAAATTACTTTTCTTAAAAAAATCTTCCCCAGGTTGTTCTTACAGACCTGATACAATGTTTGGGTTTGTTTTAATCAGGCACTGCTTTGTGGGAAATAAATGGGTTTTTATTCCCCAGCCTTTTAACTAAAATAATTAGCTGGACACACTGAAGTCACTGTAAACTGGACTGCACTACAACTGGGCTACAGAAAATCAACAAAGTTGATCATGTCTCTGATGAGAGATAAATGGTTTCTATGTAAGTCTGAGGTCTATAAAGTAACTGGGTTAGTGCTGAGTCTGTGACTAAATGACAACCTCCACTTAGTAAATTCAGTCTTTTTAAATTCTTTTTTACGACATTTCTTGTTCTCTTGAGATGGATGAAAGTAAATAATCAGGTTTGTGGGTAATGAACTTGCCAAACCCAAGGCACTGAGAAGTTCTAAAAGCTGCTTGCAGTTGTTAATGCCTGTGGGCTCCTTGCTGACATGGTCAAAATAGTTTACCATAAAGTTTGGATCTCCTAGTTTTGTCATTTTCCCGCATGAAACCAATTGGCTCATCATAACCCGATACTAGGAATTCAAACTAAATCCGTGATGTTGCTGCACATGACTGTTATTGCTGGGATCTTTGGCTGTAAAACATCACGATGACAAAACATGAAGTCAGCTCGATGTGCTCTTTCTAAAACTCAATAATCCTCCTGTCTTGCTGAGCCTCTAGTTGAAAATGAGTCTGTAAGAACGTGGTATTCCTGTGAGGTGGAACTTCCCTAGAGTGCTCTCAGATGCAATGCTGTAAGGAGTAAAGCTACTGGCTATGTTCATTTTAAGTTCCTTCAGAAAGAAAGGAAAATACAGTCATGCTTGGAAAATCAGGAATAAAATAGGACTAAATATCACTTTCTGATAAAGCACACAAACTGTAGCCTCTGCCTCTAGCCTGTGCTCCACACCTTTGGTTCTCAGCCTTGTACTTGAACGTGGAATCTGTTGGATTCTCCCAGAAGGCTTTTCCTGCCACCTCCACAGGTGGGGGGCTATACAGCAGCACCTGCCACTGCAAAATCAAACAAACCATGACCACCATCTTTACTGTTGTATTTTCAAATGATACCCTCTAAAGCTCCTTGCACCAAAGGAGGACAAAAATATTGCCTGAGAGGAACAAAAATAATTGGCTTCGGAGGCCAAACACTGGAAAAGTTTTTTTTCAAACAAAACCCAAAGCAATTGTCTTATGCCTTTATTTCCCTCCCCAACAACTGATATTCAATAAATATTCACTGATAAGTAAACACCGAAGAACACCAAAGAGAAAGGAGAGGTTTTCTGCAAAACATGCAGTAGCTTCTGGAACTAAATAAAGAAAAATTTTACTAATAAAGTTAATTAATTAATAAAATATAATGAACAAAATAAAAAGATGGCAGAATAATTTCTGCAGGGATAAGGGTGTAAATCGTCCATGTATTGTGGTGTAAAACAGTAGCAGCTTCAAAATTTAAATGTGTATTGGCATTTCGGTTACTCACTGATGCCTTGGGAAGGCTGACCTGAAACAGAGACTGGACAGAGCTGGAGAATAAAGTGAATAAAGCAGGTATTTATTGAAAGGCCTCTAGGATATTCCTTGGGCAGGAGAGGGTCTGACCAGGGCTACACCCAGGGTGCACAAAGAATGGTCACAAAAATGGACCACCGGTCATGAGGTCTTACATTTTTATAAATTTTGGTCCATTTACACATTGGGGTTTAATTGTCCAGTTACAGCTTCAGGTTGTAAGGTCCCATCCTTCTCGTTCCTCCCTTCAGCCCACCATTGTTTATGCTTTTGGGCCTGAAAGTTGTTCTTGCTCTTTAGCAGGAAAAGGATTTGTTTTGTCTCCCTGCTCTGTGAAGAGTTTACTGGCACTTAGTATGAGGCTCAGAATTACACCCCTTGGCAACACAAAATCTGAAAAACATGAAAGCTGAAACTTTAGACATCACACTATATTGTAATTCAATCAACATTTGCAATATGATGACAATTTTGTGAAACCGGTGAGTAATTTTTATTATTTATTGTGAGGTCACACCTCAAGGGCTCCATTCAGTTCTGTACCTCTTACTTTTACAACGATGTGAAGTGCTGGAGCAAAGGGCAACAGAACTCCTGGAAGAATTGGAGAATGAGTCTGATGAGCAGCGGCTGAAGTAGCCGGGCAGCTCCAGGAGGTGGTGGAGTTACCGTCCCTGGAGGTGCTTAAGAGGTGTCCGGATCTGGCGCTGTGTGATGTGGTTTAGGATCACAGAACTGTCAAGGCTGGAAGAGACTTTCAAGATTATGAAGTCCAGTCATCCACTCAGCGCTGTCATGCAACCCCAGAACCACTAAACCACATCACCCAGCACTGCCACTGCAACTCCTGAACCAAAGCTCCTGAACCAAGCGTTTCAGGGGCATTTAAATCTGGTGCTGAGAGAAGTGGTTTAGGTGTTGTAGTGGCAGAGCTGGATGGATGACTGGACTTGATGATCTCGGTGGTCTTCTCCCAACCTTAACCATTCCATTCCATTCCATTCCATTCCATTCCATTCCATTCCATTCCATTCCATTCCATTCCGCCGTGAGGGACGGCGGGGGGCGGGGAGG
>VXBR01011488.1:184707-221197 GCA_013400215.1 Cisticola juncidis | reverse complement strand
CTCCCCGGGCTGGCGGTGCCGCTCACTCCGCCCGCCCCGGCCCGCGCCCTCCTTGCAGGGAGGATCCGCCCCTCCTTGTCTCCCGGTCCCGTCGCCCCCAAATTTCATAGGATTGGGAAAGGGTCGCCCTTCCCGCGTCCCCCTGCGCCCCCCCGGTAGCCCCTCGGCTGGGGAGGGGTCGGGCCCCGCGGGGAGGTCGGGCGGGTCCTGCCCGGGAGATGCCGTCCTGCCCCGTCGATCCCCCGGGGAGGCAGCGGCAGAGGTGCCGCTATCGGCCCATCTCCCGCTCCCCGTGGGAGGATGTAAACTTTCCTGGAGATCCCTCAGCGCCGTCTGCCAGATCTCCCTGACTGCGGGCTCTGTCTGTGTCATTTTTAGTCACCTGCTCTGCTCTCATTGTTTAGGCTTTCGAGGGTTTGCTCTTCTTCTCTCGCATCTGCCCCCTCTTCGGTGTCTTTTGGGGTTTTTTAAGGAAGTTGCATGGATAAATTCCTCTCCTACTTTTTACAGTGACTGTAGGATGCTGTGTGAATGTAACTCTTGGATAAAAATTTATGTGGGACCTGTGATTTGGGTTCTCAGCCACAGAACCCTGCAGGATACTTTCCCTCTGCCCTTCTTCACTCCCTATTTTCTCCAAAATATACCTCCCTCCAATGGGTCACCGACCCGGGAAACTGTGAAGCACTTGAGAGCTTGTGACTCTGGTGTTTCCAGTGAGCATCTTGGAAAAACCAGCACAAATATTTTCTGTAGCTTTTCCTGAGAGACCAAATCACTTCAGCATCTGCAGTGGCATTTTCTGAAGCTTGTTTAGGTCTCACAGGTTTTCCTCAGGTGTCTGAAATTTTTTTCACAAATATAAATTCTAATTTTTTGGAAATGTAGTTTGAGAATTGTACAGATCACACAGCAAAACTTTACAAGTGCAGCATGTAGGTCACTGTCTTTTGTAGGAAATACAAGTGATGTTTTAACTCCTGTAATCAGGGTCCTGAAACATATTTGGGCAATAAATAGAAATTAGAGTCCAAGTTACTTCACATTCTTTGATGCTGAGCAATGTCTCCTGCGTTGAGGGCATCGTATACCTAAGAGTCTTAGAACTTGCACTTTTATTTTGGGAAATCTGTTGTCTAGAGCTCAGTAAAGCAGCGCAGAAGTTACAGGAGGGTGTAGAACCTGCTGCTTTAAAGATAAAATTAAGATGCTGTGAGGGAGAGCACCACATTTAATTAGTGCACATAAGAAATGTGAATGCAAATGAACCCACATTTTTCGGTGAAGACTGGTTGAATTTCTGCTTGTGTTATTCTAGGGTACATGTAACTTCTCATTTCTTAGATCAAACCTGTGGAAAATCAATCTGTATGGAATAATCTTTGTGCTTGTAGTATTGTGTTCCATTTTGGTGGAGACAGTGAAAATCTCCCAGCCAGTGATTCCACAGTCCGTGACTCCTTGTGATTCAGTCCGTGAGACTTTGACAAAGCTGACAAGATTCTGTCAACAGTAGATGTAATCACTATTTTTTGTAATTCTTACTCATTTTGTAATTCTTACTCTTACTCATTAGCCTTTTAAACGTGGAAAACCAAAATATTGAGCGGTTTTTAAATTGCATTTTTTCTCATTCTAGTGAAATGTAGCTTGATACTTGGCAAACTAGATTTGTTTCTCTGAGTGATTTAACTTGAGAGATGAAAACAGAATTTTGAATGCTTGCATTAAGAACTGTGGGGCTGTAGCTGTGTAACTTGGTTCATCGTTCTCAGAAAATGTGTTTTGTTTCTTCTTTTAATAGACAGGTTAAGTGCATTTTGACACAAAGAAAAGTGATCCAAGAATAGTGCCTTCTCACATGACAAAGCAAGTATAATTTATGGAGAGGTGTATAGATGTTTCTCATGCTCAGTTTTTTTTCTACACTTTGAAAATGTGTAAGTCAGGTAAAGGCCCAGTCAAACAAACAAGCCAAACAAAAACAAATGCAGGATTGGAAAGAAAACTTTTAGATACCCTTGTAAAATGCTTTCAAAGTAATTTAATCTGACAGTGAAAAGAATGTGATTTCCTTTTTGGCCTGTTTGAGTTTAGAGTAATTTTTCAAGTGTTAAATTATTTGCAACTGTGAAGTATTTCAAAACATTTGGGGTTTTTTTAATACATCAGCATCCATGTATTGAGTAAAGATTGGCATTATTTTTAACTTCACTGTGAGCCTTAAAAATCTAATTATGCAGAAGTACTTGAGGAAGTCAGGCTGTGTCAGGTTCTGGTGCTGCTGCAGTGACGTGCCTGTAGTGCACTGGGAAGTGGAAATCAGCGAGCTGTGAGAAGATTCTTCATAATTTTGTGTCTTGGAAAGTTGTTTTTCCCATAAAATAAACATGCTGAGAGCCACTTAATTTTTTTTATGTGTACTATAAATTAAACTTGCTACGTAAATTCAAGGATAGCTGTTTTAGTAGTAATTATTGTTCCTGAGAGTCAGTAGGACCTTTGCACATGTACAAGGCAATTCCTAATGTTCCTTTTAATAGCTGGTATTGTTAGTGTCAATATTTTAATAATATAATATGAATGTGAAATGAAACAGGTAGACCCAAGTGACTGTCTATGTATATACCACACTGTTCATACAAAACCAGAACTTTTTGCACTTTACATTATTTTGTTAGTATATTTCTAAGCATCCCTGTGTAATTTATGTTGATCTATTGAATGTGAGATATTAACAAGTAATCTTTGTGATATTACTTCCTACTTGTCTTTTGTAGGTCTTTTTCTGCTCCCAAATACTATTAAAGATTTAAAAGTTACCCAGATTTTTATTTTTAATATACATACATTTATATACATGTCTGTCTGTCTCTTTATGAACCCATTCTTTCTCCTCAGAAGGGATTACCAAATAGTCTTGTTTTATTTTTTCTTTAGAAGAATACAGTATAATAATTCTTTCATGTTTAACACTTAGAGAGTCCTTACTGCCACTGCAAAAGGGTGTGACTAGTTTATCCAGATTGGCACATTTTTTGTGCAAATCAGCAAGATCTGAAATCTTTGCATTCTTGTTCAGAGTGTGCGTCAGCGTCACAGTTAGAACAGAAAGCAAATGAAGCTGTTGGATGAGCAAAGGCGAGGGGGGCAGGACAGGCACCTTTCGAGGCAGGAATTTTGCAGTAAACAGTGCAAGGCCCACAGCTACAACTCGGTCTGTGAGACTGTGTTGAAGCAGGAGGCAGCAGGAGTCTGTCAGCAGGAGGACACGCTGACGGGAACTTGAAGACGTTTCTTTGCTTTCGGTTAGCGAAGGAGTGAGTGATACCAGCATTGTGAGCTTCTGACAGCTCTGGGGAGCTCCGGGTCTGCCTGTGAAAATTCCAGACAGCAGTCGTGCATTTTCATGCAGATCTGTGCCATTGCAGCCCAGTCCAGATGTGCTGCAACTCTGCTCTCTTATTTATGTCTGGATTTTACACATTTTTCCAACACAAATATCAAACTCTATGATGGTCTTTCTTTCTTAGCTGAGTCAGATGAAGAGAAAGCCTGAGGAGGATTTTATTGCAGTTGTGGCAAATTCTGATAGTAAGGCTCAAATCTCCAAAGTGAAAAGCTTTAAGAAAGCCTATTTGAAGAAGATGATTTTTTCATTTCTTGGTAGATCTAGAAGCAAATGAACACAATCTTCTTAATACTAGGTCAAGAAATTAATGCACTCATTGAGTATTTTCACTTTTGCACGGGCCCTGTCTGCCTGAGTTGGGCTCTGTGACCTCGGTGTTACATTGTAAAATGCTTTGCCGGTAGTACATGAAAAGTCTGTGATTTGTACTGTAATTTAAAGTTACTTTTCTGAACTGAAAACAGCAGCTCTACTGCACTTACTGAAATCTGCTGTGGTGCTACCAAGCTAACTGTGGGTCATGGGGAGGTTTCCACTGCAGCACCTTAGAGAGGTGTCTAAGGTTTTGTTCCTAATGCTGTTTGAGTAGCCACAAGATACCTCTGATACCAAAAGTGGTAACATTTTATCATCTCATCCCTACTCTGTACTGATCTGCCCTGAGAACTTGTGAGCATTTATGGCCAAAACCTGTGCTCAAGGCTGTGCTGGACTGTGTTTTTTGTCGCTTCTGTTTTTTAAGAAGTTCAGTAGCATGAATTTCATTGCATGTACATATATATATATATTTTCTACAATTTCCTTTCCTGTAATAAAAAACTATAAAAATAAGTTGCAGTTACTTCTTTTTTTCCTCAGTGATTCTCTTGTTGAATTTCCCACTTATTTCTTTTCCATTTTCTGCTTTTATATTAGCATCCAAAGTTTTATTTTAATTCTCAAACATTTTTGTGTAAAGAAACAGCTTTCTCTTGCTGAAGAAATGTTGTTAAAATTTGGCAGAATACGCCTCCGCCATTCACTTGTTTATTTGGCTATACTAAAGTAGCATAAAGAAAAGGAACAAATCACTTCCAAGCATCCACTGCTGTATTTTTAAAGCTATGTTAATTTGCCTTTTATTGATATTAACGTGCTGATTGCAGATGTTTTTTCCCTGTAGCATTGAGAGGGTTGCAGTGGCATTCTAAGGACATTTAAAATCATGACAAGCTCCGTCGGGCAGAAGAAAGTCTCCTCTAGACAAAGGAAGTGTGGGTTCTGTCGGTCGAATAAAGATAATGAATGTGGGCAGTTGCTGATGTCGGAGAACCAGAAGGTGGCGGCACATCACAAGTGTATGGTGAGTGACCGGGAATGGGATGGAGCGGGGAAGATGCAGCAAACACGTGGAAAAGCCAACCAGATTGGAATTGGTACGCATGATTAAACACTGCAGTTTGGTGGGTTTCATATATCTAAGTTTCTCCATCACTTAGACCCTTAAAAATTTAAGTACAGGTTTTGTCTTTGCAATTTTAGCTGTTCTCATCTGCACTGGTTTCTTCACACACTGATAATGAGAGTCTTGGTGGATTCTCTATTGAAGATATCCAGAAAGAAATAAAGAGAGGCACAAAACTGGTAAGTCCCTATTTTGGCTCTTGAAAATGGAAGACAGTATTTTAATAACTTCCATAAAGTTTGCAAGGAAGTTGTTCACTGTATTTAATATATTTAATATTTTTTGTTAAATTTCTGAAAGAAACCCACATTCTAGGATCCTGGGAAGGGCATTACTGTGCCTTTAGCAGTATTTGAGTTTGCTGCCAAAACCTAGTTTTAACTATGAAATACACTTTTTTCTCCATTTATATTGATTTAAAAAATAGTACTGTGAATATAGAGGGCTTATAAGGTATGTGGATACAGTAGTCATTGCAGCTCCACCAAATCAAAGAGATTGAGCAGCAATGACCTTTTCATTCCTGACAAGCTAATTCGTGAGGACTTCTAAAAAATCATTTATTTACAACTAGGTTTTTTTTCCATTTGGGGAAATGAATGAGGCTCTTTTTAAAATTATTTTAGCAGATGATCAGTTCACTCCTCACATTAAAACCTTCCAGCTTTGTTATTTAAAGCTATGTATTTACCAGTTCTTCGACCAGTAAGAGAAGTACAAAATATTATTGTAGAACTACAATTTTATAATAATAATCTTCAATTTCATCCACTGTTGCATTTGAATCTTTTCCAGTCCAGGGAACTTCATTTGCTCTAATTAGCTGAAGCATAAAGAAATAACTTCACAAATCATTCATGTTGTGATTAGGACTTCCCAAAGAACATGGTAGTAAATGAAACTACGGATCATAAAGAAACTTCTTGATTCTTGTCTTTCAAAGGGTTTTAGAAGTTTTTTCTTTTGTTTTTAGTGGTTTCTCTTTCTGCTCCTGAAGCTCTTTATGTTCCTTCTGTTGCGATGGTTCCATTCTTGTAGCTCACCAGCTGTGTTACTAGGCACTTTGTTCACATTTCTGTAGAAAACCTGGTTCTGATCAGTCTAATGGATTCATAGTCCTGAGTTGTTTCCTCTCTGGAGAAAATGTACGGTATAGTTTTAGATCTTAACCTAAGTGTCGTGCCTCTGTAGCTGTCAGGAAACTGCAACTCTGAATCACTCTCTGGAGGAACTTGGCTTTCTACATTGGCATGTAGGAAGTTTAAAGGTCAAGGTTTATCATTAGCCCAAATACCTTCTCTCAGTTTTGCTTGCTGGTCTAGCCTGGTCCATTTTGGGGGAACTCATTCAGCAAAAACCTCAGTGCACTGGATTAAGTGAATGTATTGATGGCTTGGGCTCAGTTTGTCCTCCCTCAGGAGGTGCTGCTGGCCAGGTGGGCACTGACAGCAGGGACCTCATTGCCAGAGTGACAGTGACAGAATGTGGGGACTTTCTGATGATAATAGATCTGTCTGAGAACAGGTCGTAGGTTCAAACCCTGGTAGGCCAGTCACAAAAGCTTATGAAGTCTAAATATTTGGAAGTACAAGTCACTGATATCTTAGTTATTTTACTTATCTGTATTTCTAGTATCTGTAAATGGAAACGTTTTTTTTGAAGAACATACCTAATTTGCAGCTTATCAAACTTCTTATATATCAAATAAAAGTTTAGTTAGCGACTGTTTGGACAGCAGACACACGCCAATGAAATAAGTATTTTATTACTTATTAGAAACATGGAAAAAACGTGTGTGCTCTGTTTTACAGACACATCATGGTGCTCATAAAAATAAAGTTTTCTTTTAGTGATTTCTGGCTTTCAAAAGAACTGAGATTCTGACTAAACTTGATTGGCTGGATATATAAGCCTTTCTATCTTTTCTAAAGTACTTTGATCAGTAATTATTATATATAAAAACCATAATGTGTAACAGATTTATGAGATAAAATGCCCATACAAATTAGGTAACTAGGGAACAGTATATAACTGTACCATTTCAGAGCTTGCAGAGGAGTTAAATGGAGATGATCCAAGCCTTTGACATTTTTACTGTTCAACTGACTTCGTTAAAATTGAAAAACAGGCTGGTGGTATATTTGGTAACTTTGGTGGTATATTATTTTGGCATATTTGAGGGTAGCAAGGAGAACTTGACTAAACGAGTGCAGTGGAGAAAAAAAATGTATCCACAAAGAAATAGATAGATACATACACACATACATACAGGGAATATCCTGCATTGCATACTCAGATTTGGAACTGATTGTAACTTTTTTGGGCTGGCCTTGGGAAGTGAGTATAATGGAGAATCCTGAGATTTTGGGGAATATTGAGTCAGTAGAGAACAATAAAGAGAAAAATGTTGTGATACTGTCAATTACTTCCCTTCCTACCACAGTAAAAGAAGGACCATGAGCAATTTAGAAGGCAGATAACTGTTATCTATGTGTCAGATACAAGAAGAATGAATTAATAGGAAAGAGGAGTAAAGCAACTGCCTCACTTTCAATCTTTTGTGCAATAAAAGTATAAAGAGCAAAATCTAGTTTAGCTGAAATAAATTAATTGTGTTTACCAAATATTCCACTAAATTCAGTGTTTTGGAAAGGACTTAAGGACGTAACTGTAGAAAAAAAATACAGTTAGCTGCTGATGCTGAGGTAAATTTGCAGGTCATCAGTATTTCTGACTGCAGGATTCATTTTCAAGTGGATGTCATTTTTTGCCCTCTTGCCTTTATAATGTAATTCAGAATTAAACAGGTACAATTATGATTTTAACTTTTCTGAAATGGTTGGTACAAATAGACTGTCCTTGTGAGAGGGATATTCAAGTGAATAGCTGTGTGCCTTTCATCAGATACATTCCACAAAAATAAATTACTTATTTTCTTCATTGAGTTGATAATGGTGGTTGAGTTGATAACGCATCTGATGGTTATTGCACTGTTGCACACTTTTAACAAATTTCTTAATTTTAAAATAAATTATGCAAAATACCTTAGAGCAGGAAGAGTAATACCAAGTGCATATATCCATTTGTTTTGTCGCCAAGAGTGACAAATACATTATTTTTGAACTCAGAAGTACTAAACAAAAAGTACCATGAATTGTGCTTTCTTTTCCTTTCCAGATGTGCTCTTTATGCCACTGTCCCGGAGCGACCATTGGCTGTGATGTGAAAACGTGTCACAAGACGTATCACTACTACTGTGCTTTGCATGATAAGGCTCAGATAAGAGAGAAACCTTCACAAGGCATTTACATGTAACTATTATTTACTTGTTACATTTATTTTTTAATTTGTATTTTACATTCTTTGTTTAAAAAACAAAGCAAAACAAAACCCCACTTTGGAATCTAAACAAAACTGTTGCAAAAAATTCTAATTATGATTGTGGCATTCAAAATAGTGATGTGCTAGAAAAGCCTATTTCACTGCAAGATTTGTGTATCAGTGAGACTTATAAGTGGGAGAAAAATGTACTGGCATTTAAATTTAAAAGATGAGTAAATAATCTGTGATTCGTGACTGACTTGACAGTTTTCAACTACTTTGTTTATAGGATTTTATGTCGAAAACACAAGAAAACTACGCATAACTCTGAAGGTAAAATTATTCAATATAAATTTTTCCCATTGTAGAAAGATATTTGGTTAAATTTAATTTTTCTGGAGAATATAAATGTTTTCAGTAAAAATTAGAACTTACATTTATCTGAGAAACAACTAGTTTAGAAGCCCATCTGATTTCCTTATTTTCTCTTAAAAATTATTGGCTAAGGTGAAGAAAAACCCCAACCATAAATTTTTGATGTTCAAAAGATATGATGCTCCAGTGATGCTCCATGAAACCAAAGTTTGGATAGAAGTTGTAAATTCCTTTCTTAGAAAAAGCTAGCTTATATTTGTAGTTAAATATTCACAATATTAACATCTGAAATATTTTGTCAGGTAACAGCTGATTTTTGCTACTGCTAATGTTCCTAAATATTAATTATTTTTTGGACTAGTAAACAGAGTTTATCTCACGAAAAAAGAAGCACCCAATAGTAAATGAAAAGGGTTATGATAAGTTCACTTACAGATAAGTTTCTGAATCATATTGATTTAAAATAAAAAGTTTTATGGATCCATTCATGCAAGCTGTGTAACTTTGCAGAAAAGAATAGTGAAATGCCACAAATGTCAATATATTGTGTGGTCTGTTAAAATTTGAGACTAGCGTCTATTTATTTATTGTGTATTCATTAAGGTATTTCTTTTCTGCTGTATCTGAATTTGGGTAAGCAAACAATTGGTAGTTTACTTCTTGCATTGCTTTCTGAACTGTCATCAGATTTAACTAATGAGGAGTATACAACTGTTTAGTGAAGATTAAACTTCACAAATTACTTCAGTGTCTATGCCAAATGTATTTTTAAGATAATGTTTTACTTTTTATGCTGTGGGTAGTAGGCTTACTAGTGACAAAGATTTGTTGATGTTGAGTGTTCAGAAAGATTCTGAAGGCAGCAGAAAATACCAAAGAAAATTGATTTCTTTTTTTTAGTCTATTTACTTAATTATTGTTTTCTACCTATATATGAAACTAATTTTGCTGTTACTAGGTTTAAACAAGAAAAATAATATATACATTATAATTAGCTCTCCAAAGAGAAGGGACCGTGTTGTCTTGTTGTTTGGCACTTCGTTTGTTTTGGGGGTTGCTTTGTGTGTTAGCAGACACAGAATATGAAAGACATTTAGAGTCCAGAGAGATTCATTTCTTTAACTGATATTTTAAAATAATCTTTTATACTTACTCACAAATGTCTCAGTGTTTGACATGTGTTTAAAAATGCCTCCAATTCTTCATGGAGCTCAAAATCAATGGATTGCCTTTTCTACGTGGGATTCCTTTCAGGATCTGAACTTGTGCTTTTCTTTAAGAGCTTTTGGAAACCATTATCTCCAATTTTACAGTGTCATTTCTAATAGCAAGGGCTTTTAAATTTTATATAGATACACTGGGAAAAAATAGTGGGTTTTTTATTAAATGTTGATGATGGTAGTCTATTAAAACATTAATCTAGACTCATGTAAAAAACCTCTTAGTTTGAGGGTAGGAGAGAAGAAATGTCACTCAGAACAGCTGAGGCCGAAGAACCCGATAGTATGTTATTTAGCACTTTGCACACATTTTTTTGTTTATAATATTTACTTCTGTCATGCTTTACACTTCTAGAAATAGCTTTGCAGTTCTAGAACTATGTGTAGCTGTACTTCACATTCCTGTTTTCAGTTTTTTATTTAATATTTCACTGAAATTCCACCCGGTGCTCTTTCCCAAAGAATATGTTTTCTTTTTAGTCCATACAGCTTGGGAAACTTTATCCATAAAATAATTAATATTTACAATTGTGGATTTGGTAATGCCAGAAGCTGGGGCTCTTTTGTAATAGACCTTTAAATCCAAGAAAGTAGACATACTAATTGCATGTGCTGATACAATGCTATAAGTGATTCCCACAGCAGTGGTATTTTGCGGCATTGAACACTAATTAACTTTAGCAGACAAACATTGCAGGATAGTTTTCAGAGTTTCAGAATGGACTTAGGAGGTTTCTTCCTTAATACTTAAATGCAGAAGTTTGCTCAGTGAAATGGCATCTGAAAGGTGTTGGATGGTGAGATCAAGCTTTATATATGTATTATGTTTGTTTCTTGATGAAAATGTGAATGTCGAGGCATTTCAGTATGAAAGAATAATGGTGTGTGAAACCAGATAAAGGACTTGGCAGAGAAGAGTGACTAGACTAGGCAGGGAAACTAGATGTTAACATAGTGGCTTTTTATTTTTTTAATCTTGGTTTCATTGATCTTTGCTTAGCAGTGTTTTCCTAACAGAACAGTTAAAGCTTATCTGTGGTTCTGTCACCCAGTGTGGGTGCATGGAGGCACTGGAACCATCAGTCCTTTTTAATGGAAGCTTAACTGCTCCTTTCTGGGTTGCATTTTGGTTGGGATTTTTTATGATTATTAATTTATTGCCTTTTTTTTTTTTCTTGGTCAGTTTAGAACATCTGTGGGTTCTTATGCTTGGTTCTTTGTACCCAGATTTAATTGTTCCAGTCCAAGTATTTTTATTCTGTCTTATGTTAGTAGATGTTCAGAGAGATTTTAGGAGTGTTTGGTTTGTCCAGCTTATTTTTGGTAGGCAGCACTGCTGCGTAACGGTGAGATTTTTTTCCTTTCCTTCCCTAGAAAATTGATGCTTCTAGGGGCATACTTACCCAAGTCTGAGATCTGGCTCACGTACTTTTGTTAGAAGTTCTAGTTTAAAAAGACTTTTAAACACTTAATAACAGTTAAAGAAAATCTCTTGAGGCTGCATGGAAAAGTTGTTGAAGGACCTACATTGGCATTAAGTTACCTGCTAAGATTTGATAAAAAGGACCTCACAGATGTTTTTTTATTGCTGTTATGAAATTCAGGTTCTGTGAGGATTCATCAGACCTGGTATCTACTCATCAAGACAAAATTAATGAGTGATGGGAATTAATTTTTCTTCACTTGAAGGACTTGATGAACTACTTTCTGCTTTCTTTGAATATAAAAATGTGAAACATGGCAGCAGAGTACTGTGCTCTTAAATTCATTACCTGTTTCAACAGATTGTTGGGTTTATTTAATTTATTTATATGGCCTGGAATTTAGGACATAGAAAAGGAAAACCATATTTCTCTTATATTTCCTTTGTGTAATTTGGTGTGATTTTTCTGTGCTTTGCTCCCATTAACTGGAAAAAGGACATCTAGGGTTTTTCCTTGCTGATTACAAATTTAACAAAATAACCAAACTTCAGGTTATGTTTTCATTCATAATTTTAGGCAAGCTGTCTTAAGTTTTCAGTATCTAATAGATTACAGGAATTGTTGCTAGTGCTTTCAAATGATCACAGCTAAACATTAGTTGAATTACTGTTCAGTTTGATACAATTGCTTTTATTCTTTTTGAAGAATGAGGTATTGTTAAACTAATGTTTGGGAACTGTTGTTTGGAATTTATTCCAGTGTACTAGAAATAATTGTTGAAAAAATAAAAAATTGGCCTCTCAGTTCCCTGCAGGTGGGGCTGACCTGGCTCATGTATTGAATTTAAAACAAATTCAGCTGATGAGGAATAGTTTAATATAAACTAAGATAAGAATGTAATTTCATCTGTTACACAGTGGTAAGACAAAGAATAACAAAGAGCCGTGTGACTTCTCTTTTTAATGTTTAAAGCAGATGCTTGAGAACTGTGGGGTCAGAAAATAAAATGTCTGTAATTTCTGTTGTAGCTATGTTAAAAGCCTCAGGGAATTATGTTTCCACAGTGGAAATAAAGCCATTCCCTGTCTTAGCATCCTTTTCATGTTATTCTAAAGATCAGACATGGAATCTCTGCTTTGTACACTGCTCGGTAGGTTGAGTCAGATAAATTTCTCTGAGACCTATTTAGAGATGCTGCAATCTATAGTGCACTGAGTACTTTCCTGAGATGCTGTGAAAACCAGAGACCGGCAGGAAAAAAACTGCAACTTTTTGGCATTCTAGTTAGGTAACATTCTGATTCATCTTTGGATTCTTCAAGCAGTGTTTGTTCTCTGTTGCATTTTCTGTGGCGCTGGTCCAAGCAGAGGTTTGCTTCACCTTGTTTGCACTAACATAGTCAGGTGTAAATGGTTCTGTAATGTTGCAGTTTGGGATCACTTTGATTTTGATGGTGGGGAAGTCTTTGGGGCTCTGCCAACTCAGCCTGCCCGGTGTCTGGCTTGTGGAGAATGCTTTGGTGTGGCATCTAACATGTACATGGTGTTCCCACAGAAACAGTTGGTCCAGCAGTGAATTAGCAGTGTCCCATTATAGACTAATGACGGTTTGTACAGGAGCACCAGGGTTTTCTTATGGAAAACCACATGGCTAATGGAAAACTGTAAGTGTCATGTGGTGAATGGTTTTCCTGTCTGAGGAGCTGTCCTGTGGTGTTCTAATTCTCCCTCCCGTCTAGGCAAGGTGTTAGACAGAGAGGCTTGAGCTACTCAACAAATTCATCAGAACAGGGGTCATAAGCTTTGTGATTATGCAAATAAGCCAAGTGTTGTCATCTGTCTTCAGTCTTTGCCAACGTTTGTTTGCTTGAAAATACATTTAAATTGTGTGGTTAGTAAGGACTATTTTATTATTTTTCTATGTTTGATGTACTTAATTGAAGAAATAATCTCAGGTACCTCATAACAAATAACTTCTGGATGAGAGTCATCAGTTCCTTGAAGTATCAGGAGGTTTTGGAAAACATATTAGTGGCAAGACCTAAGGGGTAATTTAAATGTTATGTGTTTAATGTAACTTATTCTTTTTCTGTTGAAAAAGATAACACAAAAATATATTCAGCATTTTGGTCAATAATTTCACATCAGCTGCTGATAAAAAACTATTCTTATTTCGTGATTAATTTTTGTATTTGATTTTGTATTTGATTTTGTATTTGATTGCAAGGGGGTTTATTCAAATCCCTGATTCTTATTCTTGCTTATAGATGCATCCACCTGTTTAGTATTAACTACTGCGCTAATAAGGCTCTTTTTGTTTTTTTTTTTTAATGTTTCTTTTATCTTTTCTTTTCAATTTAAAACAACGATGTTGGCTCATATGGCTTGTTTGATTTCAGCCATAATTTAAGGAGATTTTACTCTAGCATGCTGAAGTATTTTTTTCTTTCTCTGTTTATTCCATTTTTCTTCTAAAAATCTAATAAGATTGATTTTGTTCCTTGAATTTTTAGTTTCTCTTTTATCCCAAATGCACTGTAAAATTTTACCTGCATATGTGTGATTTCAGATTTATATAGCAGTGTGTCCCAGCCACCTCAATATTCTATGCTTTGCCTTCTTTTCATGTCCAGTCCTACTTGCAAATGTATTTTGCCACTAGTTTTGATTTTTATCTTCTTCATACAAACTCGGCCTCCTTTGTTTCTGGCTCTCTTACTCCATTTGAGGGAATATAGGATGGCAGTGGAGCAGTATTTATTATACACACCTTGTTTTTACTTGTTCTTTCACAACCTTTAAATCACATTATTCTTTATTACTTTGCTTTAACCTGGCTTTCGGAAAGAGGTGATTCCATGTGTATTTCAAGCGGATACAATATGAATCAGTGCTATCTCAACCTCTTCTCTGCCAAGCCTTATTTTAAACAGCAAGACATCTTGATCCTTTTTTCTTCTAGTTGTGATCAAAGGAGAATTTTTAGATTTCTCTCTGAAGCTGAATCTCCCTGTTAACAGTTGATGTAATACAGCATTTTGGCAGGCTTCCTTCTGTGGTACTTTGTAGTGCTCATGGATTTCTAAAATGCAAATTAAGGACTTGCTGAATTTAAAATATCATATTCCTAGGTGCTTTTAAAAATGTAGATTGTTTCCTCTTGATTTCTACCCTTACCCCGCCTTCTCAGGGGTAAGGGCTCTTTTCAAATCTAGCATTTAGGGACTTCTGTGGGAAGCTCATAGGAACCTCCTTGGAACTTTAGATAAAGTTATACTGAGAAAACTGTCATGATTTTAGAAATCAATGCAGTAATGGGATATGGGATGGGGGGTAGTTGAAGAGGGAATTCTAGGGACTCAGGGGACTCAGAGAAAGGGTGATATCCATGATAAAACATCATCTGGTCAGGGAGGAGTTGAACAACTTTTTGTGTTTTCCTTAGTTCAAGCTGACATGAGAAGTTGGAAACACCCAACCATCAGATGCCAGGGACACAGGGTAAGCTGGCAGTGGGCATGAGGGGCGGGATAAGGCACCCACCAAGCTGTAAATTAAACATGAGGACCACCCAGATGGGTTTGACAGCTGGTTACAGTCTTCCTGTTCTATTCTGCGAGTTCAGTGTGCTGTGAAAATGAGGAGAGTTTTAATGTTTTAAAGGACAGGTGGGTAGAGCAGATCCTCACATCTTGGTGCTTTTCCTCTATAGGTCCATGTCACTTCAAGCAGGAGATGTAAATCTTTAAGGAATTGTGTTTTGGTGGAGTCATGTAGCACCTGGATTTTAATGATATCCTAACTTCTCTGAAAGTTGTAGTTTTGAGCACACAATAGGGGTTCTCCTTTGAGGAAAGCTGCACTTTCTTCATGGTTTTTTATCTAAAACTGAAACTATCTTTTAAAAATACAGCATTTTTACTTTTCAAATCTTAAATAGGCTAATAATTATAGACTAAAAAATAGCACTTCAGAACTTACTCTATTAGGAGATTGACACTTTTGATAAGAAACTTGTTTTCAGAAGGTGTGCTTGGTTTTTAGCAATTATATCTCACTTCTAGTTTTGTGAGTGGGAGCGTAAAGAGTTCGGGACATGCTTTAATATTATTGTAGAAAATAAGAGTGGACTGAGGTGGAAAGTGTTTTGACTGGCAAAATTGTCAAGGAGCTTTGGAAAAAATAAGGAATGGCAATGAATGGACTGTGTTTTGTTTCATCAAATACACTAGGCAAGTCCATTGTATTATTTTGTAACAAATACTTTTAACTTCTTATTTATGTGTTTTAAAGGGTCATTGATTTACAAATAGTCACATTTTTGTAAGACTATTTTTGTAGAATAACCATCTGTGATTTCTGTAAATGTAAATACAGAGACAAATATTCACAGATTTCTTTGAATAATCAGTGGAGAGTTTGTATGATGAACAAGATAAAAGGGAATTCTTTTTGGAAGAGATTTTCAAATTGTAATAAAACTTGCTATATGCAGTCTAAGAGGTCAATATCTAAATTGCATAGTTTGCTTGGGGAATTTTGCAAGTGGTGAGAAATGAAAAATAATGTTAGATAGGAAATACTGAGAAGAAAATGTAATATGTATTGAATTATTACATAATCTGTCATCGTGTATTTTTTTCAGCATAAAATAAATGGTACTTTCGACATGTAATTAGAAAAAGTAGTTTATATATTAAAGTATAGAGATGTTGTAGATAGACTGATGTATTTTAGTAGACACTTGTATATAGCTGAATAATCTGTAAGTTTTAACCAAAATAATTTGCAGATCTATCTAAATGTCAGTATCACCTGTTGTGATGCATTTGGATGAGTTTTCTGTCCTTTCTTAATAACTGAGCAGAAGCTGTAGCTTTTTTGGGATTAGTGACAGGTACAGTAGATGGAGCTGAAGAGGATATACTTGTGTGCCAGGCTGGGCCATGGTTCAGTTGTCTTCTGCTCCCACTTGGTGGCTGTGGAATATGTTCAGCACTTTGACTTCAAGTTTTGTGCAGTTGAGTCACTGTTACCAAGAGATAGAAATGTGATCTGATTTTTATGTGATAATAGGTAAGAAAGACGAGTGCTGGCAAGGCAGCATTTAGTCTCCAACTAAGATGTCTTATCTGGATACTCAAACAATATGGCAATATCCATCAAGTGAATGTTCCAAGTCTTTTGATTACCATTTCCTTCTGTTTGGGGACTCATACTGATGTTTGCACTTTGGGTTTTGAGAAGAAAAGTCCTTCATCAGAGTCTGTGCATGTTCTTTAAACAAGTCTGCTGAAATATGTTTGTGGTTTGAGCAGGAATAGGTACTATGTATCAAAAAAAAAAAAAGGGAGGATGGTCCTGTAAGTAGGAAAATTGTTGGTGACTGAACCGAGCTGATTGTTAGATGTAGTTATCAAATACAATTTAACTAGATCACATTGGAAGCAATCTTGATCTTGCAGAATTGATCTGTGTCCTGTGTAGGGCTGTGAGTTGTGCAAAGGACAGTGCCCAAAGGCTGGGCTCAGCTCTGTGTAGCGTTCACAGCTCAGCTGACATTTGTGAAGGCACTTGTCAGGTTTCTTCGGTATGTCTATTAAAAAATGTGTTCTTATGTTCTTAATGGCCTGTAAATATTTGTTATGGGATGTTGTCAGTGGGGATAATTTCCTCTAAACTGGAGGCTGCTCTTAGCTGCAGATCTAAAAATATTCTGTAATGACATAAAATTGCAGATTTGTTTCACTGAAGGCAAAATACTTTTCAGTTTCCAAGCTTGATGTTAATGTTATAACTCAATGGATGAATTTTTTTCTTAAGTCAACAGGCATCAATTATTAAAGCATGGCAGGAGGTATTATTTGGGTTCACTGGCATACTATCAAGGACAATTTACACTGGAGCTGTGCATCTTAAAATAATAAATTATTAGTGCATTTCATGGGTGAAAACACTTTACAGTTTCAGTGTAGCTTAAATGAATGCTACTTTCAGTGAAGGTGAAGATGCATATTTGAGGACACATTTTAGGTCTGAAAGTAGAAGTTGTAAGAAACACTAAACCTTCTTATGTTATAAGGATACAAAGCTGTGTCACGTATAAAAAGTAATGTTTTCAGGATCTGCAGTTGCGTGTTTGTAATAAATGGGGGAAATGTGCTATTTTTATTTCTGACCAAAACTGCAGATATAGAAGAAAATTTCAATGAACATGAATTGGAGCCTTCACCTCCCAAAGGAAAAAGGAGGGGTCGTAAGGGAAAGCCAAGAAAAACAAATTTAAAAGGGCAATCAGAAGACACTAGATCTACGTCCTCACATGGCACAGATGAAATAGAAAGCAGTTCCTATGTAAGCAGTAAATACACTAAACTTCTTAGAAGACAGAATTGCTATTTCTTCTCTGAAATATAAGTTTTATTTAAATTTGCATTTGTCTGAGCCTCCAGCTGGTGGCCACAGGCTTTTAAAATTGCAACCTTACTTGTATCCCAGCAGTATATTTTAGTAAAATGTTTTTCTTTCAGAGAGACAGGTCTCCCCACAGAAGCAGCCCCAGTGATACAAAACCTAAATGTGGATTCTGTCATGCAGGTGAAGAAGAAAATGAAGCTAGAGGAAAGCTTCATATATTTAATGCCAAAAAGGCTGCAGCACACTATAAGTGCATGGTGAGTATTGTTGTTAACCAGTCTATTTTGTGAATTTTGTCTGAATTGCTGTTTTGGATTTTAATACCAAACCCTCACATGTAATTATGCTGAGTATTGTCTGTATGCTGATGATCTCCTTAAGCACTGAAGTGTTGCAAAGTGAGCAATTCATTTATTTTCACTGCAGGCAGTATGAATAAAAGTTGGCTTCATGCTAAGAGATGGAATTAGCTCAGGGAGACTCTTTAGCTTATTAAAAATGCTCCCTTAGCATCTAAATGCATATGCACTATTTAAAAAGGAAAACAGAAAACAGTTTTAACTAAAAGAATCCTTTCCAAGAATTAAACAGCTTCACAGGCATTCAAGCACAATCTGAGAAGAATCCATGAACTTCATTAATTTTCTGACCTGTGGATTCAGGCTGTGTGACTTAAGTAGAGTGTGAGATATGGAAGTGCTAAAAAAGCTCTTGCCTTTAGATGATCACATTTATAGAACTGTCAGCCTGAACAGGATCTAATTGCAATGAACATGAGCAAACAGTGCCATCTTTCATATCGCTCAATTCTGTGAGTGAGGTAGGGCTTCGGGTAACAAACTTCACTGGTTCATGTTGTACCTCAAAACAAATAAATAGTCCAAGCAATCTGTGCAGTTACTCATTGACTTTCTGTACCCAGCCTCACTAAACAGAGACCTGGTGTGTGCCAGCAGCTTTGAGGCTTACTCTAGCAAAGCTCTTTGTTACTTTGTCCACCCGAAGTTCAGTTTTAAGGCAGTTAAAGTGGAATATACCAGGATGATGATGGAAGGGATGGTACTTCTGCTCTCCATTTTCATCCCTCAGGACTTCACAGCTATATTGACATCAGGGTTGAACGTGAATTACATTTGTGTCACGGGGAAGGAAATGGAATATTCCTAAAAAGTTGAGTAGTGTCATTGATAATATTGCCCATTTGCTACTTTATGTTTTCATCCTATCATTATTTTTTGTCTACTCCTCTGTCTTTTAAAATATATTTCTCCAAGCCAACAACTGTAATTAAAGCAGTCAAGTGGGGATCAGAAGGAATACTTTAATTGCTCAGCAAAGGTTTTTCCTAGTTTGTTGGTAAAGCATATGCTGTCTGAGATCACAGAACAGGATGTTCAGTGCTCAGTTATTCCTGTAAAAAAAAATTTCCAGTTATCTTGGTGACCTGACATTAGTTTGACTTGCTTGTTTTACAGTTGTTCTCTTCTGGCACTGTCCAGCTAACAACTACTTCAAGGGCAGAATTTGGTGATTTTGATATCAAAACTGTACTTCAAGAAATCAAGAGAGGAAAAAGAATGGTATGTACCTGGAGAATGTGGTGAATGTGTTACTGATTCTGCTGAGGTCTGTATAGCTCTGCCTCCTTCCTCTTACGGAGCAATCTTTTCCATCTCCTTCTAAACACAAAAGTAAAATATATTGTTACTTGTGGGAAGGGCAGCCAGATAGGAATCACCTTAATATTAGTGGCATTTAGGCATGTGGTATTAGGGATTCTTTATGACAATGCACATAACTGTTGTTATCATAGAATCATATGATTCATGTTACCCATGCTGTAACTACAGGAGTGTAACAGCTTTGGACCTGTTACTAAGAAAAACACAGTGTGAAGCTGCACATAAAATTAGAGAATTTGCAGTTCCTGCAGTGAATGTCAGTGTTTCCAACTGTTTTGGTGTTTTAGTAGGAAAACATATTAAGATCTCAGAGATGGGGATGTGGGTAAAACGTCACTGTATTTTATTAAAAGTCAGGATGTTTTTAAAGTGCTAAAAAAATTATCAGAGAGAGAATAAAAAACTAGCAATATTGTTCCTTGAAAAAAATTAAGACACTTTGTATATTAGCATACTAACTTCAGCAGCAATAAAATGGCCTTGGAAATGCAATAACTTGTTTTGCAATCATGTAGCAATTTTCTGCGCTACTGGCAGGTAAATCCTAGTGTTCATATTTTAGTGGGTTGGGATCTTAATAGTTTCTGGTTTACCATGTCTTTGATTAACTTGTCATTGGAAGGATGATCTGCCAAAGGAATTTACTCTGTTCCAAAATGTTAGCCATAAATACGAGGAACACTAAACTGAGTACTAAGAGACAAAAGACTGAGATGCTGAATGTTGCTGTTCTCTTCTTTCCCCTACACAGAAATGCACACTCTGCAGCCAGCCTGGTGCTACTATTGGGTGTGAAATCAAAGCCTGCATAAAAACATACCATTACCACTGTGGAGTAGAGGACAAAGCTAAATACATTGAGAATATGTCACGAGGAATTTATAAGTAAGGACCTATGTAATTGTTGAATCTGTTACGAAAGTAAAGATATTTCATGACACTTCTGCCTAACTTGGCTAGTCAATGTGTTCTTTAAAAAGAAAATACCATTTAACTTAAAATGCTATTTTTAAGTGGTCATTGACTTTACAAAACATTTTAGTTACTCTGCCAATTTAAAATTTCTGTAGTGTTGCAAATAGGAGAAATGAGAAAATTATCTGACTTGTATTATGTTTTCCTTCTCCAGTAATCTGTAATTTAGATCAGGAAAATTGATGTCATGATTCCTTCATGTTGATATGTTTGTAGCTTCCTTCGGGGGCTTTTTGGACCGCACAACTTTCCATCCTTCCTGAAGAGCTGTGGCTGGGCTGCAGCTGAGCTGCTGCGCTGTGCCCACGAGAGGGCATTCACTGAGCAATTCAGTGGCAGTTCTGCAAAATTGGAATTGGTCACAGTTTTGTTGGCTGCTCTTGAACCTTGTTTTCCTTCTCAGTTTAACTGGTGCTTGACTGAAGGCTGTGAATGACTGAAGAGTTTGCAACTGAGTTGTAGGACATCTCAAAACTAATTGAGAGATAAGTCAGGTTTTGATGGATATTTTCAATGTAAATCCTCACTGTTCCTTTTATTGTGCCAGACTCTATTGTAAAAACCATAGTGGAAATGATGAAAGAGATGAAGAGGATGAAGAAAGAGAAAGCAAAAGCCGTGGCAAATCAGGCACTGACCATAATGACATTCCTCAGCAGCAGCTCAATGGAAACTAGGTATGGAAGTTATTCCTGACAGATCTGTTACCAAGACTGAAACGCAATATACAGTTAATGTAGTTTACTGCAGTGAAGTATTTAATTCTAGTGTATGCAGAGTACTTTTTATTGGCATACTGTAGAAGAACGGGGAGGATTTGTTGTTTTTTAAAACTGGCTGGCTTTGTAACTGTGTAAGAAGGGAGGCCCTCATTTCTATTGCTAAATGTAGATGTAATGTCAGAGCTGTGAAATGCTTTACTGTATGATTTTAAATTTACTATTGTTTTCATCATTTTTTAAACAGGTTCAAGGGACAGAGTTATAGAACTGGGAATGGCTAAGACATCATAACTACTAATTCTTTTAAATTGTTTTCTAAAATTCAGAAAAGGGTTAGTAACGTTTTACTACCCAACTCTGTTAGAAATTTCATTGAACTGCCTGAAACGTTCATGTGTGTGAGCCTTCAGTAAGTGGCAGAGTTTTACATGTCAATTATTATGTAGTTTGTAGTCTGCAGTGTCTGGAAAAAAATGAAACACTATATAAATGATACGTAATATGTACAGTGTCAAAAGTTAAGGCAGACATTGAAATGAAGTAAGATCTATATTTCTGGACTGAATAAAAACCTTAAGATTTGGAATGTGTAAGTTGTTTAGTGGATTCACGCAATGAGGGAAGGTCTTAGCTAGTTTAATTAACAACATGGACAAGTCTGTGGTGGCAACGAGCTGGTACTTTGTGAATTTTGCATTTTCTTCCTGCACAAGTTCTGGAGGCTGCACATGGCAAAGCCGCACTATTTTTGCTTGGGAAGCACCCAGTGGGAAAGGACTCGGTGTACACGAAGCACGCTTGAACATTTCAGGTTGTTCCTGCTGTGATTGCTCATTCCGCCCGGCATTGTTTGCGGGAGGTTTACTTGAGCAGCTGTTGGTTCTGAGCTGTGAGCTTTAGAACTCATGCCAAAGGGCTGTAGTTCATTCTTTTCCCAAACACCCATCTCTTTCTGTGTCCTGATTTACAAAGAACACTTCAAAAAGTGTGAGTAAAATCCTACTATACAAATGTTTGGACTTTGCAGCCCAGTCTCTTTTACTTCAGAGAGTTACAACTCTTAACTCACTATGGAATTTAGCCACCATATCTGACGTCCATACCTCAGGTGTTCTCTGTTGTGTGGAACACTTCATGTTTTGTCAAGAATGTGCATAAAAGTTCCATATTCTCTAAGAAAATGAGGAAACAACCTTTTTCTGCTAGATCGGTATTTATTTTTTAATCATATGACCACTATATGGGAGACTTCACGTATCATCCTTATTGTTTTAGTGATTTTTTTTCCTTTCTCTGTCAAGTCAAAAATTACATCATGGAATTCTGTGTGCTAGAATTTGATGTTCCTTGAGGGAATGATCAGATCTAGGCTGTATCGAACCTAACAGAACAGTCCTCCGACTGCTTTCAAAACACCTTGTAATTTCTAATGGCTACTAGCTTCTTCTATTGGTCTGTTAAAACACATCCTCAGACTTACATAAATAAAACCAAAAAGCTGAATCTAGTCCACATGTTTGTCTGTTGCTACTGCATCACCTTATTGTTTGTTTAGGGTTTTGACTTGTTTCATTCTGAACTCCCAACAAAACTTCTGGATTTGAAGGAAGGAAACAAGCAAAAGACACTGATTCGACTATAAACTGCTACAGTTCTTCTGTGATTGGTATTGCAAAAATGGTTCATTTGTAACATGAGTTTCTGTAGCATTTTTTACTTGTATTTTTAAAAGATCTAATGTGTGTCATTTGTCTTCTTATGCATTCCCTTAATGTCTTGAGGGACTCAATTACTGTATATTGGAGTTTCTAACATTTTACCTGTTAGAAGTCAGTCAATTCTGTTTGCTTTCCTGAGAATAATCCTGTTTGGAAAGAAATATTGCTGTGTACAGAAAATATTCAGTTACTGCTCTAAACATAATGCCATTGATCATTTTTATTTTGTATTTGTAACTTTCAAAATTAAAAGCGTAACTTGAATTGCAATGACAGATGGATTATTGAAATTGTCTATCAAGGTGTTTTGTTTCTCCTAGAGTATGAACATTTTTCAGCCACTCACAACTGTTTCAGAATGCAAAATAGCATCCTTCAATATTTAAATTACTTTAGTTTGTGCCTCAGACATGGCCCTCTCATGGAAGAAAGGCACTTTGTTTGCAGCTACTGTATTTAACTAAGTTTGCATGGGGTAGATCTGCCAGCATACTGACTGTACTTGAGACTGAGCTCTAACTCATTGTGGCAGTGGCTTACTATAATATTCAGTCCAATAGCTCTCCTGTTATGAATAAATGACCCCATTCCATGCCTTGAAGAACCAGAACAGCACTTTACCTTCGGGTAGCAAAAAAGGGAGTGGTTTCCCTGTTACCCCTGTGTGCTGAAATGCCCTGGTGAAACTCATCAATTCAGAATTCATGGAAGCAAAGGCAAAAGCAAAAACCTTTTCTTACAAGCCTCAAATTTGTCATAACTGACTTCAACTCATGTATGCTGGGTAAAAGTGCCTTACTGTGTAAAAACTGTATGTATATACAAGTAGTTCCCAAGTAGCATCACCTGCTGGAAAGTAATTCATTTGTGGTGTTCATATTTAGAAAAAATGTACCTCAGCAGTGTATTTACTGTACATCTCTTACATCCTTAATTGTAGTTTTAAAAAGCATGACAATGTATCATAATATACAACATTTACATCATTTTTTAAAAGACAAAATACTGCCATTACTGTCTTTTTATGTGTATTTTAGCTTGGAATTTCAGACAGTCTGTCTGAATTCTTAGGAGTTTTGGTTTGCAGGGTTTTTTGTTTTGTTCTGGTTTTTTTTTTTTTGATAAATCAATGTAATCTTTGCAGACGTATATTGAAGATTATTCTGGAGCATCTACTACTGCCTTCCCAGAAATGTTAGAAGTAATGAAAGTGCTCTATAAGTGAACTAGGTATGTTTAAATTAGCTAGTTAAATTAATAGTTATTTTGTTACTGAGATTTTTTTTACT
Source organism: Cisticola juncidis (assembly GCA_013400215.1). NCBI lineage: Eukaryota > Metazoa > Chordata > Aves > Passeriformes > Cisticolidae > Cisticola > Cisticola juncidis. The sequence goes on along the minus strand of VXBR01011488.1, from coordinate 197,199 downwards.
AGGCACCTTCTGCTTTCATCTCACAATCAAAGAATTCAACATCATGAATTCAACAAAACTTGTCTTAAAAAACTGGGTTCGCCTTTTTTTAAAAAAAATATTATTGTTACATTTTGCCTTTGGGCATTTCTTTAGCTCACAAGAGGATGTGTCCTGTTTAAGATGCCTGGAACCTCTGAGAAGGGAGGTTTCTCTCCAGCTCCCTGCACCTCTCCATTAAGGGATCTCCCCAACTCACTGTGTCTCTGTGGTCTCACAGATCTGTGGTTGTGCAGTTCCCAGAAAGGACCGTGCCAAGGAAGGACAGGCATCACAAGGATCCTGCTCAAATATGTTGAGGATACAGCTGGTGCAATGCCAGAGTCCCAAGGTCAAACCCCGTAGCAGTGGGCTGTGCTGTCCAGGGCAGGGGGCAAAGGCTGGTTCAGTGTCAGTGCACCTCCCGAGCTGGAGGTGAGCAGAGGATCTACTCCTTCAGTAGAGGTTGATCCACAGGAGATTCTCTGATAAGGCTCTAGTAGGAGTCTTACCCATACTCCACAAAGTCTCAGCTTTAGGTACAAGGAGCTGTGCTTATCTACAGTGGTTTGAGTCTGCCAAATCTGGTCCTAAAATGTAGTGTAACAGAAGAGAGTTTGCCTGTTACTCCTGCCTCTGGAAAGAGAATTTCATGCTGAATTGGAGTGAAAAATGAAGAGGTGATAATCTATTTGAAATATCAGACTTATCTGGCAGGTAATAATCAGTGCATTCCAAAACTATTAATACCCTGAATCAGATTGACAAGAAAATTAATTCTCAGTAGATTAAATTAATTTGAAGAGAACTGGAAGTGCATGATAGCAATTAGTAACTCCTCTTCTATGTCATCAGAGTCAGATTCCACTATATTAGTGATGGAGGTGAAAAAACAGAACACAGCCCTTGATTTATATACTTGGTGAAGCAGTTCCTATACATGCATATGTATGCACAGCCATTAGTCAGCAGTGACATCTCAGCCCTTAGCAAATCCTGGAGAGCTGTTGCTTGTTAGAAAGCACTCAGGTTAGGCCAATGTTTGCAGCTTTTGCTCTAGCATATATTTACATTAGGTGTAAAGACAAGGAATGTATGGAAGATGGTAAATGCATTCCTATCTACAATGTTATGTATATTTTGTTCCTGTTATATTGGCTTTACTTCCAAAGTTGTAGTTTGCAGTATTAGTTTCTTTTTATTGGTATCCTTGCATATATATATTCAATAAATGAGTTATGAATTTCATGTTTGCATATCTGTTCTTTTTCCAAGACTGTAACTTTTAAAACTGTCATTTTAATGCATAAATGCAGTACTTCCTATTGAGTTTACAGGCCCAGGAAAATATTACCAGGAGAGGGGTGAGAAGGCATCATGCTTACAATGTGGCACTTGGTGGTAACTCTGCATGTCTCTGTTCCTAACTCTGCACTGGGTAAGCTGCTTTGGATTTATCACCGCTTAATGCAAAGTGACTGACTTACTGGAGGTTCCCTTTCTCACCTCTCAAGAAATTTTTTTTTTCACCAAGAGTGAATTAATTTAGACTGAGAAACTAAGGGAATGCAGAGTATGTCTTGGTTTCAGCTGGGATAGAGTTCATTGTCTTCTAGTAGCTGGCACAGTGCTGTGTTTTGGATTTGGTCTAAGAATACAGTTAATAACACATTGATGGTTTAGTTGTTGCTAAGTGGTGTTTATACTAAGTCAAGGACTTTTCAGCTTCTCTTGGCTGAAGGACACAAGAAGTTGGGAAGGCACAGAGCTAGGACAGCTGACCCAAAGGGATATTCCCTACCATATGGTGTCATAAATGGGGGAAAGCTGGCTGGGGCTGCTGCTTGGAAACTGGCCAAACATCTGTCAGCAGGCGGTGAGAGTTGGATTGTGCATCACCTGATTTGTAAATTCTGATTTTTTTTATCATTATCATCATCACCATTATTATTTTCATATTTTTCTGCCCCATTAAACTGTCCGTATCTCAACCCGTGTATTTTCTCCTTTTAACTCTCCCAGTTCTCTCCTCCATCCTGCCAGGAAAAGCAAGCAGTGAGCGGCTGCGTGAGGCTGACTTACCAGCTGGGGTTCCATGACAGTGCAAGTTAAGCACACTGCACACATGCAGCCTCATCCAGGATGCACTTTGGAACCACAGAAATGCAGCATAAGAGATTAACAAAGCAAAGAATCGCTTGGAAATCACTGGGTTTTCCCCAGTATGTAACTGCCTAGAGCAAGACAGTGATACCTGTCAGCGATTTTAAAGAAATGTGCTGGGAAAACTCCATAGGAGAAAGGGCACTATTGTCCCATTGATGAAGATTTTATTATTAGGTTACCACCTGAAAAAAGCATAGTAGATAATTACTGGGACCTGAGAACAATCATATCCTGTCTGTAAAGACTTAGGTGTCAGGAAAAAAATGTTGAGCATCAGGTTCAATTAAGAGTTGCCAAATGATCAGATCTTGTTGATGAAGTCATAGAATCATTAAACAACCTGAGCTGGAAGGGACCCACAAGGATCATCTAGTACAGCTCCTGGTCCTGCACAGGACAACTTCAGAGTGTAATTATTGATGCTGTGATCCACAGCCACCTTTGCAAAAGTTTACTGTGGTTTAATCCAGTCACCCGAGATCTTTGAGGCAAGTGCAGGATATTGTGGAATAGCCTTCTCTGTTTCTTGGATGTGATTTCTTACTGGAATAGCTGGACACTTCTACCCGTGGATGGGAGAGATCCATAGGCACAGGAGGAAAAGACTTTGATTGTCCTTGTGTAGTGTGATGTCAGAGCACAGCAGTGAATACTTTGAGGGCTGTCAGGTCCTCACTTCGACAGGCTCTGCTTACTCTGCCCTGTGCAAGGGATTGCAGCACAAGCACAATGTAGTTGTCCTTGTGCCTAAGTCAGATACCCCATATGGTAAATTACTTCCCAGCATTAGAGACAAAGGGATTGCTGTAACCTCTGAAGGCTCAGCGTGTCTCTGCTTCCTTCTGCTTCAGGGTCAATAGTTTAAACTGGAAAATTAATGGAAAAGGGAAACTTACCAGTGAGTATCTGAAAGAAAGATCGCATTTTGTTAATCTGCACCAAGTTAACAAGCTCTTTGAGCAGGAGAAGCAGTGAGCACAGCTTTATTTCATGTGACTCTAATGACTTTACATAAGATAGCAGGGAAATGTGGTCTGACACCAATTCAAAAGTGAGATGATAAACACTGTTTGGAAAACCCTATTCAGAGTAATTATTTAAAATTCACACTGCAGGGATGTATTGAGGCAGATTCTCTGTAGTTCTCTGATTTGAGATTACTTATATTTTCATTAACAACTTGGATGGCACATGCTGATAAATTGTAGTGAGCACCAGACTTGAGCTAACTACTGACTGAGCAGAAGACAAACACAATTGAAAGTGAACTTGACAAATTCAAAAGAGTTAGCATGTGATGCAGTAAGTCCAGCAATGGATTTGACAAATGCGTGTTTGTAGACTTCAGCAGAAGCTGCGATCAGCTGAATAAATACAGGATGAGACAGGACAGGCTGCTACGGCAGCAGTTGTGCGGAAGAGTTCTCCTGGGGTTATAGCCAGTCACCAGCTGAACATGATTCAACAGCATCCTGCTCCTGAAAAAAAACCCCAATGTTTTACAGGATGTATGAACAGGAGTGTAATCTGTAGGATACGTAGTGTGGTCCCTCTTCCTCATGTGGTAGGAGAAAGCCTTTCTTGGACAATGGTATCAAGCTGTGGACACTACTTCCTGGAAAATGGGAATCAGCTGGAGGTGACTGGAGAAAAGCAATGAGAGGGGTGACAGGATGGATGACTGGGATAGGTTCATAGTGATGGGGGGATGTTTTCAAATCAGTTAGAGGGAGGTGCAAAGAAGGAAATAAATGCTTTCTCCCACTGCTGCAGGTAGGACAAGGAAAGATAGTCTATTACAACAGGAGATACTGAGCTGAGACATCCAAATGGGCACCTGGCCTTGACAGCAGAACAGCAGTGCTCTGGAATACCTTTCCTGGGTAGGCTGTGGAATCTGTGGAATTTGAGATTTTAAAGGAGGAATGTATAGGCATGGTACAGGGCTGGCACAGACAAGGGTTGGAGGTGCAGGGGATAAGGGCAATGCAGAACTCCCAGTTTGTACACTGCCCTGTGACCCTCTCGCACCCAGGCCTGTGAAGGAGTTAGAGCTGCTGTGGAGCAAACACTGTGCTGGCAAAGCTCTGGAGCACGGCCCTGGGGCTCACAGCCATGTTTCCTTTTTCATTCCTTCTTTTAAAATAGCACTTGTGGTAATAACGTCTGCGGGCACGCTGGCAGAGTGGCCCACGTCTGCAGAATTAGTATGAACTTCCCGACACCGCCCAGTGCAAGGCATTCTCCTGTGCTTTCATTTCAAATTTTTGGGAGTACTCTAGATTTCACAGTGAATGCATCCCAGACCTTAAATGTACATTTTTGTTGTGCAAGAATAAGCAAGGTGACAGCAGGACTTCATATGAATGTAGGGTTAGTGCACATTAACAATTAAAAACCTCTTTTTAATTGTGTGTGTTTGTGCACTGTGATGATACAGAGTTTGGAGTGGCTGCTCTCTTACCCAGTTAGTGTAGCAGGAATTTTAAACCTTTATCTGAATTTCTGCCAGAGATGGTATCTTACTTTGTTTAAACTGTGTTCTCTGCCTTTATTTTTCCTAAAACAAAATTCCAGCAGAGGAGAAACCAACCAGGGCTGGTGCTGCCCAACTTTTCAACCTGGGTAGACGTGCAGGTTGCTTGGCACACCCAGTTTTACTCTGCTAGCCAAAAGAAATTCCATATTCCTGTGCAAAGATGCCCATCAGGCTCTGCCTGCCAGTGAAGAGCATTTCAGAGGCTTGGGACAGGGGGAGGAAGAAACTCCCTCCCATCCATACACTAAAAATAGGCTGATGCTGTGCAAACAGCTTTGCTGTGAACTTCCTTCTGGCAGGCAGCCATGCAGCTGCCTGAGAGTTTTAAGCCCAAATACCTCTCCAAAACAGAAAGTCACTGAAGTTAAGCACAGTTAGCAGTACTTTTAGTCTTACTATTCCCTGCTGTGTTGTCTCAATTTCAACTTCTTCCACTGTGCCGGTAGCTTATTCAGGATCTAAGGTTAGGAGTTTTTTTAACCTGAACCATGGTTGAGACTGGTGCTGTCAATCCCTGGAGTCTGCAAGTTCAAAGTAGGGAGGAGGCCTCTGATCTAAAACTGAAATGCTCAGGTGACACTTTCCTGCACAGTAAGAAGTGCAGTAGCTGGGCTGCAAAAGGTTTTAAAATTCTCCAAATTGCTGTTAACTAAACATCATTAAATCGCACTGTGGTGATATGAAATTGGAAAGTTGGTTCCTTAAATAAGACTACTTTTAAAAGAATAAACACAAAACTCTGAGCAATTGGATTGAATGACAATGATTCATTCAAGCATTGAAGCCTACGAGCTATTTAGGTTTGCCATGTTTTCCAGTGTTTTTGCTGCTTATTAGTGCCAATATTTTGCCATAAAATAAGTCACATCACATTCTTCTGTACATTTTGACTGTGAAGACAAATGTTTCAGTTTCAGTATCAATCTTCCTTCATTTCAATAGTTGCTGCTTGTTTAGACATAACAAGATTCACATATTCCTTTATCACAAGTTTACAGGAAGAACATTTTCAAAGACTAATTAAATCTTTCAGTCATTTTCAGCTATGAAAATGATCAAGAACCACTGATAACAGAGTAATTTTGCATAGCTGTTTTTTTCCCCTCTCAGTTTTGTATTATCAAATAGTTTTTATTTTAGTCCTCTGCCTCCAATTATCTGGTTTGTGTGGCAATTAAACAGAAGATCAGTGTCATTGTGTTTTACATTCTCTTTAAACTCTCATCAAGAGCAGGACCACACTAGTCTAAGTTTGTAATTTAAGATGTATTTGGCTGGGGTTCAAAGAGACAGGAGCTCCAGTCTGTCTCACTTCCCCTTGGAAAGCCTTTCTGATGCTGCCAAACAATATTTACACCAGCAGGGAACTGAGTTTTGAAAAACTTTTTCAGACTGAAGAAACCAAGCAACCTGAGTCTTAGATAAGCCTTGGTAAATTTAAAAACTCTTGATGCTATCACTGTGTAGAACTTGTAGTAGCCCACCAGATATCACAGATTTACAATTTGAGGAATGGATTTCAGTTAAGAGGTAAGAGCAGAGGGTTGGCAAAAAAAAGGTGTTATTTGGAGCTAAATTCTCCTATTGTCATCTCTCTTGAGCACTTTATGATAACTTCCATTTCTGCTGCCACAAGTAAAGGTGCTCTGTGCTCTGAGCGTGTGAACATACTGTTGACTAAGTCAGGTCAGCGTCTGCAGCCGGACAGCTTTAAGAAGCATCAAGCCTATTTCTTTTTCTGGGACCTTGAGCTTTCTAGCTGTCTGGAGGGAGGGTTCAGGTGAGGTCCTGTTTTCTCTGTCCCAGAAAAAAAGGTTGTTTTCTGTCAGTGCTATGGGGTCTGGCAGTCCTTTAAGAGCAGTTCTCCCCCTTCCCACCCCTTTTTCATGGGACTTTTTGAGGATAGATTTCAGGAGGTGTTTTCTACTGGCTCAAGCAGGTTCTGGATGGGTAACAGACAGCAGGAATTCTAGCTCCTGCTACCTGGTTGTTTAGCTTGGTAATTAATTTATTTTCCCTTTTAAATATAAACTGAGTTCTAAAAGCACTCTTCAGCTGAACAGTTTGACTCTGTCCTTGCCAGGCACTTCATCCAGTCTTGCACGCTTGACACAAATCCAGATTCAGATCAGGTTTTACTCCTAGAACAGCATTTCATATTTGAGGATCTGAATTACAATCTTGCCACCTCATACCACACAACTCAAGACTTGCAAAGAAGAGGGGAGTCCTGAAGTGCAGCTTCCTGCTGGCCTGGTATTTGTGTTTCATCTCTGCATCCCTTGTAATCTTCCCAGAGAAGATTTCTGAGATACTTGAACAGCTGCCAGGATCTGCATGGGGGGCAGGGGCCTTGGCATGTGAGCCCTGACACCTGATGCTTAGTGTGCATTGAGGCGGTGCCAGTTGGATCTGCCAGCCCTGGCGAGTTCAGCCCTTCTGTCTCATCAGCTGATCTCAAACCCTGATCAGGCTGCTCTCTGTGCTCTGTGCTGCTCATCCTTCTCCCCTGGTACTCAAACAGCCTTGCCACTGCCTCCTGCCTTCTCTTGAGTTTCTGTCCTCACACCTGTTGGCCCCTTTGTCTATCCTGGTGTCAACAGGCTCCAGGTTTGGGGGATTTTTTAAGCAACCCTTGCACCTGGATCACCTGTGTGTAGCTGTACAGACCCCTCTTAGACACATGACACAACAAGGGTTTTGCAGCTTCTTGGAAATGCTCCTGCAGTTTGCAGGCAGCTCCAGCACTTGGGTGCCTAGTGGAAGCAGGCTAACCTGTTCACTCCTCTGAAAACTGAGCAAGGGGGAGAACTCACAACTCTCCTCCCTCAATCGCCCTTCCCTAGCCCTGCCAGCACCAGCCACCTGCATTTGGAGTAGTCCAGCCTTCCCTCAGGCTTCAGTGGCAGATGTGTGTAAATGAGCTTCCAAGTGCAAATATCCCAGGCTGAAGTCCTGCTGCAGGATTCCCTTGGTTTCTTGCTTCATGCCTCCATCTAAGAAGTGACTGAAAAGACCGAGGCTGTGTTAACCAAGTTGTTGGCTAAAGTAGGCTAAGAGCAAGAGTACCTCCCATGCACAGCCCAACTCCCAGAAGTCCTTTTACTCCTCTGTAGCCCTGGGAGTTCACTGCACGTGCATGTTCAGTGTGGACATCTGTCCTCTCCTGTGCTCCCAGAAACCATTTAATTTTGAGAAAACCAGCAGAGTAGCATGACTGCCATCAGTCAAAATAATTTTGGTAGAGTTTACACTGAAGTGTGCCACATAGAATCTTTTGGATCACCCAGGTATGTGTGTGCTGATGTGTGTGCTGCTGAATGAGGGGAGCAGAAAAGGTTCCCTTGGAGAAAATGAACCTCTCACTATTTCCTGCTGTAGAGCAAAGAAAGGAATCTGATTGTTTTAACTTCCATGGCCCTGCTCTTTGTTCTGCTTTGCTGTTGTGAGGGATTGCTGGGGACCTCAGGTGACACCTTGAGGGTGGGAAGGGCTGTGTTGCAGCCAGTGGAGGTGTGGGAGGAGTGGAAGGAGGTCAGCCTGGGCCTTGCCGTGTCCTGGAACGGGTTTGCAGCACCACGTGGCTGGTAAACACTGGTGTCCCCCTCGTGTGGCAGCAGGGATGGTGCTCATGCAGCAAAGGGTTGGTGCTGCAGCTCTGAAAGAGGCTCTGCAGCTGGTGCTAAGCTGTGGTCATATTTAAGAACTGCCTTATTTTCTTACTTAGTCTGCAACTCCATCAGGACACACCATCCAGCGAGTCAAGCTGAGCTCGGAAAACAGCCATTTCCAACAAGAAAAAAGGAAAATACCTTCCTGATGGTTTCATTGCTCAGGCTTCAACCCTAGTGTCAGGACAGGTTCAAACAAACACGGTGTCCTTTGGGCGGGTCTCTGGATTTCAGGTGTGTCTTCCCCTCCATCCAAGCCACTTCTCACAGGGAACGAGGGAGAAGGGAACAAAGTCTCTGGGAGAGGACCAAGCCCAGATGCCAGAGCTGCTGGGGGAAGGTTCATCACACATGTGCTCAAGTCACAGCTGTGGCTTGGGCTACCAAAGTCCCAGGTGCCTCTGTGGGCACAAGGCCCCACAGCACAGGGCTGTGCTTCAGGCCTGGCAGTGCTGAGCCCATGCCCTGCTTCAGTGACGGGATCTGCCCTTGCTTGTTTTGTGCCATTTTCAATAATCTGTTTCAGCTCCTGCAGGCCCTCAGGCGAGCTGGCCCTGGGCAGCCGGCTGGCCCTGGGTCCCTCCCGCCGGGCAGGGCTGCGAGTGCCTGGGTGAGCGCAGCGCCGAGCGCCGGCCCCTCTGCTCTGCTGTGACAGAGCCCTCGCGTGTCTGGTCCTGCTGAGCCAGGGCTGCTGGGATAATTCGTAACGGATGTTAGCAGACGAAAGCTGATAAATGCCATAATGCCAGCCCAAAGGGCGGCGTGGTCTGCAGAAATCCAGGCTGCATTTCCCAGGATGGTTCACTGAGTGGTACTAATTGTGTAATCTTTGTGTCACTGACCAGCCCTTGCACTACCTGAATAAAGACCAAATGTCTGTAATTCCCTCAACCTCCATCCTGGAAAACCGTTTTGGTGAAAAGGAGAAGTTATCTACAGCTCCAGAGAAGTACATCAGTTCAGAGGTTTTGCTTAGTTTAGGTAAGCAAATTGTCACTTATTATCTGAGCAGGGAGAGAAAACTTGATAAACTCTAACCATCCAGGATATCCCAGTCTTGAAACCAGTAAGTAGATAGGCACCCCTTTCCAAAATCCATGGAAATTGTCACCACTGGGAATCACTGTGATGACAAATTTTCACAGGAATCAACAAGACGGAGAACAAGAACATGATTTTAAAAGGTATTTTGCAACGAACAACATTTAGTCTCCATTTCTTAGGAATTTCTTTTTACATGATGTTTTGGTACATCTGGCTTCCTCTCCCATTTCAAATATTCAGCTAGAAAAATAATTATATGCTATTGAAACTGCTAGTCAGAGTGGAAGGATTTTTTTGCAGACATGAAGAAAATGGGATGCTTGTGCTGTAAATTCACATTCTAGTGAATGCTCTCCCTATAATTTAATCAGCTATTTCTTTTTGGTTTTCCTCCTGATTAAAAATGGTGGTGCTCTTCTCAGGACTGAGTTAATATCCCTGGAATTCTCCATTTTCCCCCACTCTGTCTGCACAAACAAATATCTGGCCACATTCGAATCCTGCTGCTCTAGATAATCTGCTGAAAATTGGTTGTATTCTGCTTTTTTTAGGAGACTTGTTTTGTGAAAGAAAACCAGCAGTTAAATTGTGCTGATTCCCTGTGAGTCACCCAGCAGCAAAGGCAAAGCTGGGAGGGAAAAATGCGGGGGAATGGTGAAGATCTGACCCAGCACAAACCATTTCAGGTGCTTCCAAAAGATGAATACTCAGCTGATACTCCAGGTATCCCAGACTGGGGACATGTGGTTAGCAAGAAAAGCTTTTATAAGTCTGTTAATAAAAGGATTTATAACTGGTGCTCTCCCAGGCCATGGTTCACTGGGCCTAAGCACTGAGATATGCCTGGCTGGCAACAGAGGACAAAACAATTATGAAATTAAGAGTCTACTCAGAGACAAAACACTCTGCACATTTATTACATTATTTTGCCGTGTAAAAAGCTGTGGCATCACATACTAGAGAAAACAAAACTTTGGCTTTCCCACTTTATGCATCATCTAGACAGAAAATGTGCAGCTTCCAGGTACCTCTGAACTGCCTCCCTCACCCTGCCCTGCAAGCCCTCAGTGGCCTTGTAACCAGCAAGAGCAAACCTGGTCATCTACTAAATCTGGTGCTGATCTCAGCTAATCAACTTCCTGTAATATCAGCAAATACTTTTGCTTTTGTAAATCTGTTTTTCCCTCCATCATGGGGTGCCAGTGAGACCAGAAATGCTTTGGACCCAGGAAATATGCTGTTTGGCAGGAGGAACAAAGAAATTGCTCATCCAGAAGGGCAAAACAGAACTAATGGTTTTGTTTGCTGGGGAGAAACCACATGGAAGTCAAGTCAACAACTCCCGCATGCCATCAGAAAGGTGCTGTTGGGTGCTTTTAATGGCAGACATTGATATTAGTCAATGGTATTAATGAAAAACATCTTCAGTAACAAATACAATCAGATCCTGCAATTCTTCTGAGGTTGCAGAGTCTCTCCATAGATACTGCCCACTGCCCACTAATGTCAGGCTCTCCCTGAACTTGACAGGGCAGCTGTTCCTCCTGGCCTTCTGGAAACAGTCCAGCTATGACACATTCCTGATATCCCTTAGCTGCAGGGCGTGTTTCATTCTGCTGCTCCAGGCAACTCGATAAAGGCTCCTTCCACCCACTCCAGCTAACCCGTCCAGACTGTAACAGTACAGCACTCACGAGGGTTTGTGCCTGTTTGCTTAGTTAAAATTTGCTTAAATTGGTTGTTTCATACAAAGGAAGACCTAATTTGATTTCATTGTATTTTCTGAGCCAACAGTAATAATGCTAGAGTAACAGCAACAGTAATAATGCATATGAGAGGGCAATTGCTACAGTTAGTTCTTTATAAGTAAAGTTATTTTTAAGAATCATTATCCTTTTATTGACACCAAGATTTTATGCAGCATAAAATAAAACTTGGTTTCCACTCCTTAGAGAAAGAGAGGGAAAGTCTTCAGCTCCTACATAATATAAGAAATCACAAATTTCCATTTGCACTCCTGTATTGTCCTTAATTGCCCATATTGTCCACACCTACAGGAAAAGTTGACTTTTTTTTTTTTTTTCTCATTTGACACCACTGGAACTATCCATGCTTTCTTATTATTTTACTTCTGCCTGTGGAGCTTCTCCATGGACATGAACACCTGATGGATGTGCATCCCTGTGCTTGGTTCTGGAATGACAGCAGTTACCCACCCTGCTCCCCCTGCATACAGGAGTCACAGAAGCACAGACTCAATTAGGTTGGCAAAAAACTCCAAGATCATTGAGTCCAACCTATGGCCCAACACCACCTTGTCAACCAGACCCTGGCACTGAATGCCACATTCAGTCTTTCCTTAAACCCTCCAGGGACAGTGACTCCACCACCTCCCAGGGTAGACTTTTCCAATGTCTAATCACCCTTTCTGTGAAGAAATTCTTCCTAACGTCCAACCTAAACCTGTTCTTAAGGCTGTGTCCCCTTGTCCTGTCGCTGTTTCCCCGGAGAAGAGCCCGACACGCACCTGGCCACAGCCTCCTGTCCAGGAGTTCTTCAGAGCGATAAGGTCCTCCCTGAGCGTCCCTTTCTCCAGGCCAAACACCCCCGCTCTCTCTCTCGAGCTCCTCATCAGACCTGTGCTCCAGAGCCTTCCCCAGCTCTGCTGCCCTTCTCTGGACTCGTTCCAGCACCTCAATGTCCTTTCTGAGCTGAGGGGCCCAGAACTGGACCACACCACTGTCACCTTCCCATGTCATTCTGACGGGGAATAGACGGGGTGCGCACATCGCGATGAAGGAGGGGAGGGTCAACTCTCAAGACCAGGAGTGGGGACATGCGACAGCGAGGGGACACCTGCACCCTGCTGGGACGGGGACAGCCCCCTCGAGCCCCCCACAGCTCCGGTGATGTGCCCGCTCTCTCGCGTCCCTCGGATTGTTCCCCGCGCCCAGGGCCGCTGCTCGGCAGCGCTGAGGGCGGCTCCGCCGCGGCCATGTTGAGGGCGGGGAGCGCGGAGGGCGTGGAAGCGGCGCCGGGGCCGCTGCGGGCGCG
>VXBR01011488.1:155333-184626 GCA_013400215.1 Cisticola juncidis | reverse complement strand
CGGGGGATGCTTGGGCGCCGGGGCCGACGTCCCCCGCCAGCCCCCCGGATTACGGTTATCCGTGAGGGAACGAGAGGGGTGGCATGGCGTGGCGTGGCGTGGCGTGTGGTATCGTGTGCTGTGTCGTGTCGCGTCCCTGCGCGTCGGGAGCCGCCGCCCCGCGGAGTCACCTTGAGGGCAGCCCCGGCCTCCCGGCGCCGGGCCCGTGTCTGCCCGTCAGTCCCTGCCCCCGGCCAGGCGCGTCCCTTCCCGGAGCGGCCGTGGGTCCCTCGGGGCGGCATCCGGGGGGATCCGGACCCCGAGGGCGACGGGCAAAGCCGGCGTTGGCGCCTCCCGAGCGAAGGTGGAAGAACTTCCTCCAGCGCGGCACAACTTCCTATTCTTGTTGCTGTCCGCGGCGTGCCGGAGGCTCCGATCGGGAGAACCCCACGTGTGTGAGCTGGGTCTGGTTCTGTAGGAGCAGCATCCTTTATATTTCTGCGTGATTGCCGCATCTGCTAAGACGCTCAATGCTCATTTTTATTTATCGTTTTAAAGCAAGTGCCAGTGCTGATGAAGTGCGTGCGGTGTCTGATGGCCGAGAGCTGTGGCGGCCACGAGGTTGCGACAGTAAATCCCTGCAGTCCATAAAAAACCTGATAAAACCTGTAGGAAGGGCCGATTCCCTGCCAGATGCAGAACGGAAGGTTTAGTAGACACGCTGGATATAACGGTGGGTTTGACCAAGGAAAAACCCCATGAGTTTTGGGAAGGACCTGCCTTATTTCTTTAAATAAGTCCCTGTGGCCTGCAGGGACCATGAGGTCGAGCTGTGTGTGTGTAGTTCACACAGGATGTTTTGGATGGAGGGATGAAATAATGAAATTCCCCAGATTAAATAGTCATTAAAGATTAGTCAACTAAACCCCCTTGTAAACAGTTGTCTGACCACTAGCCAGGTAAGTGCTTCCACAGACACTGAAATAAGATTTGAGTCCTGCAGGGGTACTTGTAGGCGAAATGGACACTTAAAATGCCTGCCTTGGAGAACTGTCAGCACTAACCTTCTGTTTTCCCTGTGAATTTCTTTTTCACATAGTAGTGTTCAGGTACCTAACCAGAGAGGGAAGTAATTAAAAAACCACATCATGTTCAAGCTGCAACAAGACTAGGGTTCAAGGAAGACTCTCTTTCATGTGACAGTATGCCCTGAACCTCAGCAGTGTTCGTTATGTATGTGCGCTAATCCCTTGTCCTAATTAATATGCACTTGCCAGCGTTGCAGGCTGTTTCATACAGGGAGTTTGCCCATGTGGAACAGGTTGCTGAAAGCTTTAATTTCAGATTCTGGATGATCTTGAACCTCCCTGTTTTGGAAACAGTGGTTGGAGCAGGGTTGCTGCACAGTAGCATAACTTGTCACGTTCATACTTTTCTCTTGTCTTGTCCTACAAGCTGGCTAGTGTGTTTTGTTGTGATCGAGTGTTGTGGAGATTTGGAAGGTCCATGTCAGAACTTCTGCTTGATTAATTGCAGATGCAGGTTTTGCACTGCAGTAGGAAAATCAAAGGGGTTAGAAAGCTTATTTTTGTAATGGAATATAGAGTTTCACTGAGGTGTAGTAACTTCACTTTCTTGCTCTCCACCGGAGGACAACATTGCAGGACTTCCTTTCAAGCATTGCATAACTCGCAATATTTCAAGTAACCCTTGTGAACTCTTAGATAAGACTTTACTCTGTTCAGTGTGACTGATGTTATTAGAGAGGGGGAAAGTAAGGTGGTTCTGATGAGCGTTGAGGGTTTGATAGGTTTTGCTTGTGGGTTTGATAGTTTTTACTGAATAAAGCAAAGGACTTGAAGTTTATCCGCACAGACTTTCTGTAAGGCTTTGTAGAAATCTCACCTTATTTCCTTTTCAGATTGGCGATGATGAACAAGGTTACGACCTGGATTTGTTCTGCATACCTAAACATTATGCAGATGATTTGGAAAAAGTCTATATTCCTCATGGACTCATCATGGACAGGTTGGTTTGACTTCAGACAGTACACTGATTGCATGAAACTGGAATAAACATCTTCCAGTGATAATTGTGCTGTGTGGAGACTGTCTGAATAGATTACATTTAATTAGAGACTCAAATGTACAATTAATATATTTTCTTCTTTTTTTGGCTCCTAAGAGTTTTTACTTTTTCAGTCATGCTATTCTTTGAAAATTGGTTGTAATTCTCAAGCCAAATTTTTTAGTATGTAGCAGCTTAGGATTTTCTTTCCAATGTTTCTTTGATGTTTTACCTTCTTAAAATCTAACTAGAAGACGTTTTGTTGTCAGTTCAGTCTGAAAATTTAGTCTTTTGAATTTTGATAAGATATTAATAAAAGTAAACTATTAATCACATCATTTTAGACTCTTTCTTGTTGATGTGGTAGATAAATAATATCCAGTTTTCTCCTGCCTCCTGAGAAAGACATTTTCCTCTGCAAATATCAATCTGTCATTTCTGTGGTTCCTGAAATCTGTGATGTGCTATGAAAGTTTTATCTTGTGTGATCAGAAATGTGTTCATAAGCCTACAAGATATTTTTGTTTTACTTTGTGTTTGAAAGTTGCTAATTTCCTTTACGAGAATGAACAACAAATTTGATGAATGTAAGCTTTTTATGAGTGGTGCTGGATGGGTCTTCTAGGGGATCTTGTGACTAGGAATGCATTTAGATTTTTCATGGATCTGTTTGACTAGACACAACGAGCATCCCTAGTAAAAAAAGTTTCTTTTTAAATATTAAAACTTTACACTGAAAGTCCATGTAGAGGAAAAAACTGGACAAAATACAGGTCATTAAGGAATTGATGTAAAGTTTGTAATGGTTTGCTTTCTCTGCAAAACCTGCTGTCAGCTGGCTCATAATAAATGCAGACCATGCTTTCTAAAACAAATGCCAAAATAAATTTAGAAACAATTATTGCAGACAAACAATGCCATGTTCTCTTGCTCTGCCTTTCTAGTATTGTATTCTGTTTTCAGGACAAGCTTCTGGCATCCTGATTTGGCAAATAAACATAAACTCTTCGCTCTAGAATTTCAGAGTTTTCTTGCTCATGATCTGTTGAGGGCTACGGCCCTAGGGTTGTGTTAGCTTACATTGCTCTTTGCATGGAAGCTGAACCTGTCTTTGGAAGGAGAAAACACACCTTCATATCTCATATCTGACAATGAAACAGATTCAGGGTGTTAAGGTTTGCTTTGGCTGCCTGTGATGTAGGAAAACAAGCGCATTTGGCAGCACTACTGTTGGATTAACCTTGAATAGCAAAACTTTGTTGACCAGTAATGTGTAAAAGTGACCAAAGTGGTGGGCAAATATTTCCAAGACAAATGTGTTTCCAAGTTTGCTGTGTATGTCTGCTGCTGCTGGGAGTATCAAATGCTGCTGCTGTGATGAACAAATGAAATGTTATGACAGCTCACTCTTCCTTGGTTTTCTTTAGGACAGAGAGACTGGCACGAGAAATTATGAAGGGCATGGGAGGACACCACATTGTGGCACTCTGTGTACTCAAGGGTGGCTATAAATTTTTTGCTGATTTGTTAGACTACATCAAAGCCCTGAACAGAAACAGTGACAAATCAATCCCCATGACAGTCGACTTCATTAGGCTGAAGAGTTACTGTGTAAGTATCTATGAAGTACTCTGCAATTTTTAGCTAAGTTGGCTATAAATTATTAAGAGAGATGATTTAATATTGTTACTGCCCTAATATGCTAATATTAAACAAATAATTAAGGGAATTAAGAGTCACAAGCCAATTTACTTTTTCTCTACCTTATTATGAACTCTGTTTTCTGTTAGACCTTGGTATCTCCTCACCCCAGTAAAATTGTTATGCTGAGGAGAGAGACACTCTACATGTCCTTTACTTGTTCAGCAATTTCCTCTCTGTCCTCTATCCTATCCCTAAAACTGTGTCTCTAGATTGGTACAGAGAATTCTCCTGCAACTATTATTACAAAAATATAAGTCTGGGAGTTTTCATATGGTCCAGACATCATTCTTGCACAGGATGACTTGAAAACTGCAGAAATGGTTCCCTATCTCCTTTTTGTTTGGACGAAACCAGTGAACAAAATTAGTTGTATTTGGCCATGAGGAAACACTAGATATATAAACCTAGATTAGTGATTAATAGCCAATGAATTTGGCTTTGCCTTTTCAAGACAAGGCATAGGTTGCCTTGGGTTTAGATTTTTAGGGAAAGAATTTCTTCTGATTCTGAACACAAGTATTCAACTTTGTAGGGAAACAGAACCTTCTGTAGCACGAGCTAACTTAGATTTACAGAAGGGAGCATAGGGTTAGTTGTGCAGGTCAGGGGAAAAAGCAGATGTTTGTCAGCACTATGATTTTCAGCTTACTGACAACCAAGTCTCATGGTTTTGGGATTTCAGAATTTTTTTCTCTCTAAGACCATCTATAAGATGGAAATAATTACCTTTTTTTGTTTCAGTTTAGAGTGTTGAATACATTGTTTCACAATGTTATGCTGTTTGTTCTGTATCAGCAGCTTTGCATTGAAGTCAGGGATGCTTGTTACAGCTGTAGACCAGTCTCTATCCCAGCAGAAAAATACTGGTAACTGAGTTGAAAAAATCACTCTCATCCTTTGTTTCATTAAACTGTGAAACCTGAGATGGAATTATTTACAGACTTAGTCTGGACTGTTGCAGAACTTCATAAGTCCATGATTGCTATCAAGCTCTCCATTAACATGACCAAGCCAAGAGCTGCATGGGGCTTTGGTCCAGTCCTTTTGCAGGACAAGCAGCCCTGGCTGCCCGAGGTGCACAAACAGCCTCCTGTCCAGGGGTTTCCTGGAGACCACACTCAGGTTTGCAGAGCACGAGGCACTAATTTAGTTATGTGCTTTAATAATGGGAGTGTGAGAAGGGCTCGTGCCAGCCTTTGGTTATATCTCACAAGGTACTTTGTGCTTGTGCACTGTGTTAAAATCAGTGAGGGAGAGCAGTTTGAGCCCCTTTTCTTCTGTGCCTCCCAAAAGGAGAGACTCCTGCCCCCAGTCTGCTTCACCCCAATGCCCCCCACTTGCCCATATATTCTGCCTGTAAAAGCTGCAGAAAACTGAATGTCTCTATTACAGAATATTAGGTTAAAGAATAGGAAATGATGACTTCTGCCTGTTTTTTCTTGGTGAGGAAATTGTGTATCTTCTGCTTTCTCCACTTAGGAACACTTCCAATAACTTACTTATCTTGTTTAAAAAATCAGTACAAAGACTACACCTTTCAAGCTCTCTACTTTCTAACTCTGAAAAAAAACACTGGCACAATAGTTTGAAACACCTGAAAAAGTCTCTGCTAAAAAGCAAGGCTGACTTTTTACTGGTGTCGCAGGTGTGTTTTGCTTCATTTCTTTACCACAGCTGTTTTTGCTTATTCCCCCTCAGAACTACAGTGCCTTGATATTAATAGGAGAGTGAGCAGCAAAATAAGTTTTATGGAGATTATAATCCTGTTTTTACTGTAGAACCAAGTGGATGAGGAGAAAAGCAGAGAAATGTAGACAGAGCGCTGTTCAAGCCAAATGTTTTCTTTAAGGTATTGGCTTGAGGGTTTTTGATTTTGTCAGCCAGTTCTATAAAAGAATGTTTTGTTGTTCTGGATAAGTGAGGAGCTTCTGTTACGTGATGCCTCCACTACAGTATTCATGAGCATTTGTGTTCTGTAGACTCTTTTAGGAGATTATTAATATCCAAATTTAGGTCCTTTAGGTTGCATAATTTAATAGACTGGGTAAGATTATCCTATCGTGGACATGTATGTAACAGCTTGACTGGGTGTTCCATCAGTAACAGTGTCAGAGTGCTTAATCTGTTCTGTAGTTTTGATCTGTGCTTTGCTACAGGAAGGCATCTGCATTCAGTGGTGTGAAAATCATCACAAAGTGTAATGGACAGTTGAAAGTGGAGCTTTCAACTCTCTTGTCAGTGTCTCTGGATGTCATTACTGGATCATGCTGCCTGCCTTTATAGACTGGATAAAAGATGTTAAAAATATCTTGGTCGCATAAATGAAGCAGATGAACTTTTGTAATGGTTCTGTAATTGATGTAATTGAAGTTCTATTCTTGTTTCAAACTGATCATTTAATATTTACAAGGGTATGGGGGGTGGGTTGTGTTGCAATGCAAAGTTCATACTGTACTGCACCCAAAATAGTTCTCTAAGAATATTGGCATGATCAAGCTGTGATTAAACTTTACTTGTAACTCCAGTTTTCCAAGTCTTTACAGATGAATTTTAACAATCTGGCAGGCTGTTAAGAAATGGAAAGATAGTGTTTGTGATCAGATCCAGCTTTCAGTATTCTTGACAAACAGCTTATGCTGTTTGTGTTACGTGAAGAATGGCTTTTCACCAGTCTCCTGCATTTAAGTATGGAAATAAGCAAATGTTGCTTTTATAGTCATAAAGGGCAGCCAAAAGACAGTGGATGTGTTGCACTGTCACTAGTGAAAATAGTGGAGTATGTGGTAAATGCTGGTTAGGCTGGTCACAGCAGTATTCTGAAAGGTCGCTGCTAACAGCAGATACAGTAAGGAACTTAAAATACCACTTTAAAAGGTGATCTTGGAGTCACTTGAGTCAGGAGTTACAGTCTTGTAAAACATTATTGTTTTCCAGCAGTGACAATAGGGAGGCACTGAAAACAGATCTAAACAGTAAAACTCTTTATGTGTTAAATCATGAAGCATTAAAGTCTTACCAGTACTGAACACAGAAATAAGGCTCCTGAAGATAATTAAAACATTGCTTAATGTTTAAACAAAGTTCTTGCCAGTGGAAATCTGGTTACAACTAATGTCAGAAATCTTTAACTGCTTTTTCACCCTTTCATTGCTCAGGAACTTAGCACCTGCATATGACATCTAATAGGAACTGTGAGACAGTGCCAAGGTTGACAGTCAGCCGAGTGAGTTTAATAAACTGCAAGGATTTGTGAGGCACTCCTAGCAGGTGTTTTTAACTTTCCTATATAACAGTTCATCTACATTTTTATCAAGTTTAGATTTACTGAAGCAAAGTGCTGTGTAGTGATGGTGTACCTGGGTTGCTGTTCAATTGTATAAGAACTAATTTGATTTGTTACCAATATTGGCTGTAAACCAAGCATAAGCTTTTCTGTCTATTATTGTAGCTCATTGTTCCAAATAGCAATCACTGCCTTGTTTGCTGGCTATTCTTGTTATGATTGCCTATTCTTATTCAGGGTAAGACTTTCTAAAGCAATAAAGTTTAAAATGTAAATTACCAGCTATATAGCATCCTGTAGCTTGGAAACCAGAAATGCTTTTTGTCCTGTTTCTATATCTGTATATAGTAAGTCCTTGCTTTTTAGATACACATGCGTAGATAATGGTCACAGATGAGAAATGATGCCTGTGTTGATGCAAATCTCTTGTCAAACAGTCTTTAATTTAAAATAACATCTTTGAAGTTGATCACTTGTAATTTCTTTGTTCATAGAGAGATGCTGTTGCTGCCATGCTTCTGAAAGCTTTAACATTTACTAGTTGTGTACTTCAAAGTTTGGACATTGATGGCAAGAAGAAAATCAGTTTAATTCTTGTCATGGTAATGTTCACCCTCCTTTTTCTTAGAATGATCAATCAACTGGAGATATCAAAGTCATTGGAGGAGATGACCTCTCAACCTTGACTGGAAAGGTACGGCTCTCTGTGTGTCTGTATTGGTGTTCCCCCAAAGGAGTAGTGGGAATTCATTCTGTTGAGATGTGTAAGGTGCAGCCCACGCCAGGAACACAGGTCCTCACAATAGGCAGTGACAAGAGGAGGGAATAGGAGAATGTAAATTGGGAATCTGCTTTTCTCCAGTGATTCTCTGGAGATCGTTGAGCCAGATATCTGGGGTTAAAGCACCACTGTTCCTGCTCTGTCAGAACACATCACTTTCCCCCTTCTCCTCACACACAGATGATTTTTAAGACATGTATGCTCATGTAAAGGATGTAGGTATGACAGAATTGTACATGTCTCCACAGTAGGACACTCTTCTCTAGAAGAATAGGAATTGTATAGAATCTATTTTGAGCTCAAAAGAGCATATGCAAAAGCATATGTGTAGAATTTTCTGAATAATTCAAAGACTGTACTTAACATAAGCTGTTGAAAAGAATCTCAGCTAATTGTTATTAGATCATCAAAAATGTTAAACTACAAAGCAGTTGCTGTTACACATGTGAACATACATAATAAATGGTGGTACAAATATTTAACTGCACTGAAAATGAGTTGTGAAGATTAATAAGAAATTGTTGTCTAGATACTAATGGATTTGTTTTTCTTTTTCTTCCTACCAGAATGTTTTGATCGTAGAAGTAAGTACTATGTTTCACTTGGAAGTTCTAATGTGTACAGGTAAAGGAGTTCTGATAGAAATTATTCCCAAGCCAGAAAAACTACAGTTTCTGGTTTCAAGGCTTCCAGCTTCTGATTTCAGGCCTGGATTTTGCAAGTGGTCTCTGAATCTGAACTAAGATGTGTTTTGAATTCTCAAATGCATTCAGTTGTTATATTTAACCAGTAAAACATCCATCTAAAATGGTTTGTATTTTCTTTCAGTTTTCTGAGATTTTGTCAATTCTAAAATGTCTAATTGTCTAATTTTTTCCCCTTTTTTCTTTTGTTTGAAAAAGTAGTCTGAAAAAAAGTGATATACTAAGCACGTTTTTTCTTCTGGATTCATCACACCAAGCTAGGAAATTAAACTGCAGAGGTAGAAAGAGGTTCCTGATATGAGTATCCTAAAAGACATGAAAAACAGATCTAAGCCCAGTGTCCCTGTGTGTAGTTTGTTTAGAGAATAGTGACATAGAGAATGCTAATTCTTAATTGGCATTTTGCAATTGCTGAATTCCCATTCCTCTGTCTTGTCATGGTTCTCTGGGTGATACCAGGTTCAGTACAGCTCAGTTTGACTGCCTGGTAGGTGCTGTTGCTTAATTCTTGCTTTCATACTTCTGTCTTGATGAACACCATTGCTAATGTGCAGCCAGTGTCACTTTCCTTGAGCACAATTGACAATTTCAGGATAGGGAAGCAGCAGCAGTAGACAGGAAAGGCGGATTTGCAATCTAATTATATGTAAAGGCTCCAAATAATGGAAATGGCATGTTTGTAAGCAAAGAAACCTCTATGGCAACTCAGCGATTCATCAGCCAAAGGAAAGGCTATTCCCTCCCATTAAATGTGTTTCTATGTATTATTTTCCTAATTTGAGAAGGTCATATTATTCCACAGGAAGCAAATGCAGTTCCAAAACTCCTACCAAAATAGTATGTATACAGCAGTCACTGGGTGATCAGTGGTGTCCTTTGAAGTATATTTTGCTTCAGATAGACACATATGTTTAATTATGTATCTGCTCCATTTCAGATTAATGTAAAACCCAGATTAGGTTAGTTTCTTATTTGTTTAGTGAATCATCCGTCCAGTGACTCATCTTACACACTCAGCTATGAACACTTACTGATCACCATTTTAACTGTTAAATGATAAAATGCACATCTATTGTAAATTTAATGTCATGAGCGCTAGACTTTTCTTACTGTATCCCTTTAATGTCCAAAAAATTCTGTACAAAATGGAGATTCATCTCCAATAAACAGCTCATCACACAACAGAAAATCAGTAATAGGTTGTGCTTTTCTCTTAGAGCATGGAAGTAGCTGTTTATTTACCAACTTTGATTTTTATCTGTGTACCTGTACATCTTCAACTTCTGTGGAGCTCAGTGATTAAAAGCATTGAGCATTAATGGTAATGTTGACAGGTGCTCTGTTGAGTTTGTTGTTTGATTTTTATTTTAATTGGGAGTCATGGGAAAATCTGCTGAAACCAGGATATTGCTGCTTCTTTGCTGTCTGTCTCCTTTACTTCAAATAGATTTGATTTTAGGCCAGGACAAGGACTGTCCCTGTAAATATGGTGTGATTGTTTGAGTCCAAATGAGGAGACCACTTCTGATGCTTCAGTTTCAAGCCATATATTCTCCTTTTATTTTCTGTTTATATGTGCAGTGAATGGGATTAAAATGCTGTATCAAATTTATTTTAGGGTGTTTTACACTTCAGAATTGCACTCAGACTTCCCTGTGCAATTTCTTCAGGTATTTCTTGGCTCTGTAAAAGTAAATTGTACTCCTTTTCCTTTAACTGCACTAATGGGTTGTTCTGCCTGTTTTCCTTTCTTGCTTTTCTTCCCACTGAATACTCTGTAACTGAGCTCAACAGTGAGACTAACGTTACTCTTATCATACTCAAATTAAACATTATCTCATTGCTGCAAAGAGCACCAGCCATAAAATATCCAGGAGCCAAGAAGGTCATTGCGGTAAATGTTTTTTCAGCAGCTGCTTCCAAAGTCATGGTTATCCACAACAATTGAGCACTCTTGTTAATGTGTGTGATCAATTTACCCAGTGTGGTTGTGTAAGCTCAGCGCTGTTTCATGCCACCTGGATTTGGCTGTGAGCATTTTTACAGGCTGTAGTTTGCCATATTTTTCATGCTGCTGTGGATGAGCAGTTTTGGTGGTAGAAAATTGAAAGTGCTACTCTGACATGTTTAATATTCTGTCTTACATGAGTGGTTTTTTTTTTTTCAGGATATAATTGATACTGGTAAAACAATGAAAACGTTGCTGTCTCTACTTAAACAGTACAATCCAAAGATGGTGAAAGTAGCCAGGTAAATGTTTGATGAGTATTTGTGCTGGTTTTCACTTTAAGAAGGTTTAAAAAGAAACCCAAATCAACAAGTAAAAACAAACATAGAACGCATTTCCGTGGAAGAGAAATGGGAAGGAACATTTCTGGAGGAGTCGTGTGATGTGATCTGTTGAAATCACTTCTAGTTTAAACTCCTAAAACACTTTTGCATGTTATAAGCACATATATGTGTCAAGGATATTGGAAACACTGTTTTTTCCAGTCTCACTGCTGAAAGAATTCCTGTGTTTCAGAAGGGCATAATCTGTGCATGCCTGGGACACCTCTTGCCTATTACAGTATGGTAAGGTTTGTGGGTTTTTACCACTGAAGTCCAAGTTCAGAATTATCTAGAAGAATTCAAATCTTAAAGTCTTAAAAGGAATACCCTCTCAAGTTAATAGTTAATAATACCCTCTCAAATTTAGTTCATAAATGTAGACTTTCACTAGAAGAGGGAATAAGAAAAATTAGTGGTTGTCACTGACCTGTATGTAGTGTCTCTCCAAAGACGTTTGTTTCTGCTGGCACTATCTGCAACTTCACTATACTACAGTGGTGTACATGTGCAATAGAGACATTTTTCTATTTTTCCTTCTTCAATTGTAGATTTTAATTAGTTTGCACACAAACATGAGTGAGTGTGTATAGTGCAGATGAGCTTTAGAGGTCATTCTGTGAGAGTCACCCAGCCATATGCTCTTCCAGGCTTTTCTACTTAGTTACACCTTTAGCTTTTCTACTTAGTTACACCTTTAATCAATTAATTGCAAAACATTTCATAATTAAATAACTTGCAACCTACAAGAAATATTGAGGATGATATTGTATCATTAATCAATATCAACATTCCTCCTACTTCTTTTTAAATTGCATCTGTTGTGCTTCTATGCTGTGGTTGTGTACTTTTTAATAAAAGCATAATGATTGCTGGGGATTAGAGATAAAGCAGAGCTGGGTATAATATCTAATCACTTGTGTTGCCATAACAATGTCAAAGCAGTTGTTAGACTTACCAGAACAGCTCTTCTTGCTGATAATCTGGAGGTGACCTGCTGAAGGTGAGGCCACTGTGGATTTCTCCATGGCCAGTTTTTAAATATGTGTCTGAAAAGTTTTGTAACACTACAGTGTAAACCTATAATACAATACAATAAAAATAATATAATATATATTTGCAAAGACCAATTTCCTATATTTTAAACCTGTTGCAGTGCTTTGGATCTGCCTAGGGAATGACCTGACCAGGGAAACATGATCAATCTAGATAGTCCTACAGTCTTAGTTGCGTTACTTCTTTCTCTTTTGTTTCTTTTCTTCTTTGTTAATTTTTTGGTGGTTGTTTTGTTGTTTGTCGTTGGTTGTCGATTGGGTTGAGGGTTTTGAGTTTTTTGGTCTGGGTTGGGTTTTTTGGTTTTTTTTAAATTTTCTATTTATTTTCCTTCAGACAATTGAGTAGTTGTAGTAGGGAGATGTTAACTAAACCTAGTGCTATTTGCAGGTTTCTTTCATCAAATCCTACACCAGTTCCCAAAAAGTAAGACTCCCAATTAGATGTTCCGGAAACTAAAATCAACACCGTGACTGTGGCAAATGAAGTCACATCTTCAGGGGTGATCCAGGAGGGAAGGGGGTCTGTGCTTAGTGTACAGAGTTATGCTGATCCTGTTTGCATTTAGCCATCAACCACTTTTCCTCCCTACGTCTCTGTTTCCCAGACAGACAAATGTCAGGCCCGTGGGATTGTCTTGTAAGAGGCAGAAGTGCTCTACTCCGTAATGAGCAAATCAAACTAAGCTAGCGGGGCATTTCTGTCTACCACAACACCCCCAGCTTTGTATCTCCATGCTTTTTATCCCTCTGACCATTAATTCTAGTGTCCCCTGATCATCAGAATCAATTACATTTTCTTTATTGGGGTAATTAGTACTTCCAGAGAAAACCAGGTAAAGACAAGTTGTGCATGTGCAATTGAGGTTACATTCAAGCAGCTGAAGTTTTCCTTCATAAAACTTAGGCTTTTGTTGGGCTTTTTTCTTGGGCCACATCCCAGATTGTTGCCTCTTCAACTACAAGGTAAATTGCACCTGAAGTTCCTAACCTATATAAAATCCCAGTAAGTGACTTTTCACAGTGAAAATCTATCCAGATCAGTGTTTCCCAGGCTTTTCCTTGCAGACCTGTTAGTTAGCCTTCAGGCTGTGAACTGTTCATGATTCTAAGAAGTTTTAATTTTTTTCACTATGATCTTTTGTACCTGCAAGTAAAGTAATGGTTTAAAAAATGTGTAATTATACTGTCAATTATGCACACTTAGGCCTAACTCAGCTTCTTTGTCATCAAAATAGTCTCGTGTATTTGTACACGGTGCTTTTCCATGTTTCAATTCTACATTAATTTTATTTGGCAGTCTGTTGGTGAAAAGAACTCCTCGAAGTGTGGGATATCGGCCGGACTGTAAGTGACTTGGGACAACCACTTTTTATTATTAAAAGTTTGTCTGTGTATTGTGTACCTTTGCTCAAAGTCCAAGGATGTCCTAAATAGGTTTTCACTAGTTATTCTTGATAAAGTTTGCTCTTATTTAGATAATTTAAATATTTGGAATGTATTTTGAGACAGTTAATCAGGATTTATAACATTTGCAACATTTTATTGTATTGAAAATCAAACTTTGATATTTTGGTCTAGGTTACACCTTTGTCACATGCAAATTCTCTCAGCTTGCATGTAGTTAAATGATTGGAATCTGCTGGATTCACCTTTTGACACTTTCAGGAGTGATTTGTGTGCCTTAGAATAGCCATCTCCTGCCATTTGGCTGTCCCCAAAAATGTGGGAGGATCACATGGGTTAGTAGGTCTGATAAAAGTTCACAGTAATAAAATGCCTAAATTGGCACTGGTTATGTCTGGGCATCTGAATTACTCACTTCTTGTCCTCGCCAAGACTGTTAGTGAAGGAACAGCATCCACAGCAGACAGTGGTAAGAGAGTGACAGCTCCTCCTGCCTTGGGCAGGGCTGTGTGTTTTAACCATGTTCCAGAGGCTAAATTCCTGTGACTTCCATTATGGAAGTGAAGTGAATGGAACAGCAGAATCACATTTTCTTCCTCCTGCTTTCCTAGGTTGTACAATGCTTTGTAAGCGAAGCTTTTCGATGCCTCAAGGCTCCATTGGGGTGTTCTCCTCATTCAAGGATGCCCCTCATTCCTGGGATCTCATTATAGGCTTAGCTGGGCTAATGGTACCTTCAGAGCATCTTGCAGCAGATGACTTGTTTTGCCATCTGTCCCCAGAGACAACCTGTCCAGAGCAGAACATGTGAGCTCTGAAGGAGACAACAAGGCAGCAGTGGCTGGGCTTCTGTTTTATCCCTGTATTGTGAGGCCCAGTAAGTGCTAAACATCACCTTAGTTTTTCCAAAAGTGCCCACAGTCTTTTATTTGAATTGCGCAGTTTATCTCCCTATTTTCCTCTTTGTAGCCAGGGAGAGAAAAAAGACACAGTTTTCCTGATCAGGAGTATTTAATTTTAGCACAGGGGGTGGAGAAAATCCCCTTGGAAATTTAATATATTAGATGATTCTTTTTTTTTGTCATTTTATAGCATGTGTAGACAGTGTGGACTGATACTGCCTGACAAAGTGTGCTGCTAGAGCTGTTCAGACACTATGGAAAGGCTGATGTCCTCTATTTTTTGGGAGATAAAAATCACAACCAAACACAAAAACCACCAACAAACCAAAGCCAAAAGCAAATCCAAAGCAGCCAACCCACACCTGTTTCTGAAACCTGCAAATGACCCTTCCTGCAGCCCTGTCTGGAGTGCAGGTCCAGCTCCAAGCAGTGCTGTCTCTGGAATCATACTATGAGGGGGACTTGTGTGGTGCTAATGAGTCCACTGCTGCTGCACTAGCATGTCAGGCACCTAGGAAGTGCCAGGAAAGATTGGCATTTTTGTTCATATTTGCAAAGTCAGAGGACATTTTCAAGGAATTTTATATTCTCATAATAATATCCTGTCAGTAAATTTAAGAGCTTACATCCATTTCTTGCAGACTAGCATCAGGCAGCTGTATGGGAACTAATAAATACATCTATTTAATTTCCTTTAGTTGATAAATAAACAAAGTAAGTTAAAATTATAAAATAGCAGAAATATTAATCTGAGGGTACCTTAGTGGAAGAAATAAAATGAGTTACAATCTGTATCTATAAAATTCCATATTGTCTCTGTAAAATGGTCTAGGGAACTTTAGGAAGTTCTTTTTCTAACACATTGGTGACTTATGGTCTCTTTCAGTTGTTGGATTTGAAGTGCCAGACAAATTTGTTGTGGGATACGCCCTAGATTACAATGAATACTTTAGAGATTTGAACGTAAGTAATTTTTCCTGCATGTTTTTCTCCATTTAAAACTGGGGAGGAGGAAGGAAAGGAAATCTCCTTACATCATTCTCCCTGCTCTGTAAATCATGCCTCATGTTCTAGTCATGAGAACTGAGAGCAGCAGGGAAGAGTTTGGAGCTCTAATGAAACAAAAAAAAATATTTTACTGCATGCAGAGTGGAAGTTGCACAACAGTCAGCTTTAAAATAATGTGAAGTTTCTTGTTTCACTAGATGTCTGTAACAAATAATTTGCTTAGTTATGTCAGAGTTAAAGAGAGACTTGAAAGAAGTTAAGAAGGGCTCACATTTTATTATTTTTATCATTAACTCTTCATCTGGGTCTCACCAAACCCACCAGACCCTGGATAGGACAATTAGGAGAAAAGAAGGCATTGTGGAGATTTTTGGACCAAAAAAAGGCCTAAGTTTTTCTGCATAAACAGTATCAGAAGAGTCTTCCTCCTGAAGTGTGTATGGCACACTTTTGAGTTAAAATTATAAAATAGCTTGTAATTGTTATATTGTTATATTGTTATTGTAAACCTTGGTTACTTTCCTAACAGAAGCTTTTTATTTTGTTTCAGCATATCTGTGTGATCAGCGAGACTGGGAAGCAGAAGTACAAAGCATGAAAGCAGAATTCAAGTGACAACAGAGCTTTGAAATGTTTTGTTTACTGAGTCCTATCTTTCACAGCTTCAGCTCTGATACAGCAGCTACACTTGTAGAATGCCCCAGCCCCATTGCCATATGCTTACTGTAATTTATTGCATGTACAATATAAGAGCTCGTCTTGTTCATTTATATTTTAGAAATGTAAACACTTAGTGCAGTTCTGCACTCCATATTTTGATTTGCACTATGACTCTACCGACTATCGCTGCCCCTGGTTGGGTTGTGCTGTTTGTGAGCTCCAGAGTCTAACTCTTCCAGTGGTAAATTGCTTAAACCTCATCAACCCAGAATGGAGATAGTTCAAGTACTGTAAATGTAAAACATTTTATGATAAGGAAGTCTATTAGTAATATTTTTAAAATCAGTAATTTAAGTTTTATATTTTAATGCACAGATGTGATTGTGATTAATGGATAGTTACACCTTTGGGTGTTACAAAGCATGAGGAGCAGCCAGTTACAGTATCTGTAATCTCCAAGAGGCTCATTCAAATCTCCTGGAGTTGCCTTATTGCTGTAAAGAAAGTCTGGGTGAAAAGTGTGGTTTTTCTTTTTTTTTTTTTTTAATGGAATGACAAAACAGAATGTTTAAAATCAAGTTTTAGTTGAGCTGCCTATTTCTGTTAGATTTTTTTTCTTTAAAAATATCCATCAGTCTGTGGAATTGCCTTTTAAATTTAAACAATTTTAATATATTTGGGGGAAAAAAAAGTATTGTAATGTTTACTTTATAAGATCTACAAAGCAAAGTACTTTAAATAAAGGCTGTCTCTTTAAAATAAGTCCCACACATCTATCCTACTCATTCTGTATATTAAAGTGCTCTTGAAATTTTCTTCTCAATAATACTTCTCAGTGCTGGTGACAGTGAAAGAAGACTCTACATTCATTACCTTCGTGGAGCTTTTAGTTAACATAATCTTGTCTTAAGACAGAGATTATAAAAGTGCTATGGGAAGATATTGAAACAATTGTATATTCTCCAACCAAACCAGATTCCAGAGAGAACAACTGAAGCAACAGTACTTTGTTCTATTTTGGCAAAAATTAGGAGTGTAGGTTCTATGTCCATTAAACATATCCTTGTGGGGAAAAAAAATCACAACCATTTTGTAAGTAAGCATTTTGGTTTGTTTCATTAGCATTTCTCTTTGTGGGGAGTCCATTTCTGAACACGGCAGCCCAGCTCACACCTGTGTTTGTACTGTGCTTTTTGGTTCCTGTACTTCTGCATGTGGATTTTCCCGCCATATCCTTGGATTTAATGCTGATCAGTGCCTAATACACAATGGAGTTTTTGAAAAATTCTGTTTTGAAAGATTTTTCTGTTTTTCTGTTTTGAAGTTTGAGTCTATACTTTTCCAAGAACTGCACACTACTGCCCATCATGGTCTGCTCAGTAATATTAATGGTGATAATAGCAGACCTAAGGTAGGAATTCACAATGTAGTAATTCACATCAAATGACCGCATTTCTGAGAGATCTATTTGTAAATCAGAAATCTCTAACAAATATTAGAACTCTGATCATAATTATACTGTAGGTAATTCTTTCAAAGACCTTGTCTTCCAATGCACTACAAAGTCTGATTGTATTTCTGGATTTGTCCTAAATCACCTTTGTGTAGCTGCCTGGTCAAGAACCTGTGACTTGTTGCAAAAACATGCAGTTCATCTCCAAGAAGAGGAAATACTCTGTCTCCTGAGAGATCTTCCGGTCATGGTTAAGACAATTACTGACTTGATGTGATTTGGAAAAGAGAAGGGCTTCAGTTAGTCATCACAAAGGGTTTATCTTTCAAACTGGAGCTGGAGCTGGGAATTCCCTGCCTGCTGGGGGCATGGGTTGGAATTGTGTGGACTGCGTAGTCACAGGAGAGGTTTGGGAAAATGCTGTTGAGCCACACTGGCCTCAGGAGTGATGCTACAGCAGTGCAGGTCTGCCTTCTAACACACCACCTGTGTCTGATGGAAAAGGTCTACACTCAAAATCTTATTCAGTGTTCTCACATTTCAGGTGCTGTGGAACAGACAGGGTTTTTTTCACTTCACATAGGTCCTTATCAAGTTTATCACCACAGAGAGATTCCTTATGCAAAAGCTTTTGTTGGTCTGAAAATTGTTTATTGTAAAATGTTACCCCCTCCCTCGCCCTTGCTGGAATAGTTCTGTCTACTGCAGCCTTTCACAGCAGCTATGTGTGCACAACAGGAAGGTAATTCCTCACTTGAAAAATGTTGAAACTGCAATTGTTACTTTTTATTTGGTAATTTTGGTTAAAAGACCGGGGGTTTAGTCACACCTTTGCAAGTTAAATACCAGCTTTATAAGACCCAAACATCTATTGTTAAAGCATTATGAAAGCACAGAGGAATATCTTGTATTTGAACATTTATGTGGCATTTGAAATTCATTATAGTTCTACATTTTATGAATCACAAATGTATACTGGAAAAATAATTTTGAGTATTTATAGGCTTTGCTACATTGTCTCTCCTTGTGACATCTAGCATTTCTGTACATTTTGGTAGCTGAGACAGAAATGCGATGAAAAGTCTCTCTGTGAACTGAGCTGGCACTTCACTTGGGGCTTTTTTTTTTTTTTTGCAATCCTGGTTTTGAAAATTGAGGCAAATAAGGATCTTTGAGCTGCCTTGTAATTATATATCCTGACTGATTAAATGTGGTGTTTCATTGTCTATTATGCTGCGACAATCAAGAAGGCACTAATCCAGCAGTGAGGAGCTGACAGTGCTTTACAGGGAGCTGGTTATGAGTCATTAAAGGACTATCTGCCCTGCCCAACTGGCTTTAATTCCTGTGCAGCAGGTTGCACCTTGCAAGATCAGATCTCCATTCTTGGCAAGCACCTTTATAAACTGAGACATCACTGTTGTCTGGTTTCTTCTTTAATATTTTTCTTTCTTTTTTCATTGTTATAACATTTAATTACCCAAGCAAATGTAGTTAGATGAATATTCTGATGAGGAGAACACTTCCCAGCTCTGTGAAGATGCCAGTACCCAGTAAGCTCATAGTACTGCAGGCACCAAGGTGAAGAGGGTAGGGCTAGAAAAGCACAGATTCAGTACAGTCTAAGACCTGGCTGTGAGGATTTTCATCCCTAGAGAAGCCGAGAGAGGGATCATGCAGGTAACTGCCAGGTGATGAAAGGCTGGTGCAGGGTGTGTGTTGGGGACATATTTGAGTGTCTGCAAATGCCCTTCCGTGTGTGGGCTGTGCTCCAGTAAAACATTATCTGATGATTTGAAACTTCATCTTGGAAGGTGGAAATCCTTGCGGAACCAGGTAGGAAAGACAGGCCAGTGATGATGAATAAATCAACGTGCAGGTAGATTAACCTGTTCCAGGAGGAGGCTGGTGTTCATCTAACAATCATTATCAGTGGCATTTTTATTTTGTCCCCATTGTCACCAGAAGGGGAACCAACCCTCGTGTGTCTCATGCATATCTCCAGGTGAACTGTAGCAAATCATGGTACCTGCAAGATACAACTTTGGGCATTAGGGGTGTGGGAGGGGACTCCCAGTCTGTGCTCTCTCACAAGTTGTGATTCCCCACCCCAGCCCTTCACAATCAGGAAAATACCCCAGCAGGTACTGTCTTTATAAATAAGGAATCTACAATTTCCAGCTCCATCTCCATCTCTCTTATAGGTGGTTTCTTGGGTAGCTCATCTGTGCCCGATTTAAAATCCTGAAATCCCCTGAAATCTCAGCAGCACCAGCGGGAATGGTACAGGGTTGTTTTTGAAGAGACTTAGGCAAAACGTACTTCTCCCGTGATATTCCACTATCAGTGGCAGTGAAATAAGCATGTTTGGTTATGTTACCAATTCTAGCCCTGCCACGGAAAGCCCCGTGTCTCCCCAAGGATTCTGCCCGAGGGCAAGAGGTGTGGATGGCGGTATGGGGCTGGGTTTGCCCCTGGATCCGCAGGGAATTCCGTCTGTGCCGCTGTGAGCTCGGCCAGCGCAGGGCTGCGGGGCAGCTGGGGCAGGGCTGGCAGAAGCACAGGGGTTGGCTTGACTGTCTCGCAGGTTGGAGCGGAATAAAATCCTTCCCGAGAACAGCCTGGGTATTGGCGAACACGCTGCCTTTCCTGCGCATCCGGGCAGTGCCAAGAGCAGCGATGCTGATGCTTCACTTGCCTGTTTCCCATCCGAGGAACTGGGACGTGACTAAGCCAGCCCTAACGCCGGAGGAGCAGGGTAATGGGCATGTGTGTGCGTGAGTTTCTAAATGTTCATTGATGTGCCTTTATCAGATCTTTCCTCCCCTGTTTCTTTTCATGACGAATTTTTCTCCTCCACTCACAAGATGCAAAACACCTTATGGCAATCAGAGAATACAAAATATGGGGTAGAAATATCTTCACTGGTATAAACTCCTTAACTTGAAATTAGAAAACCACCCTGTGCTTTCTAGTATAGCATAATCACAACTCCCTTCTTGCCAAGCTGCATCTTCCACACCTCCAGTTCCCTCCCAGCCATCAGACCTTACCTGGCAGCCCTGCACACTCAAGTAATTTCTTTTCAGTGTGAAGGGGAATCTATTTTCTCTCACAGACTATATGGTATGAGAACTCACCCTGGACAGTTTATAAATTAATATAGGCACTGCTGGAATCACAGTCTGAGTAACCTTCAGTATCCTGTTACTTGAACAGCCACAAGGATGGGTTTACACGAGAAATTGTGGAAAGCAACGTCTTACACTTTGCTTTAGAAAACAAAATACTTGAATTTCCATTTGGTGAGTTTGTTGCCAGAAACCACTGTGTCATCAGAATGTCAGAGCCATCCTTTGCACTGGTCATCACTGTCACCTTAGCAAACCCTCATGGGAGAGGTGAGCTGGTTTCTGTTTTGCCAGGTGGCTGATACCTGCCATAACTGATTTAAGCCGAGATTTTTTTTTTCTTTGTTCAGCTTTGTGCTGGGGGCAGCTGCACAGCTGGGAACCCAGCCAGGGTCTCCTACCCCACAAAGAGAGCAAGACACATGAAATGTCTCTGTAGTGCAAAGAGCAAGACCTGAAGTCATTAACATCAGGCACTGGGAGTTGCTGTTGTGCAAGGCACTGCATAAACACCCGCCAAAGCCAGTCTTGGCTCCAAACATGCTGGATGTGAGCTGAGGAAAAGCAGATGAGGTGGGCAGGCAAGAAGTGCAAGAAAAGCAAGATAATGCTGGATACCACAATGAGCTGCCAACCTTTGCCAAAAATTCTTTCTGCATTGAAGGAGATGAACAGAAAAACGCTGAAGGCAGATAAGGTGTCTTTTTGGGTTGCTTTTCCAGTGTTTACAGGAATCTGCAACACCTCATTTGACTCCCACACCACTACCTCTTAATCGAGGTACCAGGTACTGTGAGCAGAGCAACATAATCTCAGTCTTAGTATGTGTAAGAGTTTTGATGTGGGGGAATTTTTTTAAAACATGAAGACTTATGTAGAAATGTGTGAATTAGAGACTTGTTTAATGACTATTTTCTAAGCCCAGCAGCCATGCAGTGGTGTGATGATGTGCTGCACGTATTTACCTACCCCAGGGAACTGCTGCCTTTCAGCTTGTTTATTAAAATCATAGCAAAAACTACTGAGGAAACTCAAAGACTTTTCCTCTACAGTGGTCACACGCATTCCTGACGCAGCAAATTTCACATTTAAACAAAAACCCACATCTTGCCTTATCCTACACGAATGGAGAAGTTTACCCAGGCTGCTTTGCCTGTGTAGCTGCCCCTCTGCAGATGCCTCAGAGTTGCAATGCAGATCTGTGGGGCAATGGTCAGCCCAGGGATGCTCTGCAAAGGCATTTAACGTTTTTTTTTTCCAAGTGGTTTGTGCTCAAATGCAGTAGCGAAGTCAACTTGCACTTGTGTCAAAGGCAAACTTCTGCATTTCAGGAAAAAAAAAAGACAAGAGCTTCCCTCACTTTTCAGAGAAAAAAAGCACAGCTGGATGTCTGCCCTCCCTCTGCCCCCTGGACTTTCTGTAATTAATAACTGGCAATATCCTAAAGTGTCTGGAGCAGTGTGGGGACACACAAGGTCCTGGGAGCCAGGCAGCTGCTGAGCCCCACCCTACACACTCAGCCCTCACTCCCAACATCGTCGTGCCCTAGTTCTGGCACATCCATCACTACCAGAGCCTGTGCTGCTGACGCCCTGCACAGCAACCTCCACAGGTGCATTTCTCTGTCCCCTGGGATCCTAGTGCCTTCATTTAGCCTTTAGATTTTATTCGTGCCCATTGCTCTGCAAACTCTGTGGTGCTTTTACTCTCCCGTTACTCCCATTTGGATCCTGCAGGAGACTGACGCCAGAAAGCAGTTTTAGAAGGAGTCTTCAGTTTGTGAACATGGTGAAAGTGTCTTTTGCTACCCGAGTAAGGTCAAACTGACCACAACAGGAATGGCCCCAAAAAAGTAAAAGAAATTTCAAATCTAACACTCCACCTATAAATATCAATAGAAACCTTTCTTAAAAAACAATTGATGCAAAATTAATACAAAAGTAGAGACAAATACCAAACTTTATTGACCGATTTCCCTGTTAACCAAGTCACTCGAGTCATTTTCCTGAAGGAAAGCAGTATGGTACATGGCAATTACTGGCTTGATTTGCTGAGAGTGGGAATTACCAGTGTCTGGTTTGGACTGCATTGGTTGTGTGCCCAAACACTGTTAGTTTGCCCCCTTTGAGGGCAGAGACTTTAAAAAGATGCTCCTCCCCACTCACATCCTGCTATGCCAGAGACATTTGTGTTCAGGGTGCCTCCTGCCAATGCTCCAACAGCACTGACACTCTCTGCTCAGAGCAAGAGTGGGGACTGAAGCTGTAAATCAGCAAGAGGACTGTCCCCTGCCCTACAACTATTGGCTGTGACATAGCAATTCCTGAAAATAGCTGAAAAACAAGTGTTCTGGAACTCACAACCACCAGGAGGCTGCTGGGTTGGAGATGTTAATGATGCACCATCACCGGCAGAACCCACAAACTCATTCACACCATAGCAAATTAATCTTGACCAGGCAGGCACCACCCAGCCCTTCCCAGGAGCATCCCTGACTCAGTGGTGGCCTCTCTGTCTATTCCAGCAGGGTTTGAAAGTTTCAAGTAGTGCACTGTAAAGGAAAAACCTTTCACCATGGAGCTGCAACAGCTCTGGAAGAGCTCACTGCTGCATTGGTGGGTCTGCAGGCAAATCCTCAGATGGTCCAAATTCTTTCTGCCATGGCCCAGATGCTGTCAACCACTGGCAGCTCCCCTATGGCAGCTGTACCTGAGCTGGGGTATCCAGAGGCTGGGGCAGCTGCAGAAGTTTGGGGAAGATACCTCCTGTAGCAAGGCTTCCCCAGGAGCATCCCAGACACAACAAGAGCATCCCTCTCACCCAGTTGAAGCTCTTGGTGTCCACCAGCCTATGCACCCCGCCCCCAGTGTCCCCCACACTCCCAGCCCAGGGTCTGATAGGGTGCACCCAGGGGCCAGGACTGCCCCTGCCAGCCCCACATCCTCCCTCCTCCCAGGGCCCAGGGTACCCAGCAGCAGTGTTGGGGTGCAGCCCCCATCCCTTCCCCATTCATGACACCAAGCCCTGTTGGTTGCTGACTCCGCAGTGGTTTATTGGGGTGCGAACCAGGAGCCCCCAGCAGTGTAGGAAGCACCCATGGGGGTGCCACAGAGGCACCCCAAGAGCCAGAGCCCCGGCTCCTGTGGCAGGGACCGATTTCCAGCCTCACTAAAGCAGCAATGCAATACTGGAGAGCAACAGGCAATCCCAAACTCCAGTATTTACGTGCTGCTAGAGCACTGCTGAGAGTTCTCCACAGCCTCCAGATTCCCTCTCTCTGCCCCAAACACAGGGCAAGTGTTCCTTGGCCAATCCTTTGCCAGGGAAATGACCAAAGAGCAATAGCTGAGAGGTAGATATGATATAGGATGTGGTCATGCCCATGCTGGAGAACAAAAAAGCTACAAGTCCTTCCTGCCTGGAGGGCCAGACACATGACCTCACCAGGATGTATTTGTAGCTGCAAAGGATGTGCACAGTACAAGCACCAAGAGAACGTGTCTACACATACCTGAACTAATGAGATACATGGGAATGTGTTAGCTTCCACATCTATGATAACCAGAAGCTCATTTTCTTGTCTTATCCTTGAGGTAATGAGGCAGCCCAGAATGGTCTGTATCTCCTTGTCCCTACAAACCATGATGTGCTGCTACATCTCCTCAAAGCCCACTGAATGTTGACATTCCAAATGGTATTTTGAATATATATATGTAATTTTTTTAAAACCGTTATATAAAGAACTGAAGAACACTCTACAATGAAGATATGTAACATGCATGCATTACCATCACAGGACAGGGTTTTTTTTTTCTTTACAGGTGCTATCACACAGTCTGTAACTGTAAGAGAACAAGCAGTTATACAGTGCAAACAAACCAGTTTCAGAAACAGTCAGAAATTAACTGTTTCTCCCAGCCCCAAACCACACTCAGT
Source organism: Cisticola juncidis (assembly GCA_013400215.1). Taxonomy (NCBI): domain Eukaryota; kingdom Metazoa; phylum Chordata; class Aves; order Passeriformes; family Cisticolidae; genus Cisticola; species Cisticola juncidis. Next base: position 160,231 of record VXBR01011488.1, on the reverse strand, counting down.
ACTGAGTCCCAGCAAATAATACACTTTCAGATCCGGGAGATCTGTTGCTTTTGCTCCTGTGAAGAGCCTGCAGAACTTCCCAGCCCTTCCAGCTGGTCTGTGGGCAAACATTACCTTCCTCTTAGGCGACGGTGAACATCAAGGATTTTCCAGAAGTCCCAATGTTAATATTTCAGATAAATAAATCCAGATTCCAACAGTTGAAACCTGTTAAATTTTCCTTTAAAATACTTTTATTCAGCTCAATTTGACCATTGAAATATGTAAAAAAACGTTATTTTAAAAAATATTAAATGATGCTTATCTACCATATGAGTGGACAAAAGTTATATGACCAGAAATTAAAGATCTCTGGAACTTCATCATATTCCCTGCCTTCCCTGCCTGTACCAGAGAAGAAAGCAGCTGCCAGTGGCACTTACACACCAGCCTGCCTGGGCTGCACAGGAGCCACGCAAACAGATGGATATTTTTTGTATTTCCTTTCAACCTTCCCCCCGCCCCGCCCCCTGCAGTTATGCGACAACTTCCTTCAATTCATTTTCTTAAAAAGCAGCATCACAAGAAAACCTGAACAATGTCAGAAATGCCACCTTGGATTCGAATTCTTGTGCCATCCCCTCGTGCCCAACGTGCCACTGAGTCTCTGCCTCTTTAGCAAACTCAAAAATAGGAAAATCAAAAGCTCTTGTGACCCCTGCCAAGTGACTTCAAATTTGAAATCAAATATTTGCCAACAAAAAAGCAGTATATTTCCACTTCAGTGTCCTCAACACTGACAGCACCAGGGCCAACTCCCTAATGAGCAGCTGCTACTTGCTGCAAAGCAAACACGTATCCAGTGTTAAGCCTGTACAAGCTAAATCAACCACCCCTCATAGTAATACCATTAATTACTTCTGTAACAACTTTACCTGACTGTGCAATCTTACTTCTTTCATTTCTTCAAATGAATCCAAAAGAAAAAAGCAACAGCAAACACATTCAGCTATAGAATCCATTTTGATAGTGCCTGAGGTTCACATTTTAATTAATGTTTTTATGTTTATATAAACCAGACTTTTGTCTAGTTCAACAACAAGGGCAAGAGCTTTCTTCAGTAAAGATGACTTTTCAAAGGGTTCAATACACCTTCACCAGCCTCTAGCACAGAGGGAAAATCAACAGTCATACCAAGTATTGGGCAAATGGAAATTTGGGATAGGCAATGAAATATGAATCTGAGAAAATATGCATTTTTATGACGTGACAGCACCAATAGTTTATGCAATAGAAAGTTGCATGTTCAAAACAACCCATCTCCCACTTCAGCTTCTTTCAAACTTAGTTTGTGCTTTGTAAACTCAACTTTAAATCAGAAATTTGCAGCTGAACAGGATAATTTGAGTTCACCTGAAAGTCTCCAAGGTATTACGTACAGTACCCAAGAAGGGGTATGCATGTCAGAGGGACCTGCATTCACCCAGAGGGATGCAGATGCTGCAGGTATTTTGGAGCAGGTGGGACACAAGCTTACCTTTCCAACTCACCTCTGAACCAGGCACATCCCCTCCACACAATCAGATCACTGCTTCAGTGGGAGCTACAAGGCAATAACAGAAAGGGTTTGAGAGGCGCTGGCAGAGAGAGGCAACTCCAGAAGGCGGGACCAAGGCTGTTGCGCAGGTCCCCTTCCAAAGTACACAAAGACAGGTGCAAGTATTTCTAAAACTAAAGAAGAAAATGAATCAAGTTTTCAGCTCCAGATAGGGCAGACTATGCAGCAGAGTAACCACATTCCTCCTCTCTCTGTCCTCCCAATGCCTGCAGGTGGGGCTACTGGCACCACCGGCTCAGTGTGACTCTGGGCAGTGGCACCCAAGGCACACTAGTAATCCCAAATCATAACCCAGGTGGTACAGCAAGGAGGGATGAGCCAGAAAAACCAAGGGCAGCTCTTGGCAGGTGGGAAAGCCATTGAGCACAACCATGGCCAGCACCTTCCTCCCTGACACAGCAGCAAGAACAATTCTACCGGTCCTGGCAGACCAGAAGCAAAGGAAACATTTCAATTATACTGGTTTAGGTGGTAAACCAGGCCTAGGACAGGAGGTAAGATGCAGAGAGTTTGGGAGTTGATACTCTTGTGGCAGCACCACAAGTGCCCTCTCTCACTGTCATATAGAGGCAGCATCCCAGGAGCATCTTCAACTTGCAGCCAGCACCCTGCTACGGCCAGGAACAGGGGTGTCTCCTGCTTATTGGTAACCCCAAACACGAGAATAACTTCCCCAAAAGCTCTGCCTCAACAAAAAAGCACTGCAACAGCCCTTCTGCTGCCAAGCGCTCCATGCTTGCAGTGTGTGCACCAGCTCTTTCTAGAAATAGAAACTTCTACCTGTCATCTATGCCAGCCACCAAGAGAGGTTTAATTAAATCCCCCAAATAACTGGGGAATTTGAACATGCAAAAAACCATTAATGCAATTCATGAAACAATGCAACTTCTGCTTGCCAAAGTATATTGGGCAATTAAGCGAAAAACACCCCCACCTCGCTCCAATCCCAAACACACACACAAAACCAGAACAAATTCCATCTGAAATAGTGGATTCCCTTAAAATACAACCCCATCCCTTCTCATGACACTAACCAGAAAAAAAAGAGAAGGGAAAAAATGTGAGAAGGAGCACCATGGGAAAGGAAATAAATACAGGAGCCTATGACTTGCAGGACAGATTTGCATACAGAGCCTTTACTGACCTACAGACTTCAGGGCTAGGTGAGCTCAAAGACAAGTAAATATTAAGCAATTCTTATATATATTAAAAAATAGGAACAAAACCCCCGGCTCTGCTACCCCAACAGTTTTCTTCTAGGAGATATGCACAAACTTAAATCCTGAAGTCATTGTTCTCATTTGAAACAATTGAAAAAAACAAAAGGGCATTTATTATTTTACAAAAAGACTGAAGTAAATCATCTCATTACAGCTGAAGGTCCCAAGGACTCATTAGCGAGGCAAAATTACAGTGACAAAACGAAAATAAACGCGTGAGTAACACCACCGGGACACTTCATATCTGCCTGGCTCTGAAAAATCCCAACACTTTCGCTGCTGCCTCCTTTGAACAATGTAGTTTAAACAAAAGTCACGTCCGAATATTTACAGATGTGGCCAACAGCTGGGATCACACCCTGTGCTTGATCGACAGCCACCACATGGCTCCAGCTCTGCCGTCCCGGCAGGAATTGCCTCGCAGAGCTGCTGAAGGCGAGCGAGGGCTGCGGGAGGAGAAGTGGCTGTGAAGGAGCCCGAGCAGTTGGACGTGGGAACTGCGCGCAGCCGAGTTACTTTCATTTGCGCAGCACCCCCGGCACATCTCCTCATCACCCAAAATCGCTGCTCTGCCTAGCCAGGACCCACTCTGGGGGCACAAAATAAACACAGAAAATATATTTCCTCCCTGTTCTTGTTGAAGCCATGCAAAAGCAGGTCGCTCCTCCTGCGCTTTACCAAAAATAATTTTTTTTTCTTCACTAATTTGTCCATAAAACGGTCAGGGAGGCAGCACGCAGTTCGCATAAACGGCAGCACGTTTTCTCTGCAGCGCGGAGCACCTTCCCCACGCTAAACCGCTCGCCATCAACGCGCTCCTAGGTGGGGCCGAACACCCGAAATCAAACTGCAGCTACAAAGGGCAGATTCAAATAACGCAAAAAATTAATTCGTTAGCTTCACCCCATGTGAAACTTGAGCCCAACACTGTTACCAGCAGGATCAGCTGTGTTTACCAAGGAGGGGGTGTTAGTGGGATGAGAAGCTACTGGTGCTCAGAAAGGCCTGCGTGACAAGACTTCAACTTACAAGCACTCCAGAAAACCAGTAAAATCCACAGAAAAATTCGAGGATCCACAGTTTTTTCTCAACATTGCTGAGGAGAAGAAAAGTATGCTTTTTGTTACTTCCAAGTTTCAGCATTGTCATCTCATTCAGATCTACACAGCAACGGTCAGATCTGGAAGCCTGATTCCTATAGTTTATTTGTTAAGAACAGGAAAAAAAACAAACAACAAAAAGCCTACTTCTTTTTTAGTCAGATGAACAATAATTCAAAACATCACAAGCACACTTTTTTTTTTACTTTTTAGATTTGGGTCAGTTTGCCTGAAGCATTACTTAAAGCTTCCCTCTTATATTTCATAAACATTTACTACATTAGCAGCTCAGTTTTACTCTATTTCCCACCAAAGTCGATTAACTAAATACAGACTTTCACAGTTGACGGTGAGTTCTTTGGATTTTTTCAAAACAGAAGATGATGAAACTAGGCAGATATCCCTCACCTACACTTAATACGCATACAACACACAAGCAGAATTTCTGGGTTTTGGAGGTAGCAATTAATGATTTAACCTTGGAAAACTCACTCTCCAAATGCAAAAAAATTGCCTTTATATACCTGATGCACACACGGGAAAAATTTTGTATGTAGGATCAATCAAGAGGGGAAAGTCCCAACGCTGTGGATGTTGCTCCATCACTGCAGCTCCCAGAGCGCTGCGAGGCTGCCCTGGGAAACTGGCCCTTGCCAGGATATTCAAATTTCCTGTACAAAGCAAGCAACAAGCGAGGGGAAAAGGGAAAAAAAGCAAAAGCTGGCTGCCAATTGGATTTTCGTTAATATTTTAAATTATTTCGGCGAATTACTATTTGGTTACACTAGCTTTTTTTTTTTTATGTATAAAACTATTTTCTACGTGCGGGGGCGCGCAGGACAGGCAGCCCGCGGGTCCCCGCGTTCGCTTTAAAAAAAAGAGGGAAATGGGGAAGAAAAAAAAAGAGAAAAAAAATATCAACCCCGAGCCCCACCTGCGGGGGGCGGGCGCGGCTCAAAAGAAAAATTCAAAAATTATTAA